>JAOWBW010000037.1:324966-728120 GCA_026119855.1 Campanula takesimana
TTTCTTTTGGCCAAAATGAAAAGTGATGTGTAAAGATTTGTGATAAATGCATTGTCTGCAAGAAGGCTAAATCTAAGGTTCAACCACATGGTTTGTACACACCTCTTCCCATTCCTAATGAACCATGGGTTGATCTTTCAATGGACTTTGTTTTGGGTTTGCCGAGAACCAAAAACAACAAAGACTCAATCTTTGTTGTTGTTGATAGGTTTTCCAAAATGGCACATTTTATAGCATGCAACAAGACCAATGATGCTTCTCATATTGCTAACTTGTTTTTCAAAGAAATTTTCAGGTTGCATGGGATGCCAAGGACAATCGTGTCAGATCGTGACACAAAATTTTTAAGTTACTTTTGGAAAACATTGTGGGGGAAGTTGGGAACAAAATTATTGTTTTCTACAACTTGTCACCCACAAACGAATGGTCAAACTGAAGTTGTTAATAGGACTCTTTCTGATTTGCTTAGAACACTCATTGGCAGAAATACCAAGACGTGGGAAGATTGCCTACCCCATGTTGAGTTTGCTTATAATCGTGCAAGGCATTCTGCTACAAAGTTTTCTCCATTTGAGATAGTTTATGGTTTTAATCCTTTAACTCCGATGGATTTAACTCCTTTACCTGTGAGTGAAAGGGCTAATCTTGATGGGAAAAGAAAGGCTGAATTTGTGAAGCAAATCCATAAAAAGGCAAGGCTGAATATTGAAGAAAGGACCAGAAAGTATGAAGAGAAGGCGAACAAAGGAAGACATGAGGTTATCTTTGAACCTGGTGATTGGGTTTGGTTGCATTTTAGAAAGGAGCGATTTCCAGACCAACGGAAATCAAAGTTAAAACCAAGAGGAGATGGACCATTTCAAGTGCTTGAGCGAATCAACAATAATGCTTATCGACTTGACTTGCCTAGTGAGTATAATGTGCATGATGTTTTCAATGTTGCTGATTTGTCTCACTTTGATGCAGGTAGCGATTTGAGGACAAATCACTCTCAAGAAGGGGGGAATGATGTAAATACATTGGAGAGCTCAAGTCAAGCTAAACAAGACCCGTTACAATGGAACGTTGGACCTATTACTAGGTCAGAGTCTAAAGAATTCATGAAGGCCATCAATGGATTAGTTCAAACATTTTGGATCCAAGCTCAAGATCCAACTCAAAGGAATTCACCTATTCAAGTGAATTTAATCCAAGCTGAAAGTGATGTTTGTTCCAGCACAAAATCATAGAGCATGGAACCCAAGGGAGTGCAACATGAAGTTTCATGGAGAATATGTTGGCCCAATAAATAAACACATTTTGGAGCCCAAATTGAGTCCAAAATAAGTGTTTTCAAGTCATCCCAAAAAGAGATCCGAATTTTACAACCCTCATGAAGATTCTAGAGGGAAGATAAGGTAGATAAATTCAACACATGCTTTTGGAAAGTTGGAAAGTCATTGGATAACTCATTATAATAATTGTAGTATTTATCATGTAATTAAAGCTTGTAGCTTACATCATTGATGACCTCATTTATCTAGGAATCATCCCCATTCCATCCTATAAATAGGCCATTTTTGTAGTCCATTTGGACACACAATTCAGATTTTAATCAATTTGAGAGATTTATTCTACTCTTTGGTTCTTTGAAAAACTTAGACTTATCAAGTGTAATTTTCTATACTTGTGGCGTCTTCCTAGCTTATCAACCAACTTTGGTGTATTGGTTGTGGCGCTTCTAAACCAAGTATCCTATCTTCTTAGGTAGGGGGTGCGGTTTTACACCTACGAACGACTTTCCTTAGAACGATCCTCGGCTACAAGGTAATTCTGATCCTATTCCTTGTAGAAATCACATCATTTGTTATCAGAGCCCGCCCGTTTCTAAGAAGTCATATACTATCCTTTTCTACTATTCTATTCTATTGTTTTCGTATCTTTTGATTTTCTTGGTATTCTATTATTCATAATTGATATTGGGCTTTGTCACAAGTTGGTAAGGAATTTTATCATTGAATCTTGGGGGATTGAGGAATCAAAGTTATTTCTTTAATTTTATTTTCTTCTTTTGATAATTATCTGCCAAAAAAAAAAAAGAAAAGTAGAAGAGCTTAAAAAAAAAAAAAAAAAAAAGGAGAGCACCAAAAAAAAAAAAAAAAAAAAAAAAAGAAAGCTCCAAAAAAAAATAAAAAATTAGAAGAGCTTAAATAAAAAGAGAGCAGCAAAAAAAAAAAGAGAGAAGAGAAGCAGCAAAAAAAAAAAAAAAAAAAAAAAAAAAATTCTTTTGTTATTATAGCCATTACTTTTAGTTGCTTATATTTCAAGTTTCATTTGATATCGTTCATAACTCAAGTTCTTATCTTCTTTCTTCAAGTCACTTGTATTGTTCAATTCTCATCTCTAGTCATCTAAATTCTTCTTGTTTTCATCGATCCTTACATTTCCTAGTTGATTGATCAAGATAGGAAGAAGACACTATACACTTGATTATTAGTTTTAGTTTGATAAGAACCCTTAGAGAGAATAAAAGTGAGACTATATTTGAGGGAATTTGAGTGTTGAGTGATCACAAAAAATTGAGAGAAACACGTAAGGGAGTGAAATTCTCTTGTGAGGTTTATTTTTCTTTCTTGTCATAACAGGTACATCATGTCTCAAAACGATGGTGAGGTTCAGCAACAAAATCTGAACACCCTCTAAATGCAAGCTTTGATGGGCGAAATGAGGAGGTTATTACGTGAGGAGATAGAACCTTTGCACGAAAGGTTGGACAAATTGGAGGAGGAGTCACAAAGACCTCCAACTCAAAGAGGTGAAGATGATGAGATCGGGAGTATTCATTTAGATAGAGAGGTTGAATGAGAAAGGAGGCCAAATGGAAGAAGGCAACGTGAAGACAACAACTTGAGCTCAATTAAGATGAAAATTCCTGCCTTTCATGGTAGATCTGATCCGGAAGCATACTTAGAGTGGGAGAAAAAGATGGAGTTCATTTTTGATTGCCACCAATATTCCGAAATCAAGAAGGTAAAATTGGCCGTCACTGAATTTTCAGATTATGCACTAACTTGGTGGGATCAATTGGTTTTGAATAGGAGAAGAAACATAGAACCACCTATTCAATCATGGAGGGAAATGAAGACAATCATGAGAAGGAGATTTGTTCCAAGCTATTACTATCGCGAGCTTCTTAACAAGCTGCAAAGTTGTAGGCAAGGAACAAAAAGTGTGGAAGACTTTTATAAAGAGATGGAGATTCTCATGATAAGGGCAAATGTGGAGGAAGATCGTGAAGTTACGATGGCTCGCTTTCTAAATGGATTGAATCGAGAAATTCAAGATAGGGTGGAAATGTATCAGTATGTGGTGATGGAAGAGCTGGTGCATCAAGCCATAAAGGTGGAGAAACAGCTCAAGAAGGGGGGAAGTACTCGCACCAACACTTGGAAAGCAAGCTCTCAAAAGAAGGAGGATAAAACTTCCGCTTCTTCATCCTCTTTCTCTAAACCAGCAACAAAAAGTGATGGGGCTGCTAAAGGTAATAATGAATCCTCTACTTCTCGAAATCGTGACATAAAATGTTTTAAATGTCAAGGCAGGGGTCACATAGCAAGCCAATGTCCAAACAAGCTTGCCATGATAATTCGTGATGATGGGGAGTATGAGACAGATGTTGAAGACCATGATTCCATTAAATCAGACGAGGAAGAATTACCTGCCCAAGGAGAGCTTTTGGTTACAAGGCGAGTTTTGAATTTACAAATGAAGGACGAGGATAATGCTCAAAGAGAGAACTTGTTCCACACTCGATGTTTTGTGAATGGCAAGGTATGTAATGTTATTGTTGATGGAGGTAGTTGCACTAATGTTGCTAGTACTTCTATGGTGGAAAAGTTAGGCTTGCCTGTTCTAAAGCATCCCAAGCCATACAAACTGCAATGGCTTAGCAACTATGGCGAAGTTCGAGTTACAAAACAAGTAATGGTACCATTTCAGATGGGCAAGTATGAAGATGAGGTATTATGTGATGTTGTGCCTATGCAAGCATGTCATATGCTTTTGGGAAGGCTGTGGCAGTTTGATAAGCGAGTTAAGCATGATGGATACACAAACAAGAATTCATTTGTTCACAATGATCGAAATGTTACCCTTGTGCCCATGACACCAACACAAGTGTATGCTGATCAAGTGAGGATCCAAAAATATGAAAAAGAGAGAGAAAAAGAAAAAGAGAGAGAAAAAGAAAACCAGAGAGAAAAAGAAAAAGAGAGAGGGGAAAAAAAGAAAAATGAGAGTGAGAGAAAAAAAGAAAAAGAAGGGAAGAAAAAAAGTCCATCCCCTGAATCGAAAGAAAAGATGTGTATGTTAGCAACAAAAAGTGACATCAAAGAAGCTATCGATTGTGGTTTACCATTAGTACTTCTTGTTTTTAAAGAAGGAAAATTGGAGACTAATAAGATAGCCGGTGAATTACGGAGCAGCATACATTCACTTTTGCAGGAATTCGAAGATATTTTCTCCGAAGATGTTCCAAAGGGATTACCACCAATTCAAGGAATCGAGCATCAAATAGACTTTGTTCCTGGAGCATCAATTCCCAACAAACCGGCATACATAACTAGTCCCGAGGAGACTAAGGAGATTCAACGTCAAGTTGAAGAATTGTTGGGTAAGGGATTGGTAAGAGAAAGTCTTAGTCCTTGTGCGGTACCCGTTCTTTTAGTACCTAAAAAAGATGGAACATGGAGGTTATGTGTTGATTGTCGTGCAATAAACAACATAACCATCAAATATCGTCATCCTATTCCTAGGCTTGATGATATGTTAGATGAATTGCATGGTTCCACAATTTTCTCAAAAATTGATTTAAAAAGTGGATACCATCAGATTCGCATGAAAGAAGGTGATGAGTGGAAAACCGCATTCAAAACAAAGCATGGGTTGTATGAATGGTTAGTTATGCCTTTCGGCCTTACTAACGCACCTAGCACTTTCATGCGACTAATGAATCACATTTTGAGAAATTTCATTGGAAAATTTGTGGTTGTGTATTTTGACGATATTTTGATTTGCTCCAAAAGTTTGGAGGAACATCATGAACATTTAACACTTATTTTGAGTGTTCTTAGGGAAGAAAAGCTCTATGTCAATTTGAAGAAGTGTGAATTTTGCACAAAGGAAGTAAGTTTTCTTGGCTATATTGTAAGCAGCGAGGGCATTTCGGTTGGCATGGAAAAGGTAAAAGCAATTCAAGATTGGCCTAGTCCAAGAAATGTGAGTGAGCTAAGAAGTTTCCATGGGTTAGCAAGTTTCTATCGCATGTTTGTGAAGAACTTTAGCACTCTGGCAGCACCTTTAACCGAACTGATTAAAAAGAATGTTGGATTCAAGTGGGGAAAGGAACAAGAGAAAGCATTTCAAAATTTAAAGTTTGAATTGACCAATGCTCCTCTTTTAACTTTACCTAATTTTGATAAAACATTTGAAATTGAATGTGATGCTTCTGGTATAGGTATTGGTGCCGTCTTGATGCAAGAAGGAAGGCCTGTAGCATATTTCAGCGAGAAACTAGGTGGGCCGAGTCTCAACTACCCTACCTATGACAAAGAGTTGTACGCTTTGGTAAGAGCTTTAGAAACTTGGCAACATTATCTATGGGCCAAAGAATTTGTGATTCACACCTACCATGAGCCTTTAAAGTTCTTAAAAGGACAGCAAAAGCTCAACAAAAGACATGCAAAATGGTTGGAATTCATTGAGTCATTTCCGTACGTCATCAAATACAAGAAAGGTAAGGAGAATATTGTTGTTGGTTCTTTATCAAGGAGGTATGCCTTACTCTCTACTCTTGATGCTAAATTGCTTGGTTTTGAACAAATCAAAGATTTTTATGAAAAAGATCAAGATTTTGGTCAGATTTTTCAAGCTTGTGAAAAGGGTTGTTTTGAGAAATTTTTCAAACATGATGGATTTCTTTTCAAAGAAACAAAGCTTTGCATTCCCAATTCTTCAATTAGGGAACTTTTAGTGCGTGAAGCACATGGTGGGGGACTTATGGGACATTTTGGAATTGATAAAACTTTAGCCATTTTGCAAGAGCATTTCTTTTGGCCAAAAATGAAAAGTGATGTGGTAAAGATTTGTGAGAAATGCATTGTCTGCAAGAAGGCTAAATCTAAGGTTCAACCACATGGTTTGTACACATCTCTTCCCATTCCTAATGAACCATGGGTTGATCTTTCAATGGACTTTGTTTTGGGTTTGCCGAGAACCAAAAACAACAAAGACTTAATCTTTGTTGTTGTTGATAGGTTTTCCAAAATGGCACATTTTATAGCATGCAACAAGACCAATGATGCTTCTCATATTGCTAACTTGTTTTTCAAAGAAATTTTCAGGTTGCATGGGATGCCAAGGACAATCATGTCAGATCGTGACACAAAATTTTTAAGTTACTTTTGGAAAACATTGTGGGGGAAGTTGGGAACAAAATTATTGTTTTCTACATATTGTCACCCACAAACGGATGGTCAAACTGAAGTTGTTAATAGGACTCTTTCTGCTTTGCTTAGAACACTCATTGGCAGAAATACCAAGACGTGGGAAGATTGCCTACCCCATGTTGAGTTTGCTTATAATCGTGCAAGGCATTCTGCTACAAAGTTTTCTCCATTTGAGATAGTTTATGGTTTTAATCCTTTAACTCCGATGGATTTAACTCCTTTACCTGTGAGTGAAAGGGCTAATCTTGATGGGAAAAGAAAGGCTGAATTCGTGAAGCAAATCCATGAAAAGGCAAGGCTGAATATTGAAGAAAGGACCAGAAAGTATGAAGAGAAGGCGAACAAAGGAAGACATGAGGTTATCTTTGAACCTGGTGATTGGGTTTGGTTGCATTTCAGAAAGGAGCGATTTCCAGACCAACGGAAATCAAAGTTAAAACCAAGAGGAGATGGACCATTTCAATGCTTGAGCGAATCAACAATAATGCTTATCGACTTGACTTGCCTAGTGAGTATAATGTGCATGATGTTTTCAATGTTGCGGATTTGTCTCACTTTGATGCAGTTAGCGATTTGAGGACAAATAACTCTCAAGAAGGGGGGAATGATGTAAATACATTGGAGATCTCAAGTCAAGCTAAACAAGACCCGTTGCAATGGAACGTTGGACCTATTACTAGGTCAAAGTCTAAAGAATTCATGAAGGCCATCAATGGATTAGTTCAAAAATTTTGGATCCAAGCTCAAGATCCAACTCAAAGGAATGCACCTATTCAAGTGAATTTAATCCAAGATGAAAGTGATGTTTGTTCCAGCCCAAAAGCATAGATCATGGAACCCAAGGGAGTGCAACATGAAGTTTCATGGAGGAATATGTTGGCCCAATAAAAAACACATTTTGGAGCCCAAATTGAGTCCAAAATAAGTGTTTTCAAGTCAGCCCAAAGAGAGATCCGAATTTTACAAGTCTCATGAAGATTCTAGAGGGAAGATAAGGTAGATAAATTCAACACATGCTTTTGGAAAGTTGGAAAGTCATTGGATAACTCATTATAATAATTGTAGTCTTTATCATGTAATTAAAGCTTGTAGCTTACATCATTGATGACCTCATTTATCTAGGAATCATCACCATTCCATCCTATAAATAGGCCATTTTTGTAGTCCATTTGGACACACAATTCAGATTTTAATCAATTTGAGAGATTTATTCTACTCTTTGGTTCTTTGAAAAACTTAGACTTATCAAGTGTAATTTTCTATACTTGTGGCGTCTTCCTAGTTTATCAACCAACTTGGGTGTATTGGTTGTGGCACTTCTAAACCAAGTATCCTATCTTCTTAGGTAGGGGGTGCGGTTTTACACCTACGAACGACTTTCCTTAGAACGATCCTCGGCTACAAGGTAATTCTGATCCTATTCCTTGTAGAAATCACATCAACCACTGTAGGGTTTCGCAGTAACATGCGCAACGGAATTAAGCATTTAAAATTTTCATGAAAACCCAAAGCCATAGATCCGTTCATATGATTATATCAAATACATGCAATATGAATACTAGAATACTAACCCTTGATGCCTTTGAATTTTAGCCTTTGATCTTGGTGGAGACTTGAAGCTTGATCACGGAGAAAGCAAGAACACGAACTTCGAAGATGATAAGCTTCACCCTCTAGCGGTATCCACACCTCGAACGAATATCAAGAGCACTTGATCTTGGTTGCTAGACCAAAATTATGAAACACACTTTCACAATTATATTGACTATGTGGAATTATAAATTCTTGATCTTAGATTCCAAATCACTAATCAAGAATATTGTTCTCTCAATGAACTAGGTTAATCAACCTTAATGGCTGGTGAAAAATACTTTTTATAGGTCCTAGTACTTAACCCTTGAGGACGTAGGATTCCTAAATCCCGTCACCCAATTAAAGGAAACAAATTTCTGTACAAGCAGCACTGGCATGGTCGTGCCCTATAACTGGCATGGTCGTGCCAATAGTTACGAGCCTGGCATCCCTTTTCTGATTATTAGCACGGTTGTTGTTCAAATATATGTTTAGGACATAGAATTTCTTAATCTCAATCATAGATATCACTTAGGATCCCCCAATTTTATTAGAACCCTTATAAGGTACTCTTAGGATTCTTGGTGACCAGCACAGGTGTATTCCAAATCTTCAAACAAGGCAAACCAGCAAGAGGAAGCAAATCAGCAGACCAGTAAACTAGTTGCCGATCAACTTAATAAAAAGTTGCCGATCAACTTCATTCTCACCTTGCCGATAAAGAAAGACAGTCTGTACTGTCAGTCAGGTTACATCGTTTCACCTTAAAGTCAACCTTGCTGATTATCCCTGTCCTTTCTTACTGTTTTATCTAAAAGTAGTTTACCTGCTCTGTAATGATTGTTGCGCCGTCTGACACATAGCTACTTTTAGCTATACTCTGTCTCTACTTGCTTTTTGCAGGTAACCGCACCCATCAGACTTTTGCGAGCATGCGTGTACCTCATATCTTCGCCATTAATGCTAAAGATACCGCATTTAATGCTCCTCAACTACCCAGCTAGATATTCAAATTGCAAGCCTTCTTCTACAAGACTCAAGACATTTACTCCTATTATAAATAGTGGACTTGGAGCATTGAAGAAGGTTGGTGAAAATAGAGCATTGAAGAGAGTTGAATGTTTTTGAGTATTCATTAAAGACTCAAACATTTTGTGTCCATATAATCATTAGATCATTTAATAGGACATACACTTGTGCACCAACTCAAACAACATTGTTAGTATTCCCGAACTAGATTATATAAGGAATACGTTGTTTAAGTTATTCACACACCCACCTGAGTGTGATAAGTTCTCTTGAACTTGGCGCTCAAATACACTTGGTCAGAATTGTTTTACGATCCATTAGAAATTTCTAGAACTTAGTCTTTGTATACCGGCAAAGCCGTGCTTGTAATAGACTAGAAAAATCTAATAGTACTCTTAACCCAAATCCAAGTTCTGACCAAACTTGGTAGAGGACGTAGCAGTATTTACACTGTGAACCTCTCCAAATCCCTGTGTCTCTGTTGCTTGCCTTATCACTGCCGGTTGGAATTCTATCACCGGCAGATTGCATATGTTCTTACTGATTCATTGTAATTTCCATTGACCAATCTCTTGAAACTGCATTGAACTTTTAGAAAAACTTTGTGTTTAAACTAAGCTCTGAAAATATTTTATACACTGATTTTGTGTGAGTTAAAACTAAGTCATATTTTACCCGCTGCGCTTACTGATAATAGTTTGCAAACTGATAAGTGACTTTGCATTTAAAAGTGTTTCTTTGTAAAAGTTTTAAATAGGCTATTCACCCCCCCCCCTCTAGCCTATTTTCCTACCAATTGGGCCTAACAATTGGTATCAGAGCTTGGAATTTTGAAAGAAATTTCCAAGCTTTGCAGCTTGTATTGCCGATACCATGGAAGGAAAAATCATGCAGTCATTTAACTTCACTACCATACCGTTGTTAAATGTCAACGAGTTTGGTGTCTGGAAATCTTGTATGATAAAGTATATGAACTCAATCGATGATCAGTTGATGAAGGTCATAGAAGGTGGTCCAATCATTCCTTTAAAAGTCTCAACCACCTATAGACCTATTCCCTCCACTCCGCTGACACAACATGCTGATCGTGACACTGAACAAGAAACCCATGTTCAGATTGAAGAAACCTTGGTCGAGAAACCAAGAGAGGAATGGACTGAGGACGACAAACTTTCAGCTGCCCTAGATGGAAAAGCATGCCACATTATTTCTTGTGGTTTGGACGACAAGCAATATAAACTCATTGACTTGTGCTCCACGGCTCAAGAATGCTGGAACAAGCTCCTTGCATACTTTGAAGGTGATGAGCAGGTAAAGGACAACAGACTCTACGATTGTATCGCTGAGTTTGAATCCTTCAAGAAACAAGATGGTGAATCTCTAAGGAGTGCCTACGACAGATTCTGTGAGGTAAGTAATTTATGTGCTTCATTAGGAAAGATTTATACTATGAAAGACCTGAATATTCGTTTTCTAAGTTCTTTGGGAAATGAGTATCATACCAAGGTCACCGCTGTTAGAGAAGTGAGAGACTTGAACAAGACTTCTATTCAGAATCTTGTGTCTAGTCTATTTCTGTATGAGAGGGAACTGCAAAAACTTAACGTTCTCGATAAAAATTTCAAAAACTTGTCTCTATCAGCTCAGTCACAGATATCCTTCCCTTCAAACAAATTCCCTCCTATAGATCCCCATCCTATACCCTGCAGCTCCAAAACCCCTGAAACTACCTCAGAACAGCCTATGGAAGAAGACGAATTTGCCGCCTTCGCTAGGAACTACAAAAGGTTTAAGGGCTTCAAAAGGATGCAGAAAGGAAACTACCAGCAACCAAAAACATTCACACCAACTTTTCAAAAACCAGCAAGTTACAACAAACCCTCAACAAGTGCTACCGACGGAAAGAACAACAAAGGTGATCTTGTCTGCTTCAACTGCAGAAAACCTGGTCACTTTGCTTCTAAATGTCCTCAACCAAAATATGAGTATGTGAGGAAATCATTCAACAAGAGACATCCCAAGTCTCGAAGCTTTGTTGCTGATGAAAGCACAGAAAAGGCCTTGCCGGTTTGGTGTGAAACTGACTCAGATGAAGATGCCGATGAAGATGAAGATGCCGATGTAAGCTTTGTCACCCTAGACTTGGAAGATGCCGATACATCCACATTGCCGACTCCAGTCTACCGAGATCCATCCCCTCTAAGATCTCCAGTCAGAGAAGAAGCTACTGGAAGACCTCAACCACACTTCAAAGAGATTAGTGTCAAAGCAGAGAACCCAAATGGATATAGAGTTCACCAAGTGGGAACCTCTCTCTATGGTCAGTGTAACTCTATTCAATTCACTACCATCAAACCTAAACCCTTACCGATGACCAGAAAATTCTCATTCACCGAGCATCCCAACATTGCCAAAAGCTTATCTAAACCCATCTCTTCCCTACCTGACTTCTCTCCCAAACCTATTCCCTCTGCCCCCAAAATTTTAGCTGATCCCTTTCCTGAAATATCCAAAGCTGAAATGGTAGAGACAATGGATGAACTTTTTATTGATCATGAGAAGCTGAGTAGCGTTCATAAAGTGATGGCTGCTGATTTCAATAGAATTTCTGCAGAGAATGACTTGCTTGTGTCTGAACTTAAGGTTCTCAAAGGACATGAGCTTGAGTTTGTTCTTCTAAAGAAAGAAAACCTGGATCTCAAAAGCCAAGTAGCAGTATTGATAGCTCAGATCGAAGATCTTGTGAAAAGAAACAATCATCTCTCAAGGATTGTTGATTCTTACACAAAATCTAGAGTTGCTATTGAAACAATCCTACAGACCCAAATGTCATATAAGGACCAATCCGGGTTAGGATTTGATTCCAGCAGCAGTAGCTCTACTGAAACTTGTGCGATCGAGAAAAAGGATGAGAAAGTTGAATGTAGTCCTGTTAACTCAGTGCATAAGGATGCTAAGCCAATATACAGTGCTGTGGCAATGAAGTATCGTAAGAACCAGAACAAAAGGAATGACAAGCACAAACAAAAATATGTTAAGGTTGATGATACTGAGTCTGCCGATAACGGTATTCTTGGTGAATATATCAGCAGAGCTAGTACTGCCGGTCTAACAACATCTGCTGCCGATGGACAAGTACCTAAAAAAGGTAACTGCCAAAGGTAAACAGAATGGAAAGAAAGGAAACACTAGCACCTTTAAACCTACTATGTTTGTGCCTGCTCAATTCCCTAGTTCTGCCGATGCACTGACTAAACAGAATGACATTCTACCGACTCCACAGCCTATCAATCAAGTGAGATGTTCAAATTGTTCTGATTATGGTCACAAGGCTCATGAATGCCTCTTGAAGCACCTATCTGGACCCACTGAGGTTGCATCCTCTAGTGGTGGCCATATGTGGTTGCCAAAGAGGAACTAACCCTCGGACCCAAGAATAAGGGGGACCATAAGCATACCGTTTTATTTCAGGAATGCTTCATGGCCTCAACTGGTGCAAGCAAGGATTTGTGGATTCTAGATAGTGGTTGTTCAAGACACATGATAGGATTTGCAGATCTACTTGCCTATATCTCAGAAGCATCAGGTCCCCCAGTGGTTTTCGGTGATAATGCCAAAGGAAAAATCATCGGTATAGGTACCATCAAGAGAGGTGCAGTTACTGTACAGAAGGTCTCTCTTGTGGATGGTCTGAAACACAACCTTCTATCTATATCAAAATTCTGTGATAAAGGAATGCAATGTGTATTTACTACTTCCAGTTGCTATGTGAAAGACATTGCTTCCAATGAAACTCTTCTCACTGCGAAAAGAAAAGGTAACATTTATGCAGTAGACTTAAGTGCTATTACTGGTGTTGCTAATGTTTGTTTTGTAGCTAAGAACATCAGTGAGAACTCATGGCTATGGCACAAGAGACTCAGTCACTTGAACTTCAAATATCTATCAAAGCTTGCCGGTTCAAATCTAGTTACCGGTCTGCCTCAAGTGTCTGCTGATCAAGCAAAGAAATGCAAGGCCTGCCAGCTTGGAAAACAACATAAATCATCCTTCCGAAGCAAGCCCTGCATGTAAACATCTAAGTGCCTCCAAATGCTACATATGGATCTATTTGGCCCCACAACTACAGCAAGTATTGGGGGAAGTAGATATACCTTGGTTGTAGTAGATGATTTCTCTAGATATACTTGGGTGGAAACTTTCAGTCACAAAGATGACACATATGCCGTTGCTACCAAGTTATTCAGACTACTACAGACCCAGAAGGAGAGCGATATCATCAGCATGAGATCAGACAACGACACTGAATTCAAGAACAATGGTATTGCTCAGTACTGTGATGATCATGGCATAGACCACAACTTCTCAGCTGCCGGTACACCACAACAAAATGGTGTCGTTGATAGAAAGAACAGAACTCTCATTGAAGCTGGTAAGACCATGATTGCTGAAGCCAGGCTGCCGAAATATTTTTGGGCTGAAGCCATCAATACCGCCTGCTTCACTCAGAACAAATCTCTCATCAACAAATTCCATAACAAGACTCCTTATGAACTCTGGAGAGGCAGAACTCCCAACATTGGATTCTTCAAAATATTCGACTGCAAATGTTACGTGCTTTACAACGGTAAAAAGCACAGAGGTAAATTTGATGAGAAAGCTGATGAAGGAATCTTTGTTGGATACGCTAAACACAGTAAGGCCTTTCGAGTTTTTAATAAGAAACTTTTGAAAATTGTTGAATCTGTTCATGTAACCTTTGATGAATTTGATTTGTTAGAGTCTGACAAGGCTCCAAATAGTACTAATGCTTCTAGTGCTCATGAGACAGGTGAATCCAGTAATTCTAACCCTGCAGGTCATGTACCAGCTGCTGATCCAGTCATTTCAATAGAGGAACCAGCAGATACTCACTATTTCCCATTATCGGCAGAACATGATCTTACCGATAACTTTCATAACCCATTTGCCGATGCAAATTCTGCTGATCATCCTGAAGACAGATCTAGCCCTCAACCAATTTTTGTTATAAGACCCTTCCCAATAAGCTCTCTATCTAATCCACCTCACACTCAGAACTCTAATTCTCCTTCTCTATCTGCTGATCTTGATCCTCCTCTAGAATCACTCCAACAAGATACAGTCAGACAAGATGTGCCGAGAGAAGTTAGAACAGTTCGTGATCATCCATTAGAAAATGTGATCGGTGATATCTTTGGACCAAGATTGACAAGAAACCTTAGTAGAGCATTCGCCGAGAGTCTCTTCTCATCTGCTATGGTTTCCAATATAGAACCAAAGAAGATTGAAGAAGCTCTTGCTGATCCTGGCTGGGTGGAAGCTATGCAGGAGGAGCTAAATTAGTTTGAAAGATGCAATGTGTGGGAACTAGTGCCAAGACCATCATCTCAACAAGTGATCGGTACAAAATGGGTCTACAGGAATAAATTGGATGAAGCTGGGAATATTATTAGAAACAAAGCAAGGTTAGTTGCTAAAGGCTACCGACAAGAAGAAGGAATTGACTACGATGAGACATTTGCTCCTGTTGCAAGATTGGAAGCTATAAGACTTTTCCTAGCCTATGCTGCCTTCAAAGAATTCAAGTTATATCAAATGGACGTGAAAAGTGCCTTCCTAAATGGAGAACTCCAAGAACTTGTGTATGTTGAACAACCACCAGGTTTTGAAGACTCCAAGAAGCCTAATCATGTCTACCGATTGAAGAAAGCTCTCTATGGCCTAAAGCAAGCTCCAAGGGCATGGTATGAAACCCTTTCTAAGTTCTTACTTAGTGATGGCTTAGCTTTCACTCGAGGTAAAATCGATACTACTTTATTTGTTGCCAAGCACAAGGGTCATTCATTGTTTGTTCAAATATATGTCGATGATATTATTTTTTGTTCTACTAATGAATCACTTTGCAAGAGATTTGAGAAGCTAATGCAGAGCAAGTTCAAGATGATCATGATGGGTGAACTAACATATTTCCTTGGACTTCAAGTCAAGCAATCCAATGAGGGAATTTTCATCAGTCAAGCCAAGTACGCAAAAGAATTAATCAAGAAGTTTGGCTTTGACAATGCTCACTCTCAAAGCACACCTATGGGCACTAACATTCACTTAGATAAGGATGAGTCTGGTAAGAAAGTAGATATGACACTCTACCGAGGTATGATCGGCTCACTCCTCTATCTTACTGCCAGTAGACCAGATATTATGTTTGCTGTTTGTGTTTGTGCCAGGTTTCAAGATGACCCTAGGGAATCCCATCTGCAAGCTGTTAAACGTATCATTAAATATCTTTGTGGCACTGCTAACCTTGGATTATGGTATGCTAGAGATTCATCTTTCTATCTAATAGGTTATTCAGATGCAGACTTTGCAGCTTGTAGGGTGACCAGAAAAAGTACTAGTGGAACTTGCCAATTTCTTGGTGATAGATTGGTGTCTTGGTCCTGTAAGAAGCAAGCATCAATTTCCACTTCTACTACTGAAGCTGAGTATATAGCTGCCGGCAGTTGCTGTTCACAGATCCTTTGGATGAAGCAGCAGCTTGTTGACTATGAAGTTCCATCTCAAGTTTGTCCCATCTATTGTGACAACCAATCTGCTATCTTAGTTTCAAACAACCCGGTCATGCATTACAAGACCAAGCACATAGACATCAAGTATCATTTTCTGAAGGAACATGTTGAAAAGGGAAATGTGGTGCTGCTCAAAGTTCATACCGACTACCAAAGAGCAGACATACTGACAAAACCCTTAGATCAGAAAAGATTTGAATTCCTCAGAGGTGAACTAGGTATGATTGATTATTATGGTTAAAATTGTGCTAACTTTGCTATTTGTGCTAGTCTTGCCGATCTCATCAGCAAGTGTGAAAATCATGCCGACCAAATTATATTGCCGACAAAATATTGCCGACAACATCATGCCGGTAAATATCTTGCTGATCAACAACTTGCCGAACCATGTCTTGCCGATTTGTCAAAATTCAAAATTCAAAATTCATCGGTAGATCTCAATTCAAAAGGATAAATATTCTCTGACACATGACGTAAGCTCAGTCAAATCAAAGGTACAATCGGTCACACCTCCTCTCTGACACGTGTGTGCTCCGCCTTACCCAAATCGTGTCAAAGATTTATCCCAACTCTCTGTGATAAATCAGAAAGGTAACCTTAAATTTTATTGTTGCCATTTCTACCCTTTCTCTCTCCTAAGTTTAACTGTCTAATTTAAACCGTCCGATTCGTGCATTTAATGCATTGTGTGCGCACGTTCTCCGAGGTATTTGCTACAGTTAAACTCATCATTATTTCTCTTTCTCCCATGCAATCCCTTTCTATTCTCTTTCTCTCTCTTCCATAACATATATAAGCCTCACTCAACATCCTATTGGTCTTTTCGCTCTTCACTCTCTCTTGATATCTCACTGCTTGTGTTATTCATCTTCTTTCATTCTCTCTTACGTTCTTCAAACCAGATTCTCACTATTTTCTGGTAAACTACTTGATGTTTTTACACTTGCATTTCAATCTATTTTAAAATAATTTATTCTAACCTATGAGATCTTTTGTGTGATTTTGCAGAAAATGTCTAGCAACGAAAAGGATATCTATGGAGGCTATGTTGACTCCACCTTCTTCGACGACACCCTTGACGGTGAATTCTTGAGGAATCTTCTGATTGGTTCTTTTCTAGACTCCTTCATCTCTCTAATGGGTATTGATTTTATATTTCTGGGTCAAGTTCAAGAGTTCTTCTCAAATGCCTCCGTCATCACTGATCGCAATGACTCCTCTGTATTCGTCTCCATCGCCTCAACCATCGCCGGCGTGCCTATCTCCGTTACTCCCTCTTCTATTCATGAAGTATTCCCTCTGCTTGGGAATGAGGTGCTGACTCCATTACTGATGAACAGACTTTGGATAAGGCTGGACCCTTATGAGGGGAACCGGTCCCAGACTCAGTGGAGATAACCATCTTAAAGCTCACTACAGAAGAAGATTCTTTGCCCTTGCAGAGGTTGTGGATAGATGTTTGGTTTGCAGATCTGGCTCTCACAGCCATGTTACTGACGTACAGTTTGAAGCAATGGCAGCCATCGTGTTGCAAGAAGAGTTCAACTGGTGTGCCTACCTGTTTAGGGTCATCGCCATTGCTGCCGTTAAGTATAAGGAAGATAGAAAGAAGAAAAAAGCTCATCCCGGTAAAGGATGCCACTACATGCTGATTAGCACTATCTTGAGGCGCAACTCAGCAATCGTTAGAGCTTCACCGGCACCCCCCAGTCTTGACTTTGATAAACTCAAATCATTTAAGCTTACCGATTGGAATAGGATTTCCAAGAAGGCTCCTACCAGCACAATTGTTGTTCCTGCTGCTGGTACCCCTAAAAAGAAGAAGGCAAAGAAAGTTGTCAAGGTTGCTGATGTAGCCCCTGCCGACGTTTCTACTCCTGCTCCAGTTGCCGACAGGATTCTTGCCGATTCCACTCCAGCAGCTCCAAAGAAGAGAAGGCTAGTTAAAGCTGCTGATACACCTCAAGTCAAGAAGTCAAAGGTTGTATCTTCTGATGATCTCCCTGCTGCTCCAAAGCCAAAGCCTTCAGTTGCTCAAGTTCCTTCCTCTCAAATTCCTTCTACTGATCCAAGAGCCAAGCAGATCAGGTTTGCACCATCTCTTCTTGCCGGTGCAACACTTACTGCTCCCTTTGTGGTTATCAAGTTTGAAATCGATGCTGCCGATGAAATGGCTGAGAGAAGAAGAATGATTGGTTCTGACTTAAAGCTGAGAGTCTCTCTTCAAAAGGGAATTCTAGATCTTCCATACTTACCTGAGCTCCATGCTGCTGCTGATGTAGCCTCTGGATCCTCTGTCAGAAAATGCAAGCCTATTAGAAACCCAATATTTCACATCTTTTTCAGAAACCATTGGTCATTCACCAATAAGGTCTTATCAAAGAATTGGGTGTTCCCCATTGATCATCTCCATCCGTTTGTTCGCCGGTTGCTACAATTTCATGAGGAAAGGAAGGAGACAGTTCCCCCTGGCAATCGTGCTGATTACGTTGATTCAACAAGTCTGAACAGAGTCACCGATATGTTTAAAGAGAAGTTTGTGCCTGTTCAGAAATTTCAAAGGTTGTCTGAAAGTGAATTGAGATTGAATTTTGGAAGATATTTTGACTTGCTTCCCCTTCCTTGGAATCAAGTCTATTTATTTCAAGATAGGATCAGACAGGATCTGATGGTGCAAGATGTATGGGTCGCCTATGCCTCAGTCTTCAACCAGCTGATGAACTTTGATGAACAAGATCCTTATCAGTTGGGAAGACCAGAAGATGAGGATGATTCGCTGAACTTCAACGATAATGAAGGGCTGGAGAAGAGTGCTCAAGCTACTCAATTTGTGAAGAATGTGCAGAGGATTACACTGAATCTGCTGAACGATTCAGAGGCTTTTATTAAGGCTAGAGCTGCTCTTACACCAGCATCTACATCTATTCCTGAACAAGTTCCTTCACCAGCAATCTCACCTATTCCAACTCCAGTCAGTTCTGTTGATACTGCTGATTTTGTTTGCTCTCACAAAGCTTCTGGTGAGACAATCACTTCTTCTGACTCTATCGGTGAGTATGATAAGATGCCGATAAGCATTATCTTCAAAAAGCCCTCTACTGATCAAGCTCATGCAGTTGCTGCTCCCACTTCTATATCTTCTGCTGAAGCATTTGCTGACTCAGTTTTAGCCAGTGATGGCTCTGAGCGTGGCTCTGCTGATAAGTCTGTTGAACAGACTGTTGAGAAATCTTCAGAAACTCAACCTGCTGATGAAACCAGCACTGCTGGTGAATCCTTTGTGAATCAAGTTGAGGAAACTATGGACACTCAACCTCTGATTGTTAAAGAAGACCAACTTGCATCAATTGAGGAAACTACAGAAACTCAATCTGCTGATGAAGTTGGTGGCTTGCTGATATCAGGAGGAGATTGTGCTGATGAAGAGGTTATTGCTGATGTATATACTGATGAGCCAACTATTGACACTCATCCATCTGAGCCAACTGCCGACACTCAGATTATTAAGGCCCCTCTCTCTTCTACTGATGTGATTCTGGTAGCTCCTACTGGTGTTATTGAGATTGTTGAGTTGGGAGGAGGTGCTGATGCAGAGATTGCCAATCAAGATCGTAATGCTGAACTTGATGCTCTGATTGCTGCTGATATACAATTTGAGGAATTTCAGGATGCTTTATTTGCTCCTATTTCCTTTCCTTTACTTCCTGCTCCCGAGGCCTTCATTGCTCCAGTTGTTGCTGATGAAGCACAACCTGTTCCAGTTGCCGCAGCTGCCGGTGGAAATGACAGTTCGGATGAAATAGATCCTGATGATTATATCGAGCTGCCGGCAAATTCTCTCCGATCAATTCCAAATCCTTTTGGCCCCAATCACTCATTTCTTCCAGGCTCAACCAGTGAATGGATTACTTTCTTGCCCTGGATTAAACCTGAGTTTAAAAGAAGAAAAGGGAAAGCTCCAAGGGTCTCCAAGCTCAAGGTGAAAGGACCACCAGCGTTTGAACCGCTCCATTGCCTGCCTGGTAAGCTCAAAATTGGCGGCAAAATTCATCTACCTGGTCCATCACCCAAGGAAGTCAGCATCGCCACAAATGGACTAATGATGAGATGCATGATGATAAATGATGAACTCCATGACATTCTTGAATACCGAGCCACTAATTCTCGAGGTCTTTTTCGCTTGGTAAAATCTGCTGCTCTTGCATTAACTCTGCCGATGTTCCATCCAAGACAGCGTGCCGATCATATGGTTTATACCTCAAGGCTGATGAATGCCAGGTTAATGACCATGATTCTTGAAGGTCGTGCTTATTTGAACTTTATCTTGGCTATCTTTCTATCTCTGGAGGACAATGGTGTATTCCATCTGCCGGTCGAACGTGCAGTTATTATTCATCCTTCATTTCCTTTACCGATCGCCCGTGCTGGTGCAAATTATGTCGATCATGTTGCCTCCACATCTGTTCCTGCTGAATTCCTTCTTGCCGTCAGATATGCTGCTGATGCTTCTTTTCTTCAACAAGCTTTGCTTCTGCCAGCTGCTCCCTCTCCTGTGCCAGCTTCTCCGTTACTGATTGTTCTATCTTCTGATGACGAGTTGACTGTGCCTACTCCTGAAGGTCTCGTAGAAGATGCTGATATTGTCAATGAAGACTTCATTCCTTCTTTACTGATGCATTCTTCTCTTGGTCTATCAAAACCCGTGGTACTGAACAGTATGTATGAATACTTCAGTTACCTTGAAGGGGATACCGAAAATATGCAAGTGCCTGTTACTCGTGCCGATCTGGGCGATACTGGCCTCTTCCTCCGTGACAAGTTGAACCGTATTTATGAGGATCTTTCTGACAAAATCGTTAAGTCCAATCAGGAGGAGGAATGCAAGAGAATCCAAGACTTGAAAGATTTGCTGGAGGACAGAGAATCTAGGCTGCTTGCCCTTTCAGAGAGTTTGGGGAGTATGCATTCTATTCAACAGCAACTAGTAGATGACCAAAGGCTGCAGATCAGAGATCTAGAAAGGACTGAAAAAGAATTATCTACTGCCAAGTCTGCTCTTGCTGATGCTCAAGTGAAGATAGCTGCTCTGGAAGCCAATAATGCAATGCTGACTGAAAGGCTGGAGAGCACTCAAAGAAGGAAGAAGAGAGAAGCTGAAAAGAAAAAGAAGAGAGCAAAGAAGAAAGCCAATCTTACCGACTCCACATCAAAGGCCATTGACCAGCAAGAGGACCCTCCTATTTCCTAGTCAATAGAGCCAATGATATAGATATCTAGAAGAACTTCAACGATTTATCCAAGACTTCTTTGCTAACCATTATTGTTTTTTTGTGTGCTTATTTTTATATGTTATATACTCTTATAATATCTGCTGCTATTCATGCTAACTTTGTTTTGCAGATCATTATTCTTCCTGCTGATCTTAAGCCACCAGCAACTCATTCTTCTTTTCTTTCTCTTACTTTTATCATTTTGTATTTTTACCTCTTTAAGACATCTAGTGTGTGACTTGGCTTAGGGAATGATAATAAATAGACATTACTTATACATTCTTTTACTAAGCTAAGATAGATGTTCTTGGATAGGGTGATTGGACTTAAGCAATTAGGAGGAGATTGTTGTTCAAATATATGTTTAGGACATAGAATTGCTTAATCCCAATCATATCTATCACTTAGGATCCCCCAATTTTATTAGAACCCTTATAAGGTACTCTTAGGATTCTTGGTGACCAGCACAGGTGTATTCCAACTCTTCAAACAAGGCAAACCAGCAAGAGGAAGCAAATCAGCAGACCAGTAAACTAGTTGCCGATCAACTTAATAAACAAGTTGCCAATCAACTTCATTCTCACCTTGCCGATAAAGAAAGACAGTCTGTACTGTCAGTCAGGTTACATCGTTTCACCCTAAAGTCAACCTTGCTGATTGTCCCTGTCCTTTCTTACTGTTTTATCTAAAAGTAGTTTACCTGCTCTGTAATGATTGCTACGCCGTCTGACACATAGCTACTTTTAGCTATACTCTGTCTCTACTTGCATTTGCAGGTAACTGGTTGAGACAAAGGGGTCTTTACCCATCAGACTTTTGCGAGCATGCGTGTACCTAATATCTTCGCCATTAATGCTAAAGATACCGCATTTAATGCTCCTCAACTACCCAGCTGGATATTCAAATTGCAAGCCTTCTTCTACAAGACTCAAGACATTTACTCCTATTATAAATAGTGGACTTGGAGCATTGAAGAAGGTTGGTGAAAATAGAGCATTGAAGAGAGTTGAATGTTTTTGAGTATTCATTAAAGACTCAAACATTTTGTGTCCATATAATCATTAGATCATTTAATAGGACATACACTTGTGCACCAACTCAAACAACATTGTTAGTATTCCCGAACTAGATTATATAAGGAATACGTTGTTTAAGTTATTCACACACCCACCTGAGTGTGATAAGTTCTCTTGAACTTGGCGCTCAAATACACTTGGTCAGAATTGTTTTACGATCCATTAGAAATTTCTAGAACTTAGTCTTTGTATACCGGCAAAGCCGTTCTTGTAATAGACTAGAAAAATCTAATAGTACTCTTAACCCAAATCCAAGTTCTGACCAAACTTGGTAGAGGACGTAGCAGTATTTACACTGTGAACCTCTCCAAATCCCTGTGTCTCTGTTGCTTGCCTTATCACTGCCGGTTGGAATTCTATCACCGGCAGATTGCATATGTTCTTACTGATTCATTGTAATTTCCATTGACCAATCTCTTGAAACTGCATTGAACTTTTAGAAAAACTTTGTGTTTAAACTAAGCTCTGAAAATATTTTATACACTGATTTTGTGTGAGTTAAAACTAAGTCATATTTTACCCGCTGGGCTTACTGATAATAGTTTGCAAACTGATAAGTGACTTTGCATTTAAAAGTGTTTCTTTGTAAAAGTTTTAAATAGGCTATTCACCCCCCCCTCTAGCCTATTTTCCTACCAATTGGGCCTAACAACGGTCGTGCTTTATAATCGGCACGGTCGTGATTCATAACCAGTACGGTCGTGCCAAAGGGGTCGAGCCATCCGTCCTACCTGCCGATTATTGGCATGGTCGTGCTTAATAATCAGCACGGTCGTGCCAGTCCAGAAAGACTCATATTTTTCATAATTCCAATTCAGTCCTTTAGGATTCATTCTATTCGTGTGTGGCCCTCTAGGATTACACTCTGTTGGCAATGAGTCCAAACATGAACCCATAAGATATGATTAGGTTCTAGCAAACCATCATACCTACCCAAATAGTGTAACTAGATACAAGTTCGTATTCCATTTAGAATATGTCACAATCCCTTTTGTCCACGATGTCATTGAACACAAGTCATGGTCAACAAGTCAACTTGCATTGTTCAATACTTTCTCGATTCCGAATATGTTGATAATCCAAATGATATTGATCCAATCAATTCATTTGAGTCCGGCCGAACATTTTCATCAACATCATTCCTACGAGAGGCCCAAGCTTGACATCTCTCCAAAGAGGGACAAATACATATAAGCTTATTATTCTTCCTTACATGAATCCGATTATGCCAATCATACCCTTAATAACTACCCGGTTAAAGGTAGCGTTTGAATATGTCAAACATAATGTTCATCAAGTGGAAGACTATAATAACTTCATGTCTAAGGATTCAAATGACATAACTAATATGAGATATATATATATATGACATTGACCATGATATAGATCTCATAAAGCGGGTCATGTCCAGTACCAAACAAGTACCCATAAATCTAACATGATCATCCCTTGATCATTTAGCCTTTATACTATTACCAAACAAGTACCAGGGATGGAGATTATTATAAGTAAACATGAACAACAATAATAATCAAAACATCTCTTTATTAATATGAATAAATGATAACAATTACAACGTTTAATAAACGTGCCTAGGGCACCAACACTAACAAGATCAAGGTAGCGGTTTGACCTAGATTGGTCGAGATGACTGGGTTGACTTAGATGGGTCAAGATGGAGGGTTTAACCTAGGTAAGTTAATAACTAGAAGGGTTGTCCTAAGAGGGTCGAAGTGATGGGTTGACCAAGACATGGTAGGATGGTAGGATGACCTAGATAGGTAATGACGGATTAACCTAGATGGATCAGCTTGACCGAGTTTTGTCAAGGTGACGGTTTTGACCTAACGGGTCATGGTAACGGATTTACCTAGATGGGTCGATATGAGGGTTTGACCTAGACGGGTGGAGATGGTGGGTTGACCAAGATGGGTCAAAGATGGTTTTGACTAGATGGGTTGTGGATTGACATAGAAGGATAAATTAGATAGGTTAAGGTAGTGAAATTTAACCTAAGCGGGTTAAGACATGGGTAACTTGACCTAGATGGGTCAATGGTTGGCCTAGGAGGGTTAAAGATTGACCTAGATGGTTAAGGATCGGTGAATTGACCTAGAGGGGTCAAAGGTAGGTAGTTTTACCTAAGTCAGTCAAAGTTTGACCTAAACAAGTCGATGGTAGGTAAGTTGACCTTGTAGGGGTCGAAGGTTGACCCAGATGGATCAAAGGTGAGCACGTAGAGCTAGGAGGTCAAGGATGGGCAAATTGACCGAGAGGGGTCAAAGGTGAGTAGTTTGACCTAAGTTGGTCAAAGGTTGACCTAAACGGGTCGAAAGTGAACGAGTTGACCTTGGAGGGTCAAGGGTTTGATCTAGATGGTCAAGGATGTCTATGTTGACCCAGAGGTTTCAAATGGATAGTTGATGGTGGGTTGACCTAGATGGGTCATGGATAAGTTGACCTTGATGGGTTGAGGTTAACCTACGCAGGTCAAAGGTAGGTAAACAGCCTAAATAGGTCAAAGACTGACCTAGGTGGGTCAAGATAGGTTAACTATGGGGGTCCAAGACGATGGATAGATGACCTAAATGGGTTAGGATGAGTGTTTCGACTTAGGAGGGTCAAATATGGGTAAGTTGACCTAATTAGGAGAATGTACCAAAAAGCCCCTATGACTGTTAAAACCTTCCGGAGTCAAAAGTTATGACAGTTCCTGCGTCGACGCACAGATGATGCCAAATATTCACTTTAAATTATGGCCTAACTGGTGGTCATAGGAATGCCCTAAACTTAATCAAAGTATATGGGTTGACATGGACAAGGGTAAACCTTAACCGCTCGCAAGCGTAAATAGTGAGTTAGATAACCTGGGTGCCACAAAGAAGCGATAGGATCGCCAAAATCTGTGTACTCGGCGGATTATTCGGAGTAGGGTTGTGAAGTGTGACACGGACTAGTGGTAGTGTGAAATAGGAATCTAGTTCGAGAAATAAAAGAGAGAAGGAATCATGATAATAACAAAAGTTAGACCCAATAAGTTTGAGAGAAGTTTTAAAACAGTCCCAAACAAAGTCGCCACTATGAATATGTGAGATTAAAATTGGGAGTCGCCACGCTGTTTTATTATAGTTAAAACATTGAAAAAAATAATTATGAGAATAATTGGGTTCGTGGGTCAATTTACAATAGAAGAAGAATATTAATGTGATCACTCCTATAGCCCAATGAATCGGTCTTTCTATCATGATCAATGTGTGTGTGTGTGTTTAGTGTTTGAGACCGGATCTTAGGATTGCCTACGTTCTTCTTAACGTGAGTAGCCCAGGTCAGCGTAGTTCATTGATAATTTAGAATAGGAGGAAGAAGTGGGGATCATGCATAAGGAAGAGGGAGGAGAAAGAATTATGCAAGATGACCACATCCTAGAATGATGATTATCATTCATCATTAGAGAATTGGTTGATCATGGGAATATTCGCCTAGAGATTAGGGTTTAGAAGTAGTTCCTAGATTTTATTAGGGTTTGATGAAACCCTAGATCATCATAGGCTATGTATAATATGTATATATGAAGATCAAAACCCAAGATCTTGCATAATGATATGAAGGACATGAACATCATATGAATGAACATGCATAGTATGAAGATTGCGGCCCTAATTATAGCTTATGTTATGAATTTAAACTAAGAACATGAAGAACGCATGAAGAACATATGAATATGAATGAATAAACATAATGACAACATGCATAAAATATATCTAGCCTAAGAACATATTAAGAACATAATAAAAGGGTTAAGAGACTTACCTTGATTGGCAAGAACTAGGATTGAAGCTTCTTGATGATTCGAAAGAGCTTCGAGGGTGCCAGAAAGGCTTAAACTTGGAGTTTTCTCGTCAGTTTTAACTCTGAAACTCGTAGAATGAATTGTGTGTTGAATGGATGAACCGAGGGCACCTATTTTGAAACTGTGTTTCCTAAAACTGTTTTTCAATCGAGGAATTCAGAAAAGTTGCAGAAATTAGAGTTCCAAAGAGTTTAGAATTGCTATAATCTATGAGATTAAGAGACAATGAAAGGGTCTTGACACATGTGACCAATCTATACGGAAATGTGGATGCCTTTTAGCTTAGTTTCGGCCGTATAGAGAAGTTACTTGGTTTCTTGATCATAGTACGGAAATATGGATGCCTTTTGGCTTAGTTTCGGCCGTGCGTTTTGGGCTCTCGATTTCAAGATACTCTGCGGATACAGTTCCAGAATTCTGAAGAGTTTAGAGTTTCTGTGACCTGCTTGACAGAGCCATACAGATGAATTTGGAAGCTGCCAGAAACATCCGTACGGATGGTTTGGGCAGTACTGATTCTGATCTGTTTCAGACGACGGGTTTTGGAAATCGTGTTTCCTAAAATAGATTTCAGTTCAGAAGTCCAGACAGTTACTAAGATCAGAATCTTAAAGGAGTTTAAGATTGGCGTAATCTCAAAGTATTTCAGAATTAATCCTATAACTAGCGGAATTAAATCGCATAAAGAAACTTAGGCTAATTGCTTGAATTTATGTGTTTTTTGAACCTTCTTGAAAAATTTGAGTTTTTATGCCATCCATAATTTAAACACTAGTGAAGTACCTTGATCGTTTTGGTGTGGTTTATCTGCTAAAGTAGGGCACATCATTCTATCTTTGAGAAGGAGTTATCTACCTAAATAGCTTGGTTTTGAGGTTCATGCCAAAGCAGACTCACAAATCAAGTGAAATATGGATCTTAGCCCATTTAAATTATATTATACAAGAGTTGTATTTGAAGGTGTATAATTTAGTGGGAGTATTTATGAAATACATTTAATATCTCTAAATGATAATGGTATGAAATATAAGTGTATATTTATTTGCATATTTGTGTAGAATGTTTTAAACTTTAATCACGTATAATTACTGCGATTGACCCCACTTAAAGAGAATAAGATTAACTTCCTTGACCTAGTCATGAGCTTAAAAAAATTTCTAAAGCAAGAACGGAAGTTATGAATTCTTAATAAATCCTATTCCTAAGAAACCTAATGCCTTAAGGATGGACAAAGACATTGATTAGAAACATATGGATGATTCTATAGATGTCAATTGTCTTATGACTTGCTATCATATATTTAGAACTTTAGAAGTATCTGAAATACATAGATGTCAATTGTCTTTGATTTGAGAAATCAAAGAGATGTTTTTGGTGAGAGAAAAATACTCATTATTCAACGGTTATTAGGGTTTGATTATTCTTAATTATCAAACCATAATATTCATTCAAGGGAGATTGAAGAAGGGTTCTTCAAAGCCAAATTCTTCAAGCCTAAAGGACCTAGCAGTCAAGTTCAAGAATCGTTCTTGAATCCGTTCGAAGTGTGGATCACCAGTAGAGGGTGTTTTTCTTAGCATAAATTATTGAGCATAACGGATCTAGGCTTTTGGGTTTTTCATGTGATGTCTTCCGCTGCGCATGATTGTTCAAAACCCAACAAGAAACTCTTTCTCTAGAAAAGTACCATCCGAGCAACAAACACTATGTTGTCCGTGCGGTTGTAAAAGTAATATCATTTGGTTTCTCAATGATTTTCTTTTAAGCAGTTTTAAGCATCCCATGCAACTCTGATAAATTTTTAGTCTTACCATGCATATGAAATTTCATTACAAACTGATTATAACTTTTAGGTAGTGAGTTAAGAATCATGTCGGTAGCCAACTCAACAGGGATGTCATAACCCAACCTCTCTAAATGCTCAATGTGGTCTTCCATCTTCAAAACATGAGGGCTCACTTGCTTCCCTTCAGTCATCTTACATGACATCAAAGCAGCCATGGTATCAAACCTTTCTTGCCTAGC
The DNA here is from genome assembly GCA_026119855.1 of Campanula takesimana. Taxonomy (NCBI): domain Eukaryota; kingdom Viridiplantae; phylum Streptophyta; class Magnoliopsida; order Asterales; family Campanulaceae; genus Campanula; species Campanula takesimana. Next base: position 352,861 of record JAOWBW010000037.1, read on the forward strand.
TTTCTCTTGAAACATATTTTTCAACTCAGTGCCTATCTCATAAGCATCCAAGTGTTCCAAAGTCTTTTGAAGTTCAAAAGACATGGTAGCAAGCATAAGACAACTGAAGTCACGAGAATCAATCTTGTGTTCCTCGTAAGCATCTCCGTCCGCCCTAGGGGCAGTAACTTTAGGTTCTTCTTCAGGAAGAGGATCATCAAGAATGTAGACTTATCTTCTTGCCTTAGAATAATTCTAAGGTTTAGGATCCAATCTATAAAATTAGCTCCACTTTATTGATGTTTTTCCTTTTCAAGGATAGATCGCAATGACAAATTTTGTGTAATTTTATGCAAACATATAATAATATGTACAGTACCAATTTCGTAAAGAGATAAATAATATATTTCATAAATACACCCACTAAATTATCTAACCTTCAAATACAATAATAGATAATATAATTTAAATGGGCCAAGATCCAACTTTAATTCAATTTTAAGTCAGCTTTGGTGATACTGCTCAAAATTAAATTAATTAGATAGATAACTCTTTACAAATCATATCATATATGACTCATAGATCCTTTCATGAGATTCTTTTAGACATCATATGTCAAAAGCATGTTTTAATCTCATCTTGTGCCTTAAGCCCAAAACCCTTTTGATAACTTAATTAAGTCAAACATGATAAACGCATAGAAACTACTCTTTCACTCATCTTGTCCGTACAAGGATAAAATTAATGCACCTACGCTTTGGCGTAACCCACATAAAACTATCCGTGTAATCCCAAGTGTTTATCATGGGTTGGCACATGACTTAAAATTTTACAAGAAGGTTCAACACATATAGCATTCCAACATATGTATATGCACATAATATAAACATGTAAAGCATCGGTTATTCACTTAATTAATCTCGTTAATTAACGCATAATATTCATGTGATTTATTGCATTAGTTTATGAGGATAAATCTGAAACGGGTTAATGAAAATTTAGACCCTGAAGTCATATACCACCCTCCCAAACAGACCCTGATGTTTTTTTTCGCCAGTTCAGACCTTGATGTGTAAAATTCTCGCCAATTAAGGCCTTTTTAACGGAATTCGTTAAAAACTCAGTTAAAAAGCATGTGTCATGCACGTGACTAACAAAATTGGATGGTTTGAACTGTCAATGTGTTTAAAGGGGTTAAATGACACATTTTAAAAACAAAGGGAGGATAAACAAAAAAGAATAAAAAAAATATCCTTTTTCGGCTCCCAGTTCGCCGCTCCCCTCCCCCAACACTCCGATGACCCAAGTCTCCCTGCCGTTTCTATGGCTTACCATCCACTCTACTCAACATAAGGTATCTATACAGTCAGATTCGGTAAATTGATGTTTATTATCTTTAAGATGCAAATTTTCCAAACTTTGATTTTGAAATTGTTGATTTGGAATTGTTGAGTTTGTGAATCCAGATTCCGATTCTGATTTCTCCCTTGCAATGGCGGCCTTTTGTTTGTTCAATCCAAATTCAGATAATTTTGGGTCAGCCCTTCACAATCCAACACCTTCTCACACAAATCAAACCCAACTCACCGTCCCCAATTCTTCTTACAGCAACAAAACTCTCATCAGAAAACACCATATTTCTTTAAGACAATTTGATGCTGTTGATCCCACAACCTCATGGACCTCATCAATAGCACAACACTGTCGGAAAGGCCGTCTTTTGGAAGCCGCTGAACTGTTCAACCGCATGATAACGTCCGGAGTCGAACCCAATTACGATACCTTCGTGACACTTCTTTCGGGTTATAATGGTTTTCCGTCACAAGCTCCATATTTTTGGGCTTCAATTCATGCTTTTGTCCGTAAATTGGGCTTCAATTCATGCTTTTTGTATGAAGGTGGAAATGGGTAAAGAAGTGGTGGGGTGGTTATAGTGGTTGCTAAGTGGTGATCATGGTGGTTAGAGGTGGTGGTTATGCTGGTTGTAGGTGGTGGGGATGGAAGCTTGAAAGAGGGGAAATGTAATAATGGAGCAGGGAATTTGGGCATGCTGTATGAATATGTGTGTGGATGTTTTCTTAAAATATTTTTGTTTTTTGTTTGGTTATCATTTTAATTATTTTTTTATTAAATTAGAATTATAAAATTGTATTTTTAATAGTAATATCTTTATTTTAAAAATTGGAAATAACTAAAATTATGAAAATATATAATGACACAATGAATATTATTGTTAATGAAATCTTGTTTCTTCAAAAAAATAATTAGTGTTTCAAAAATAAATTTAATTCTTAACCCTTTCAGCCCTTTTACTTTTAAAAATTTTAAATTAGCCCCTTTAAACACATTGACAGTTCAAACCATCCAATTTTGTTAGTCACGTGCATGACACATACTTTTTAACTGAGTTTTTAACGAATTTCGTCAAAAAGGCCTTAACTGGCGAGAATTTTACACATCAAGGTCTGAACTGGCGGAAAAAAAACATCAGGGTCCGTTTGAGAGGGTGGTATATGACTTCAGGGTCCAAATTGTCATTAACCCATCTGAAACCTTTGATTTTCCAAAAATCCATAATTAAGAAAGAACAATTCATGCGACCAAACTAACCCAAAAGGCACCAACAATTCCGTATGAAAGTTCATAAATTGAGAGCCCAAAATCACGGCGAACTAAGCCAAAAAGCAACCACAAACTCGTAATAATTTAGAAATCTAGAGGACAATTTGTACGGCCGAACTAAGCCAAAAGGCAACCACATTTCCATACAAAATTATACCGTTTCTAAATTCTTTGTCTCATCAATTTAATATTTCTGAAGGGTTAATTGCAATTTATACCCTGAAGTACCATACCACCTTTCCAAGCGAACCCTGATATGTTATTTTTGTCAAATCGGGTCTCTATGATTTAAAAACTCGCCAAATAAGGACTTTTTGACGGATTTCGTTAGAAAGTCAGTTATGTAGCATGTGCCATGCACGTGACTAATGGAATTGGGTGAATTTGAATTGATATTAGGTTTGAAGGGTTATAAATGACATCTTCAAAAAACAAGGGATGGAAAAAAAAAAAAAAAAAAAAACTGAGATTCATTATCGGAAAAGAGAAAAATCCCAAATCAAATCCCTAAACCCCTTTCTCTCTCTCTCTCTCTCTCTCTCTCTCTCTCTCTCTCTCACGAGCTCCGGCGATTCTCCCTCGTCTCCCCCAAATTCGGTCGCCATCCCCCTTCTTCAACATCTCGTCACACACTCACACACACTCTCTCTCTTTCTCTTTCTCCTCTACTCTCTCTCTAATCCCAATCTCAAATTGTTACCCTTACCCATTCTCCGCCACACACCAACGTTCCCAGAATTGACGTAGTGTGCCGGACGAAGACGATGGGGACTGCCGTGTGTGTGCCGGAGGGGGAACTGGATTTTTCGGCGTTGGATGGACGGAGTTTGACGGACATGAATGGTGTTCATGAGAAAGAATAAAGCTTGAAGGCCAACCGGAGTGTTCAAATTGCCGCCAGATCTTGGATTGTAACCGGTGACGTTGCTGATTGTAACCGGAGGGGAAGAACAATCTGGGTTTGCAAATGTTAATTTATGATCATTTCTTTTATTAATTTTTGATGGTTTTAATGGTGTTGCTAGTTGTAACTATGGTGGTGGATGGTGGTGGAATGGTGGTGGTAAGGCTGGTGGTGGTGGATGGTGTGCAATTGGCTGAATTTGTTGAAATGGGTGGGAGGTTAGCCGGAGTTTTGGAAGGAGTTTGACTGGGGTTTTTTTTTTCTAGATGAAAAGTGGGTTTTTTTTAATCTTTCGAACAATATGCTAAAAAATTGTTAAGGAACTGATTTATTTATATCTAAAATGTTTTTTTTTATTTTATAAATTTTTACTGAAGAAATAAATATAAAATTTAGAATTATAAAATTTTGTGTATATAGATATTAATAAAAAATTGAAAATAAAAATTAATTATATTCCTCATTCGAATTAGGATAACCCAAAAATGAAAGTGTTTTATTTAATGGGACCCACATTCACACTCACAACAACTTTCCACTCATTATTCTCTACCCCACTTTATCTCTCCTACTTTACTTTTCATACTCACAACACCTACTCCACTAACACTTTTTCCTTAATCCTCGTGTCCAATCTAAAAATCCTAATTCGGGTGGGACGGAGGGAGTATTTAATTAAAATATAGTACTATCCCTATATTTTTGTTTCATTTTTAAATCATTATAATGTTTTTTAATTATTTATATTCCTCAGATAAAATTTGGAAATAAAAATTAATTTACAATATTAATATAATAATTAATGAAGCAATTACTTATTTATATCCAATGAAATATTTTTTTTAATAATATTTATTTTAAAAGTTTGATAATTGTTTTTATTTCAGCCCTTTTGAATTTAGAATTTTCATTAGGCCCCTTAATAGCTAATATCAATTCAAAGTCACCCAATTTCGTTAGTCACGTGCATGACACATGCTACATAACTGACTTTCTAACGAAATCAAAAAGGCCTTATTTGGCGAGTTTTTAAATCATGGAGACCCGATTTGACAAAAATAACATATCAGGGTTCGCTTAGAAGGGTGGTATGGTACTTCAGGGTCTAAATTGCAATTAACCCATTTCTGAATTGAGATTTAATTTCAGGAAACACGGTTTCAAAAACCAGCCATCTGAAAAACCAATTCCATTCAAAATCCTTGCGTTTCAGAAACACCTTTCCCAGATCAGTCTGCACGGCCGCTCCACAGAAGTTGCTTGGCCGAGTCTTATTTTCTGCTCGGCCGTTCAATACGGCTGACAGATTCTAAGTTTCAATTTTAGCCCAAAATTTCGTTCCCGATTCAATAAGAATTTTGTGTTCATGATGATTAAATCACCATGTTTATAAAAACCTTGAATAAACAATTTATTCATGAACCTATTATCATTAACAAATTAATCAAATTAATCTTTGATGATCACAAGGAACATATTAATCAAATTATATCGCAATTTTGGATCCCACATAACAATATATTAATCCAATTAATGGTGCGATTTTATGATTATTATATATCTCAAATACATACGTAAAATAAACCACATAAACATCGTTCATCTAAATTCAAATAGCATGATAACACATATAATCAAATTATATTATCAACATGTTATTATTAAAATAATCATAATGAACGGGGCTCTGATACCACTGTTGGGTTTTGCACTATCATGCGCAGCAGAATAAACCCAAAAGCCTAGATCCGTTCAAGATGATTAAATTAATTTTAGGATGAATTTAGAATACTAACCGTGATGGTGCTTTAAAATTTTTCGGATCTTGAATCTTTATTCTTCTCCAAGCTTTTCTTCAAGTCTTGATCACAGGAACAGGGTTCTTGATCTTTGATTCTCAATCTTGGATCAAGAAAATTATTTTTCCAAACAACTAGGTTTCATATGTTTAATGACTGGTGAAAATATGTATTTATATTCCCTAGTCCTTAACCCTTAAGGACTTAGGAGACCTAAATCTTGTCACCTCCTTAACTTACCTAAAATCCGGTCCAGGGACTCAGGCACGGTCGTGCTCACAAAGTGGCACGGCTGTGCCATATGGTGCGAACCAAATTTCCTGCTAGAGGAATATTGGCACGGTCGTGCAGCCAATGTGGTACGGTCGTTCTCACAAACTGGCACGGCCGTGCCAGCCTGATTTTCAGCCTTTTTAACAATTTGTTCTATTGTGTGTGACCCCATAAGATTATATTAAGTTGGCAATGAGTCTAATACATTTGTTCTCATCAATCATGAGCGGACTCTAGCAGCCCATCATGATTACACAATTAATACAACTTGTCAAAGTTCGTTTATCCTCTATAGAACATATCACAATCCCTTTGTCCACGATGTCATTGAGCGTAAACCATGGTCTATGGTCAACTTACAATGCCCAATACTTTTATCGATTCCAAATACATTGATAATACAAATGACATTGATCATATCAATTCATTTGAGCATGACCATGCATTTCATCAATACTATTCATCGAGGGGCCCAAGCTTGACATCTCCCACGAAGAGGGACAAAATCCATCTTGACTTATTACACTTCCTGTTGGTAGTGGTGCCCTAGGCACGTTTAATAAACGTTGTAATTGTTATCATTTATTTCATATCAATAAAGAGATGTTTTGATTATTATTGTTGTTCATGTTTACTTATAATAATCTCCGTCCCTAGTACTTGTTAAGCACTAGTGTAAAGGCTAAATGATCATAGGATGATCATGTTAGATTTATGGGTACTTGTTTGGAACAAGGTACTAGACATGACCCGCTCTATGAGATTTATGTCATGGTCTATGTCATACATATATCTCATATTAGTTATGTCATTTGAATCCTTAGACATGAAGTTATTATAGTCTTCCACTTGATGAACATTATGTTTGACATATTCAAACGCTACTTTTAACCGAGTAGTTATAAAGGGTATGATTGGCATAATCGGATTCACGTAGGGAAGAATAATAAGCTAAATGGATTTGTCCCTCTTCGGAGAGATATCAAGCTTGGGCCTCTCGTAGGAATGATGTTGATGAAATGTTCGGCCGGACTCAAATGAATTGATTGGATCAATGTCATTTGGATTATCAACATATTCGGAATCGAGAAAGTATTGAACAAAACAAGTTGACTCTTTGACCATGACTTATGTTCAATGATATCATGGACAAAAAGGATTATGACATATTCTAAGAGGAATGCGAACTTGTATCTAGTTATACTATTTGGGTAGGTATGACGGTTTGCTAGAACCTAATCATATCTTATGAGATCATGTTTGAGCCCATTGCCAACTTAGTATAATCCTAGAGGGTCACACACAATAGAACGAATCTTTAAAAGGACTACATTGGAATTTTGGAAATTCTGGACATCCTGGGAAGTGGGCGACCGCACAGTATGGACTGGGCGGCCGCACAATTATCTTAGTTTTGTACCAGTTTTGCTTCAGATAGTTGTGCGACCGCACAGAGGCTTTTGGGCGGCCGCACAGTGCTGTCGGGTGGCAGATTCCTAATTTGATTAGGAAACGAATTTTGGACGGATTTTGACGCAAGTTTCCTATTTGGAATAGGTCATACTTGTGTATAAAAGACCAAATTCGGCCAGCACTCAAGGCCAATGATTTTGTGAGTCTCAAAGAGTTTGAGAGAGGGTTTATTTTGTTCTAAGACATTCTTGGTTGAAGAACAAAATAATACACAAAATAAATTCCATATAGTTCTTTTGATTGTGAAAAAGTGTTTCACAATTTGGTCTAGCAACCAAGATCAAAGAAGCTCCTTTGATATTCGTTCGAAGTGTGGATACCGCTAGAGGGTGAAAATCATCATCTTCAAAGTTCGTGTTCAAGCTTTGTGATCGTGATCAAGTCTTCAAACCTCCACCAAAGACCAAGAGAATTTGATAGCCATCAAGGGTTAGTTTATTCATTTATTCTTATGTTGTATTTGATTTAATCGTATGAACGGATCCATGGCTTTGGGTTTCAAAATTTTAAATGCTAAATTCCGCTGCGCATGTTTGTCAAGAAACCCAACAGTGGTATCAGAGCCCCGTTCACGTTGATTATTTCAATACCTAGATCATGTTATGTGTATATAAATTGTTTATGTGCCTTGCATGATACGAATATTGGAATATGTGATATATATGTGTTATGTGATTTTATGTGGTTTATTGTTTTACAACTGTAATCGCACGATTCAATCGCAATAAATAAATTATGGTGGATTCAGAATTGTTGGTTATTAATTTTTGATTGGATCAAAGTTTTAATAATCGGGGAAAAACAATTTTGAGACAAAATTTTCGAACTTAAAATTCTGCACATTCTGATTGAACTGGGCGACCGCACGGAAGATACTGGGCGGCCGCACGGTTTTTGGGCGACCGCACAGGTATTTGGGCGGCCGCACGCCAAGATCAGAATGTCTGATTTTGCTCAAAAATCAGAATTTGGAATTTTCGAGAGGTTCAACAAAACCAGTAACAGAACCAATCCAGACCTGCTGATCTGGAATGGGTTTTGGGTAGTTGGTTTGTGTGTGGATCTTGGGGTTTGATTTTCCTATTTGTTTTAGTCTTGTGATTCCTAGATTGGTTCAAGGTTTGGATGGCTAATCTGCGTTCATCGAGATTGTGTTTCCAAACTTGATCGCAATCAAAGTTTCAAAGATAAAACGAAGTTAGAATTATGAAGAGTTCATAATTGCCAAAATTGAGAAACAAAGTTCTTGATTCAATGATTGGAGATCCATGTGGAATTGTGAATGCAATTGGCCTACGTTCATCGAGACCATCTATTGCTTAGTTTCGGCCACATGGACTACTTTCTTGGTCTCTTGAATTAGTGCGGGATTGTGGTTGCCTAATGGGTTAGTTCGACCGCATTTCTTGTTGTCTTGATTTGGAGATAATGACCAAAGTTGAAATAGTCTCATCCTCATAATTATAGAAAAACTAATGACACATAAATACCATGCTTAAATTAATGGAGATTAATTTAGTGGCTAAACTTGATGTGTAACATGTTTATATTATGTGCTCATAAATATGTTATATGCTACATGTGATGAACCTTCAAAGAAAGTTTTAAGTCTTTTATTGCCATGCCATGATTAAAACACTTGTTAGTACATGAGTGATTTTAATGTAGATTCGCCCTAGCGAGGTGCATTAAATTTATTTATGTATGAGCAAGATAGATAATGTGGGCACGCCCTAGCGGGACACATTAATTATGCGTTTAAAATGGTTAGACTTAATTGGGCGTCAAAACAGTTTTGGGCCTAGGCAAAGATGAGGTTTAACATGCCTTTTGAAATTGGATTTCTTAAAGAATCTCATAAAAAGAACTAAGAGTCATATGAGATATGATTGACAAGAGTTGTCTACCTAATTAATTTGATTTTGTGTAATCCGCCTTAGCGGACTTGAAATTAAATTAAAGTTGGATCTTGGCCCAATTAAATTATATTATACATTGGATGTATATGAAGGTTATTTAATTTAGTGGGAGTATTTTGTTTGAAAAATACATTATTTATCTCTTTAATGAAAATCGGTACTTATTAAATTTTGGAAATTTTGCATATTTGTAGATAATGACTAATAACACTCAATCAATGTCGTTGCGATCGATCCTTGAGAAGGATAAGCTCGAAGAGAATGGTACGAACTTTATGGATTGGATCCGTAGCATAAGAATCGTTCTTAGGCAAGAAGATAAGTTGTACATTCTCGATGGGCCTCTCCCCGCTGAACCACCGCCTACTTCCCCAAGGGTAGAAAGAGACAATTACAAGAAACATCGTAATGATTCTAGAGATGTAAGTTGTCTCATGCTTGCTGCTATGTGTTCAAAACTCCAACAAAGTTTGGAACATTTGGAAGCCTATGAGATAGGCGTGGAGTTGAGAACCATGTTTCAAGAGCAAGCTAGGCAAGAGAGGTACAAGACCATTGTTGCATTCACTACTAGTAAAATGAATGAAGGGCAACAAGTGAGTCCTCACTTTCTTAAAATGAAAGGTTATGTAGAGCACCTTGAGAAACTTGGCTATCCAATCCCATTGGAGCTAGCCACGGATCTCATTCTTAATTCATTGCCTAAAAGTTATAATCAGTTTGTGATGAATTATAACATGCATGGAATGGATAAGAATCTCTCTGAGTTGCATGGGATGCTCAAAACTGCAGAGATGAAAATTGTGGAGAAAGGTTCTCCCGTGCTCTTGGTTCATGATGGGAAGAAGCCTGGTGCCAAAGGCAAGGGTAAGGCAAAAGTTGTCAAACCCAAGATAAGCAAGGCAAAGGTAGCCAAGGCTTCTGAGGCAAAACCCGATACACAAAAGGATGCAATTTGTTTCCATTGTCAAGAAATTGGTCATTGGAAACGTAATTGCAAGGCTTTCTTGGAAGAGCAAAAGAAGAAGAAGGGCAGCAAGGCTGCGTCGACTTCAGGTATCTATATGATAGATATTCTCCTTTCTACCACTGATTCTTGGGTATTGGATACCGGATGTGGTTCTCACATTTGTCTAAATGTGCAGGGACTAAAGAATAGGAGACTGCTTAAAGAAGGTGAAGTAGATCTACGTGTGGGAAATGGAGCAAGAGTTGCTGCATTAGCCGTAGGGACTTATGAAGTCACTTTACCTTCCGGATTAATTCTTGTTTTGAACAATTGTTATTATGTTCCGGATTTAAGCAGAAATATTATTTCAATTTCTTGTTTGGATAATGAAGGTTTTAAGTTTCTTATTGAGAATAAGAAATTTTCTATTTATTTAAATGATGTGCTTTATGGTATTGCTAATTCATTTAATGGCCTTTATATCTTGGATGTCAAGAATGAAAATAATGTCTATCATGTAAATAAGAAATCTAAACCTAATGATGTAAATCATACTTATTTGTGGCATTGCCGTCTTGGTCATATTAATGAGAAGCGTATCTCAAAACTCCATGGGGACGGACTTTTGGGTTCATGTGACTTAGAGTCATATGATACTTGTGAGTCGTGTCTTCTTGGAAAAATGACTAAGACACCTTTTACCAAGTTGGGTGAAAGGGCAAGCGACTTATTGGGGTTGATACATTCCGATGTATGCGGACCATTAAGTAGCAATGCTAGGGGAGGATTTCAATACTTCATAACCTTCACTGATGATTATAGTAGATTTGGGTATGTTTACCTAATGAAACATAAAAGTGAAGCATTTGAGATATTTAGAATATTTCAAAATGAAGTAGAAAAACAACTTGGCAAAAGTATAAAGGCACTTCGATCAGATCGAGGTGGTGAATACTTAAGTCAAGAATTTGATGATCATCTAAAGAATTGTGGAATAGTTTCACAATTGACTCCGCCCGGAACACCACAATGGAATGGTGTGTCTGAGAGGAGAAATCGGACTTTGTTAGACATGGTTCGATCAATGATGAGTCAAGTTGATCTTCCAATATCCTTTTGGGGTTACGCCTTAGAAACCGCTGCTTTCACACTAAATCAAGTTCCAACTAAATCGGTTCCAAAGACTCCATATGAGATGTGGAGTGGAAAGAAACCTAGTTTATCTTTCATGAGGATTTGGGGTTGCGAAGTTTATGTCAAGAGACTTATCTCTGAAAAACTAGCACACAAATCTGATAAATGTATTTTCGTGGGATATCCTAAGGAAACTAAAGGATATTACTTTTACAACCGAAAGGACAACAAAGTGTTTGTTGCCCGAACTGGTGTCTTTCTAGAGGAACAGTTTCTCTCCAAAGAAATCAGTGGGAGTAAAATAAATATTGAAGAAATTCGAGACCCAGAAAATAACATTGAACCAATAGTGGAACAAGAACAAGAACCACAAGGAGTTGTGGAACCTGTTCAGAATACACAAGCATCTCGCAGATCTAGGAGGTTACGATCCGAGCCCGAGAGATATGGATTTCTCGTAACGGATAGTAATGAGGTAGAAATCATTGAGAATGATGAACCGTCAACCTACCAAGAGGCGATGTCTTCTCCTGATTCGGACAAGTGGCTTGGAGCCATGGAATCCGAATTGCAATCCATGCAAGACAATCAAGTTTGGAATTTGATTGATGCGCCCGAAGGTGTAAAAACCATAGGATGCAAATGGGTCTTCAAGAAGAAGACTGACATGGATGGGAAGGTGCATACTTACAAAGCTAGGCTTGTAGCGAAGGGTTATAGGCAAGTTCATGGTATTGACTATGATGAGACCTTTTCACCCGTAGCAATGATCAAGTCTATAAGAATTTTGCTTGCCATTGCCGCATATCATGACTATGAAATATGACAGATGGACGTCAAAACCGCTTTCCTGAATGGAAAACTACAAGAGGATGTGTATATGACACAACCAGAAGGTTTTGAACAAAATTCTAAGGTATGCAAATTGCAGAGATCCATCTATGGATTGAAGCAAGCTTCTAGGAGTTGGAATCTCCGTTTTGATGAATCGGTCAAAGAGTTTGGTTTCATCAAAAACGAAAATGAGCCTTGTGTATACAAGAAGATTAGTGGGAGCATAGTGCTATTCCTTGTTTTATACGTGGATGACATATTACTCATTGGAAACGACATTCCTACACTTCAGTCTGTGAAGACTTGGTTAGGAAAGTGTTTTGCAATGAAAGATATGGGTGAAGCCGCATATATACTTGGCATTAAGATCTATAGAGATAGATCAAGGAGGCTACTTGGTTTAAGCCAAAGTACATACATTGACAAGGTCATTAGAAGATTCCGTATGGAAAATTCTAAGAGAGGCACCTTGCCCGTGTTACATGGAGTTTCTCTAAGCAAGACTCAATGTCCTAAGACAAACGATGAGCGTGAGAAAATGAATGATGTTCCATATGCTTCGGCAATTGGGTCCATCATGTATGCCATGATTTGTACTAGGCCGGATGTATCTTATGCTTTGAGCATGACAAGTAGATACCAATCCGACCCTGGCGAAAATCACTGGATAGCTGTAAAAGCGATTCTTAAGTACTTGAGAAGGACTAAAGACTCGTTTTTGGTCTATGGAGGAATGGAAGATGATCTCGTTGTAAATGCTTACACGGATGCAAGCTTCCAAACCAACAAAGATGATAGCCGATCGCAATCGGGTTTTGTGTTTATGTTAAATGGTGGAGCTATAAGCTGGAAGAGTTCCAAGCAAAGTACAACCGCTGATTCTACAACAGAAGCTGAGTATATTGCTGCATCGGATGCTGCAAAGGAAGCTGTTTGGATTAAGAAGTTCATAATTGAACTTGAAGTGGTTCCTAGTATTGCTAATCCAATAGACCTTTATTGCGACAATAATGGTGCTATTGCTCAAGCAAAGGAACCAAGAGCACATCAGAAATCCAAACACATACTTAGGCGTTTTCATATCATTCGAGAGATCGTTGATAGGGGAGACGTAAATATATGCAGAGTACCTACTGATGACAATGTTGCGGACCCGCTAACAAAGGGACTTCCACAAGCTAAACATGATGGTCATGTTAGGTCCATGGGTATTAGATACATGGGAGATTGGGCCTAGGGCAAGTGGGAGATTGTTGGTAGTGGTGCCCTAGGCACGTTTAATAAACGTTGTAATTGTTATCATTTATTTCATATCAATAAAGAGATGTTTTGATTATTATTGTTGTTCATGTTTACTTATAATAATCTCCGTATAAAGGCTAAATGATCATAGGATGATCATGTTAGATTTATGGGTACTTGTTTGGAACAAGGTACTGGACATGACCCGCTCTATGAGATTTATGTCATGGTCTATGTCATACATATATCTCATATTAGTTATGTCATTTGAATCCTTAGACATGAAGTTATTATAGTCTTCCACTTGATGAACATTATGTTTGACATATTCAAACGCTACTTTTAACCGAGTAGTTATAAAGGGTATGATTGGCATAATCGGATTCACGTAGGGAAGAATAATAAGCTAAATGGATTTGTCCCTCTTCGGAGAGATATCAAGCTTGGGCCTCTCGTAGGAATGATGTTGATGAAATGTTCGGCCGGACTCAAATGAATTGATTGGATCAATGTCATTTGGATTATCAACATATTCGGAATCGAGAAAGTATTGAACAAAACAAGTTGACTCTTTGACCATGACTTATGTTCAATGATATCGTGGACAAAAAGGATTATGACATATTCTAAGAGGAATGCGAACTTGTATCTAGTTATACTATTTGGGTAGGTATGACGGTTTGCTAGAACCTAATCATATCTTATGGGATCATGTTTGAGCCCATTGCCAACTTAGTATAATCCTAGAGGGTCACACACAATAGAACGAATCTTTAAAAGGACTACATTGGAATTTTGGAAATTCTGGACATCCTGGGAAGTGGGCGACCGCACAGTATGGACTGGGCGGCCGCACAATTATCTTAGTTTTGTACCAGTTTTGCTTCAGATAGTTGTGCGACCGCACAGAGGCTTTTGGGCGGCCGCACAGTGCTGTCGGGTGGCAGATTCCTAATTTGATTAGGAAACGAATTTTGGACGGATTTTGACGCAAGTTTCCTATTTGGAATAGGTCATACTTGTGTATAAAAGACCAAATTCGACCAGCACTCAAGGCCAATGATTTTGTGAGTCTCAAAGAGTTTGAGAGAGGGTTTATTTTGTTCTAAGACATTCTTGGTTGAAGAACAAAATAATACACAAAATAAATTCCATATAGTTCTTTTGATTGTGAAAAAGTGTTTCACAATTTGGTCTAGCAACCAAGATCAAAGAAGCTCCTTTGATATTCGTTCGAAGTGTGGATACCGCTAGAGGGTGAAAATCATCATCTTCAAAGTTCGTGTTCAAGCTTTGTGATCGTGATCAAGTCTTCAAACCTCCACCAAAGACCAAGAGAATTTGATAGCCATCAAGGGTTAGTTTATTCCTTTATTCTTATGTTGTATTTGATTTAATCGTATGAACGGATCCATGGCTTTGGGTTTCAAAATTTTAAATGCTAAATTCCGCTGCGCATGTTTGTCAAGAAACCCAACACTTCCATACATAACTTCGATCATGCCAATCATATCCTTTATAATTACTTGGTTAAGAGTAACGTTTGAATATGTCAAACATGATCTTCATTATGTGGAAGATCATAATAATCTCAGGTCTAAGGATTCTAATGATATAACTATTAAAAAATTTGACCATGACAAACCTCATAGGTGGGTCATGTCCAATATATGTTCACCAACACATACCCATAAGTTTAACTTGTGTCACATACACATAATCATCACCTGATTATCTAATCAAACTTATACCAGTTCTTCATAAGTACTAAGGTCGGAGATTATTATAAAAAAAACATGTAATAACAATAATAATCTAAAACATCTCTTTATATAATGAATAAATTATAACAAAATATTGTTCAAACAATGTGATAATAACATGCCTAAACATATACACCAACAGGATAATGATTGTTGTGGTAGTCAGTGGTGGTGAGTTGGATAATGGTGGAGCGCATTTTCTTTTCTTGGTTGTATTTTGAATGTTTGGGCAAACGACCAATTTATGCAACGTAGTGTCCGATTTATATCAATTAATGCAACGTAGTAGCGATTTCTTACATTGTGAAACGTACTTGAAGTAGTTGTATCAAATAATGCAAAATAATGCAAAGTTCGAACAATTTGACAAACGTACTTGAAGTAAGTTGTATCAATTAATGCAACGTAGTAGAGGCTAAAAAGTTATTACGTTGCATTATTTGATACACAATAAGCAAATACGTTGTCTATTTTCAAAAGTAAGCACTACGTTGCATTAATTGACTTTTAACACCTGGTACGTTGCATATTTCAGTGATTTTCCCTATTTTGAATCGATCATTAAGAGTTAACTACAAAATATCTTCTCCTGATGTTTTTTATGTTGGTATAATGTTTTTATTTAATTAAAAATTAAATAAAAGATATCTTAATACTCTTTCCGACCCGGAGTAAGAGTCCTACCCCTCATTTGCACGCTTATTAATAAATATTGGAAGTGATGTAAATGTTGTGAGTGTAAAAGTAAAGTATGAGAGAGAATGAGTGGGGGAGAATAGTGAATTGATTGGTGTTGTGAGTATAAAACTAAAATATGAGAGAAAATGAGTGTGGTGAATAGTAAAGATTATTTGCCATTTTAGGAATAGGACTCTTACTCTGGGACGTACCAAAATGAAAAGTAGGACTCTTACTCTGGGTCGGAGGGAGTACTAAGTTTGATTAAGTATATGTAATATTAATAAGGACAAATGGTTCATGTTAGTAGTTAATTAAGCGAGCTTTATTTTGTTAGGTTATGGGGACAATTTGAAAATTTTGATAGTCATATTTGTTAGTATATAGTAAGCAGGTTAGATTGACTGTTTCAATAATAGAGAGGTAAATATGATAATCGGAAAGAGTACGTGTGTCATTTTGGTAGTTTACTCAATTGCAATGGAAGTAGCACACTTGGATTAAAATGGCGTTAAGCCATAAAATGCAATGCAACAACAATGCTAGAAACTGGAGATTGAAGAGAATTACAATTACAAAGGGTATACACTTTCTACTTTTATGTTGATGATTTTGGGAATGGAAATAAGTAGCAAAGAAGGCCAACTCCATCACACATGGTCTGGTAATTGAGTTTTCCTATTCGACAACAGCCAAGACACAGCTTCCCCTACAGTCAAGTAAAGACAATCCGAGTTCATCAAGTCCCGAGTTTCATCAGCCCTTTGCAGCTTCTCCATCACCTCCCCAATCGGGTTCACCAATACAAGCTGAGATGAGAAAGGATTGTTAATAACCAATCAAACAAAGCATAATGAGAATGGAAATATTTGCAATTTATATTGACTTGCCTCGATACCCTTGTTTTCTAGTATTCTTCTCACTTCTTTGAAGAATGAGATCCCATTTGTATCAATAGCACTCACAGCTGTAGACAGATCAAAGAAACGTTTTCTCGTTAGAGTTTAATAGCAACCCGTCAAAGTTAAACCATCTATAGTTATGTTAAGCTTACCAGATAACTCCAAGATAACGAAACTTAGCCCAGAATGCTTCTTGTTTGCTGCTTCGGTTTCATAATCATCTATCCATCTCAAAAGTCTTTCAAGAAAGGAAAAACGAGTCATTAATTAGCTAGAAATTAAGAGATTGTGATCTAAAATTAACATGTAAAACACTAGACTTTAAGTGTTATAAACAGTGGGATGAATTGAACAGAGGGAATCCTCTAACCTCTCATTGAGATAATTGGTGTTGGCAAAGTTGATAGGGGATTCAATGCTTAAAATGAGGAACCCTGGTAT
The DNA here is from genome assembly GCA_026119855.1 of Campanula takesimana. Classification (NCBI taxonomy): domain Eukaryota; kingdom Viridiplantae; phylum Streptophyta; class Magnoliopsida; order Asterales; family Campanulaceae; genus Campanula; species Campanula takesimana. Next base: position 369,773 of record JAOWBW010000037.1, read on the forward strand.
TTCCATGGCATCTTTGTACTGATGAGAGTTGCGATAAATATCAGTCCCCGGTATGTTTCCCAACATCACAGTTTTCGGCCTTGTGATCTGTAGTAGCACCTTGAAAATCGATATTCCCACCTGAAATCATCATAATAAACATTAAGGCCTCGTTTGCCATGCAACAATGACAATCCCATTCTATATGATCTCTTACTACAATACATAGTGTAAAGATTTAAAGAATCAAGATTTTTTCAGACGAAACAGTTCATACGCAATGGATAGATAACTTACTGCGATGGCTAACCCTTCTTGGACAGAGATAAAAATAACACCCAAAAAGGCGCATAACATGACAAGGAAGTCGAATTTGTCAATCTTCCATATCTGATAAGCGGAAGGGAGATCGATGAGGCCGACAACTGCAGTGACTATGATTGCACCCAATACCAGATTAGGAGTGTACTGGAATAGTGGCATCAGGAAGAGGAGTGTCACCATAACCGTGACAGCCATTACAATGTTGGAGACAGCAGTTTTTGCACCTGCATTGTGGTTCACTGCAGATCTCGAGAATGCACCTGAAAGAAAAAGAGGCACAAAAATTGAAGTCTTAAGGCAAATTTGAGGAAGAAAAGAAAAAACCCGTGTGGGAAATGAAGAAAAGTTTGAGTCTTTATAAGGTTTGAGATAAGTTAAGGGCTAAAAGGGAATTTAATGAACCTGTAGTGACATAGCAGGAAGTAGAGGAGCCAACAATGTTCATCACTCCAATTGCAATCATCTCCTTGTTACCATCTACTTGGTAGTTCTTTAGAGCAGCAAAAGTCCTCCCTACAGCAATGCCCTCCTGTTTATCAATAAAAATGTTTAAGATGACATTAATTAATCTCATGTGAGCCCGGTCTTTATCTGGAGCACATGCATAATGAGAATGAGAGCTTTTGTAGCATCAGGTTGAGTTTTTAAATATGTGTTAATAAGATGAAATTAATATAAACTTACGGTTAGAGAGATAATGCCAGTGACAAGTCCGGTTTTAACGACTAGTCCCAAATGGCTTCCTTTGAAGTGCAGCATGTTCCACGAAGGTGGGTTCAATCCCTCTTGCAATTTCCCAATCTAATAAGTAATAAAGGGATCAATTAGAGGAGTAGCTATAGGTAGATAAATAGATACTCCAATGAAAAGTGGAGTGCCTCTATCTCAAAATGAATGACAAAAATTGTTTTTTGATAAAGAGCAAATTCATTTTGGGACGGAAGGAGTAATAAATAGGGGTAAACTTACAACAGTAATGCCATGGTGATTGAGTTTGAAGATATAGACAATGAGGGTAGAGAGGATGACTGACAAGAGAGGGGCTCCTGCTGACACCCAGAATAGCTTTGGCTTTTTCATACTCTGCATGCATCCACCCATTCCATTCATTCATTAGAACAATTTACAGACAGAAATCAAGCCGAAAATTGCTAAATGAAGGGTAAACAAACATGCATGTCAACAGGATTTGAACACATTTCTGTTTTATCTTCTTGCTAATTGTGATTGTTCGCACTACAGCCTACATAGTTGGTTAATGCATAGATAAAAAAGGCTAGATATATACAATGCATTAAGGAGATTAATAAAAATATTTAGGATAACTATTTTTGCTAGTCTCCGTTCTGAAAAGATAGTTTCAGTTTGACTTTATAGTCAACTCAAGCTAACTTTGACCGTAATTTTATGAATACACAATTATTCTTATGCAATTTAAACCCTGTTATTGATTGCATTTTTGGTGAATCAATAAGATTTTGTTTTAGAATACTGTATAGGGATAGCTAGATTTTCATAAAATGGTGGTCAAATTTTAATTGAGTTGACCGTAAAAGTCAAACCGGACAATCTTTAGTTGGAGGAGGGAGTATCTGTCTCAAAACATGTCATATTTGGCTTATCAGTTATTTTAGAGAGTGCGCTTTATTTTATTTTACTTATAAACAATAATTATTTTAGGATAATATGAAAATGACATCGCAACATTTATTTGGGATGGAGTAACATGTTTTAATGTTTTAGAATATTAATTAAAGTAAAAATAGATACTACCTGTGTCCCAGACTAAAGTTTTTACTTTCCTTTTTGTTTGTTTCAGACTAAGGTTTTTAGTTGCTTTATTACTTAAAATAGATTATGGGACCATTTGTCATTCTCCTAATAAAAACTTCCTACCCACTTTATCTTTCCTACTTGCTCTTCACTGGTGTGGTGTGGTCTGATTGATTGATTTTGATTGGCTGGACTGGACCAAACCAAAATAATGGAAAATGACAAGGGGACACGGGCATTCATTTCCAGCCTCTTATTCCGCTAACGGGTTTTGACCACCAACCTGTTTATTTGTAGCCTTGTAGAATGGTCTATATAGGAGTGCCACCAATCGAATTAGAGAGAATGGGCTGTCCCTAATTTCTGGAAATAATTGACTTCAGGGATAAAAATTCTAGAGAGTTAAGCTACTTTGTTTATCAATGGTTGCATTTGTGTATCTTTAAATTGCGTATAAATAATTCAAAAAAATAATTATTTCATTCTATATGAAAATTCACCCGTAGTAGATCCGCCCCTTATTGAGAGAGGGCAGTCACAGGACTGAAATGCCTCGGTGAAGATCTAGACAATTAATCCCAAGATAATTAAATCAGAATCTATTTGAATCGCCTGAATTTAAATCCGGGGACTGTAAGGTCGGACTTCATAGAAGTCGGGTTGTAAATAAATTCATACCGTTGAATTATTCATTAAAGAAATACTAGTCATCATTTTGTTGAGTATATATATTTTCAATTTTGATTCATCATTCGGAGTTTGAACTAAACCAAATAGTTATATGAGTGAAAGAAACGGCTTCTAAATTTGCAGTAAAAGATTGAGTCTCTCTGTCAGAACTCATGGACCTAAAATCCCTAATATTATTCTCTTTTCTTTTTCATTTTGTTTCTAATATGGGAGCTTTTGGTAGCTACACCAAGAAAATAGGAAAAAGTGGAAAAAAATTGACAACAACTTCTGAATGAATTATAAATATGGTCAAGTGTAATGTTGAAGATGAATTTTACAACAATGAGTATAATATTTCAAAACCAAACTAAATTTGATGAAATCAGAATCCAACTATTTGTAACAGCAACTTTATTAATCCAAAATCCAAAATCCTTTCTGCTTTTCTTATTCAACAATGTTAGATGCAGATTATTAGACTAATTAAGTAGCCAACAGTTGTTAGCAATGAAAGAAAAACTTACAATATGTCTGGTGATGAGGAGGAACACAAGAAAGCAAACGCCCATCAGTATAGTTTCCCATGACCACTGCACAGTTATTCCACAATTGTATAAGCTAATTCTTCACTTTTTTTTTTTTTACCAAAACTGGAAAGAAAGACTAATACCTTCCCTGTCTAACAAAATGACCCACTTCTTTTAATTTTTTGGTCAACTAAGTTAAACTTTGATTAGTACTCCATGAAAATTTTATTGGTATTATAAATTTATAATATTTTAAATCATATTATTGATAGAATTCTTACTGCTATATTAATAGCTTTAAAAAATTTGCTGGAAATAATTTTTTTTTTATATAAATTGTTGATAAAAGTAAAACCAAATCGACCAAAAAAATCAAAATATAACAGTTTCTAAAGAAGCTGTTCGATTTTTTTTTTAAGTAAAAGCTTACCGAACTTTGACTCGTAGATTATGAAAATTTAGTTAGCCTTACGTGTCTTTCTATAAAGATACCTAAATAATTTAAAGAATGTCCATGTCCCATACCAGCAATGTTCTCTATGGTTTGTCTTTGACCACCCTTTTAGAAATAGTTCCATATAGGGGTGGCAAATTGGGTGTTTTGGGTGTACCCATTAAAGTTAAAATATCCGGATATTTTAACTTTAATGGGTACACCCAAAACACCCAATTTGCCACCCCTAGTTACATATGAACAAATCGGTTGTCGTCTAAGCTTGATTAAGTGCATACATACAAATACTCCGCTGCCTAAAAAAAAGTAGTACCTCAATTATTAACAAATTGAATTGGGTGTTTCTCTATTGAAATGTTAATAATTTAATAGGTTAAAGTGGTACAATTATTTTCTTGAGAGAATATGTGCCACTTATTGTTCAAGAGTCTATATTGTCTAACAATTTCTAATTAAAAATGATATATAAACAAAAAAATATAAAATAATATGATAAGACTCAAAAAACTGATGAGGAGATTGAGAATTGAAAGATATTTTGAAAATTTATACTGATGAATTTTTTGAGTAGCAGTTAAGGAGGCGGCAAATGAGATATGCACATAGGAGTTTTGAACCGGGAAAATTAATGTCCGAGTCTAATCAAATCAAAAGTTTATGAGCACCCAACAACGTAAATGCATTTCTTTAAGATAGATTTCACCTTTTTTACATTCCCTTACTTTTCATTTATGACGTCCCACCAAGTTTATTGGATACTTATTATTTTAAGCTTCGTGATGCATGACGTAGAGTAATTGTTTTTAGCTAGTTATTTGAGCAAGTTGTCGATCAAACTACGGATAGATGGACATTTGACCCAAAAAATTGAACTTATATTATTATGTTAAATTGTACCCAACAAAAAGAAAATGGTTAGAAAAATATTACTCCTACTCACCTCATTAGTGTTATGGAAAACAGAGGACATGACGGGGATAAGGCCCATTTGTTTGGTGAAATGTGTGATGCCCAAAAGTGCTTTGAGCTGTTGTAAGGAAACAATAATAGCAGCCCCAGCCATAAATCCAATCAGCGTTGCCTTTGATAGAAAATCAATTATGAATCCAAGCCTGCAATGCAAATGTAATACCCAATTCAACATAAAGAAGGCTGGTCCACTCTAATAATTTATAGCCTCATTTATACTAGGTACATGAAATTAGGTGGCCTTGTCTAGTACCGTAAAAAGAGTGTAGCCTTTTCTTTTTAGGTAAAATATAAAATCACAAAAAAGTACCATAAAATATGGCTTATAAATGATGTGTCAAAATTTTATTGGTGTTTTTTATTATAGTGTGCCGGGTCCACAATCGATGCAACCAATAAAATATCGCCACCTCACTTTGTATTCATCATTTTGTAAACTTCTTTTGTGCCCCTAGCATTGCCCTTTCTTTTTAGGACCATCTACAATGGTTTCAACACCAATTTCTATTCAACACCTACTTTATCATTCTACATCATATTCTCTCTCTTCCACCTAATAATTCAACGCTCATTCAATTTTTACACCCTATAATGGTTTGTTTAATCCCCCATTCAACACCCTTCCAACTCATCATCTATACCCCACTACTTAAAATGTATTTTATATTCTTTATTTTTATGATTAGTATAATAATAATAATAATAATAATAATAATAATAATAATAATAATAATAATAATCAATTATAAAAAAATACTTCACACTTAATAAATTTTTTGTAATTGAAATTAAATAAATTTTGAGAAATGGCGAAAATTATTATTAAAAAAAATACTTGGTGGAAAACAAGGATTTGGTATATTCTGAGAATGTGGTTAGTTGAAAGATTGATTTTCACACTTAAAACTATTAGGATTGTTGTAGGGAAAAGGAAAATTACTTGAATTTTGAGTGTTGAAATGGTTATTATTGGGATTCATTTCACTAAAAAAAGGGTTTTTTTGTGTCCAAATACAATGAAATTTGCATCTATTTATAGGGAATATTTTTTTTATGATTTTTGGTGTAAAAAAAAATCATTTCCTGTAAAATAATTGAGCTCAAATAATTGAGATGAAAATTTAATCCGAAAATCTGATGGACCAATCATGTGCTGCCAAGTGTCATAATCAGGAAAAAGAAAAAAATACGCCAGTCTTCTGGTGCGACGCACCTTTGTCGGCGCTTGGTGCAACACGCGTCATGTCGGCCCAATGCCGAGGCGCCACGTGGCAGATTCGGCGGCCCCCAAAACCTATTCAACCGTGTTGAATTTATTCAACACAACCCCTCATTCAACACCCCTTCAACTTCCATTGTAGCCATTAAACACTCTCCACTATGTTTAATGGCTCATTCAACACCCCATTAATCACCCATTGTAGATGAGTTTTTAGCCATTTTGACCTGCGTACTATTTGGGCGTAGTCAATGTGACATGCGTACTTCATAATCAGCAAATGTGTCATGCGTACTTTAGTTTCGTTTTCAATTTGACCTATTTTTCTAACGCCAGTTAAAATTTAATAAAACATTCAATGAAAGTTACCGTACTAGTTAGTTTGAAATTGATTTTCCTTTTAAGGGCTTCATTGAAAATTCTATAAGTAAAAGGGATGTGAACAAAAAATTTGAAACATAAATATTTAAAGCTTAAAATAAATATATATTTTTATAATTTTAATTATTTTTGAACGTGTCATGAACGTGTCTAAAAAAATAAATAATTGGATTAAAAAATATTTAATAAATGACTAACGTATCTAAAATAATCAAAAATGTTAATAAATGAACAATTTAACCTTATATATCATTTATTTTTCCAAAAATTCAAAAACTCGGTTTCGAAAAAAAATTTGAATTGGACAAGCTATGACGGCGACAGTAGCACCCATAACATACCAAGCCAACACATCTGAGTTTTGAATTTTTCGAAAAATTAATGATATACAAGGTTAAATTGTTAATTTATTAACAATTTTGATTATTTTAGATACAATGGTCATTTGTTAAATATTTTTTAATCCAAATATTTGGTTTTTTAAGACACGTTCAAAAATAATTGAAATTATAAAAATATATATTTATTTTAAGCTTTAAATATTAGTGTTTCAAATTTTTTGTTCACAACCCTTTTACTTATAGAATTATCAATGAAGCCCTTAAAAGGAAAATCAACTTCAAACTAACTAGTATGTTAACTTTCATTGACTGTTTCGTTGAATTTTAACTGGCGTTAGAAAAATAGGTCAAATTGAAAACGAAACTAAAGTACGCAGGACACATTTGCTGTTTATGAAGCACGCATGTCACATTGACTACGCCCAAATACTAAGCAGGTCAAAATGGCTAAAAACTCCGTTGTAGATGGTCATGAAATTATGCTGCTACTACCGCATCATTACAAATAGCTACTACCCCCGGTTTTTAAATTTAAAGTTCTTACTTTCCTTTTTAGTCTGTCCTAATTTAAAGTTCTTACTTTATTTTATTGCCTAAAATAGAAAATGTGACCCACTTGTGATTCTCACAACAAAAACTCGTTGCCCATTTTCTCTTTTGTACTTTACTTTTCATAATCACAACATTTACTTTTCTTAATCTCCGTCCTCGTACTACGGGGAATAGGGGATATAAGTACACTCGCGCGCGCGCACGCGATACTAAAGGCTTATAACATAGATTTTCCCATGGGATTCTATTGAAGCTGATATTAAAGTTAAACTAATAACATTAATTTGGGACGGAGGGAGTACTACTTATTGGAGAATTAGAGCATATGTAGTTAAACCGCATAACAGTCTCTAAATTTAATAATACAGATCAAGTTCATTATATATTTTTGATAAAATTAAACATTCAGAAACTCAAATAGCTCAAGTGTTTTCGAAAAGAAAGTTAAAAGTAAGTTTTTGCAAGCATGAATGTTTGGTTAAGATGGAATTTAGAGAAAGAGATGAAAATTAGGTGATTATACCTGAGGAAACCTAAAGAAGCTTGGAAGAGACCAGCAAAGAAAGTGGAAGAGAAGGCAAGTTGAAGGAAGAGGATGGGGTCTGTTGCTGGTGAAACTTCTTGTCTTAGCATTGACCCAAGTATTAGTGATGCTATTGACACTGGCCCCACTGCTAGATCCCTTGAACTCCCCAGCACAGCATATAGCAGTGGAGGCACAAAGCTTGAATCTGCAACATTCATTTTATTCACTTCATTCTCAAAATAAACTTGTCTAAGTAAGTGTGAAAATTGTAAATTCCGCCAAACAAAGGAGTGGAAAGAGAGAGAGAGAAACTTACATAAACCAACAATTGGAGGGAGATTGGCAAGCTTAGCATAGCTTATTCCCTGTTAAAGAGAATTTGGATTAAGAATCGTGACAAACAGGAACAACAGTCTTGCTACAAAAGGGAAAAGGGGGAAAGAAAATGAAACCTGAGGAATGGCCAAGCTAGCAATAGTGAGGCCAGAAACAATGTCAGATTTGAGGAGGTGAAGAGTATAGTGAGGACCCCATTGAAGAATAGGGAAGATGTATTGAGCAGCAAGAAGCCATTTATGCCTTGATGATTGTCCTTTAAATTGCCTCAAAGGGTCATCAGGGAAGAAGGTTTCTTTAAGCCTGTTTCCAAGCTTCTCAAAACTGCTTCTATAGGGTGGTGCCACTACTTTGTGGTGACCAACTACTTCCATCCCTCCTCCTCCTATCTCAACACAATGACCTGCTGACTGCGAGTTTATTAAGTTGTTACTACTCAAACTCATGTTTGGCTCCATCTTTTTTTGGGTGTGTACAAGTAAATACTAAATGTTGATTTGTTGTGTTGTGAGGAATTATGAGGCTATTTATGTCCTGTTTTTGTGTATCAAACTTAGCCCCACACCAATCAACTTTTACAAAAAGACAGCTTCCAAACAAATAAAATAGACTTGCCCACTAGCTAGAAAAGAGAGTAAGGCTTATCAGAATTGTGAATGGATATTCCCACACTTCTTTCCAAGTTCAAGAGATAAATCACAAAAAAATGTTCATGTTAAAATCACTAAAGCGAAAAAAGAAAAAGGAAAAATGAAGTCCAAATCGTCTACGAAACTTCAACCGGATACAGAATATAATCCTTCACGACAATGGATACAAAGGGATCTGATCATGGTGTAGTACGTACAACTAGTATGACACTGGAAATACAAAAGAAAGAAATATACGTATATTTTTTTCTCAGTTGTTTATGTATCTAACATTGCTCTTTTGAAAAAAAACAACCAGAGAGATGTAAATAGACAAGAAAAGATATGATGGAAAAGGATGATGCGATGAAATGTCTATGTTTGAGGTGGAACACTGGGAAGAATATGCCACTAGCTTTAATGGGTGCACTTCTCTAAGCTGGTTATGAATTCTATGGAAAAGATGCCTTTAATGCGAAATTCAGTGTGTTGCAAGTGTGTGTCAAAGAGATAGAGAATGATCAGATCACAAGAGAGAGATGGGTGAGGGAAAGAGGGGAGAGATTGAGTTTATATAAGAGAAGAGAATTGATGGGAGTGAGGTGGGTATGTAGCTAAAAGAATAAATACTCACGGTCCGGTTTAAGGTTCTTAGTTTGACTTTACACATTTATTAATGAACCAAGACAAATATGAGTCAAGAATAGTAGTGTTTGGAGGATATAATTGTCCATTCATAAAGCAAGCGGCTGAAAAGTAAATGTGTAAGTGGTGGTTTTTTGGTAATATATGAACTTTATGAGGACAAGGATGTCCAAAATAGTATTCATCTTTTGCCATTTAAGAAATAAAGCAATTAAAAATCTTAAACTGAGACATACCAAAAGGGAAAGTAAGAATCTTAAACTGGGACGGAGCGAGTATAATAATACTCCCTCCCTACAATATACATATTTGACTTATTAACGTTTTTTTAACAAATGACTTTACTAGTTTGCACATTATATATTATATGTACAAGGGTGAAATTACACAAGGACTCTTTTATTTTATTTTTTAAATATAATATCTATTTTGAGACAAACTAACGAACGAAAGTGAGTTTGCTGTATAATAATAATGATAATAGTAATAATAATAATAATAATAATAAACAATAATAATAATAACAAAATAACAATATAGAAGCCTACTTTTGAAAGAAAGGAGACCCAACCAAAGCGCTAACCAAGATCCTATCTATCTCCCTTGCCTTTTTACAATACCAACCAAAGTTTGCCGATTCGTTTTATTAAATATATATTGAAAAAATCAGAGAAAATATAGTGGGGGAGATATAGCAAGTACAAGTTATGAGGTGTCCCAAATCCATGCATCACATTATGATATTCATGTTTTGTTCTAATTTCTAGCATGTTTAGTTAGGGATATGTGTCCCTTGCATCATGACAACCAAATATTGGATAAATATCCTCTTAATGTAAGAATAAGGAGACGGAAGAAAATACCCCTCTTTTTTTTTTTTTTTTTTTTTTTTTTTTGACAATGTCCACGCCATAAGGAGGCGAGGAGAGAACCCTAGCGCTCACCGAGGGTGAGGCTTGGCTTTACCACTGAGCCACTCCTTTGGGGACAGAAAATACCCCTCTTGGAGAGTTCATTTCACATTAATGTTAATGATTAATTTAATTGGATTAATTAAAAAGCCAGAAAATTGGTTTATAAAATTCAAATAACACGTACTCAAAATAAAATCTACGACATGTCATTAATGTACAATTAATAGTACTATTGATAATGTTTCTACATTTTAAAAATTAATTAGTATAAATTATTTTCCATACATTAATGTAAGTGATCATCAAAAATACAATAAGGATTTTTTAGGAAAGGAATAAGAGAAAGGGAAGTAGTGTGCCTGTAACGGCCATGTACGGGCTTAATGACCAGCTCATTACATTTTACATCACCTATTTTAAAAACAGAAAATTGTGAAAAAAAAAATACTTGTATGTTATAAAACTGGAGAGTTAAAAAGAAAAATATTAGTAGAAAATAATTTTATTTCAAGACTATTATAAGAAGAGCGGGTGGATATTATGCCCTAGACCCTTGAGAAATGCCTTCACGTTACATTATGTTTTCATTGTTATAGAGATAACAAACTTGATTTTACATGTTTATTATAATAATCATTGTCCCTATCACTTATAAAGAGCTAGTATGAGTTTAACGGATACTCATATTATGATTATGGTGCATATGATGCAGATTAAACATGTAGGTACTTGTTGGAGAAAAAGTACTGGATAGACCCGTTATGAGATTTATGTCATGGTCAAATGTCATAATCAAATCTCATAATAGTCATACCATTTGAATCCTTAGACTTGAGATTATCACGGGCTTTCACATGATGAACGTTATGTTTGACATAGTCAAACACTACCTTTAACAAGGTAGTTTTAACGGCTTTGATTGACATAATCAGATTCTTGTCGGGAATAATGATAAGTCAAGATGAGATTTATCTCTCTCTCAAGAGAGACATCTGCTTGGCTACTCGATAAGTGAGATTGATTATACCGTATGGCCATACCCAAATGAATTGATGTATTCAATGTCATTTGCTCATATCAATCTACTTGGGTATTGGATACCCGATATGGATCTCATGTTTGTAAAAATGTATAAGACTTGAGAGTGTAGACACCCCGCCTTGGACCTCTCATGTCCCGATTGCATACACATTCTCTATCTTCCTCTTTTCTGTTAAGTTTTGTTACTTTTCGTTAACTTTTATTACTTTCCATTAAGTTCTTGACTTACTCCGTTTGTCTTGGATTTGACTAAGTGATGAAGTCAACCTTGAGTCTTTGTTTACTTTGTTTTTGTTGACTTTCGTGGTGTTCATTAAGTTTCTGACTGATTTCGTTAGTTTCGGGGCTTAACTGCATAACAGGGTTAACCTTTGGGCTAAAATATAGATTTTCTGAAGGTGGGACGTGCGTGCCTTTGCCTTCCTTTGTGGGAGGTGTGCGCTTCCCATAGGGGGGGGTGGGATGTGCGCGCATCCCACCTCCAGAATCCCAGATTTTGCCAAATTTTCCTCATTTTCTGATTTGTAACCCCCAAAGCCATTATGCCTTGGCTTGATCCGGGGAAGAGTCATCTTTGTGACCACAAACACTTCCCTAACACCTATAAATACCTCTTTATTCCACCATGGAAAGGGATGAAGGATTCTTGACTCAAAAACTCTCTAAAACTCAAAAGTCCATTTTCAAAGAGTGGTTACTATAGACAAATTGGTTCTTCCCCATTCAAGCACAAGGTACCATGCCTACTTTCTCCTTCTAAACTCTTTTACTTCTCTTTATCAAAACTCTTTACTTGTTTTCTTCATCTTTCATCTCTTCTAATGTGTATGCAATCCACATAAAAAGGAATACAACCAAAAGGCCACTTCACTATTGAAGTTTGGTCAAGGTTACATTCCAACATTCTAAACTCCACTTTAATTTCCTCATTTCATATCAATGTAATTGTTACATGTAATCTTTAGCATAAATTTATAAATAAAATAATCCTCTTTTATTTCCCTTTTATTTTCCCCTTTTCTTTATTATATATTTGTTAGCGCATTTTAAATATCAATAGAAGGACATTTAGCATTAGAACACCAATAGTAGCAAGACTCGCGTAAGCGGGGCGGAGTGGGTGTTTAAGTACTTCCCACTCCGTCACCTAACCCCCGAACCCTTCTCTTCCCGAATCTTTGGTTTCGTAATATACAAATAGGCTATTTCATTAGGTTTTTCTTATGTTCCCTTAATAACATAGGTGGCGACTCTAACAATCTAAAACAAGTTAGACATCCTAGGATAATTCACCGCTCTAGCCAAGTTGTGGTTTTCCCGGGGTATCTACAGTGGCGACTCCACTGGGGATAATTTAGAGGGTTAAACTTACGTTTCTTCTTTTGGTGTTCTTTTATTCTATTTTCTGGGCATTCTTGTAAAAAGGGTTGGAAGCGCGCGCCTCTGACCTTCTTGGCCTAAAGCGCGCGCGTCCGACCTGAATTACCAGAATCACCCGCCTTCCTTCTTGTCCTTTCATTCCATGTTTCTTTGCTAACAAGTTTCTGCAGGGGAAAGAATTTTTATTTTAGGGTCAAGGCAATCCCTTGAACCCACTGATTTGCAAGTACTGCCCAGAATCGGGTGCCTCGGCCTCTCTAGCCAAGTTGTGCTTTTTCTTTTCTTTGAAAAAAAATTGTCATTTGGCTTGACCTCACACTACATGCACATATTCCTATGAATTGCTCACTATCGAGTCGCACAAGTCCAACCCCAAACCCGTCGAGGCCCGTCCTAGAGAGTTTCAAGCTCCACCCAACCTTGACTCTTTCGAAGCGGTAAACCTCAACCCGTGGCGTAGTTCACGACTACATGCCGGGGGTGACCTTAAGCCTCTCTTTAACCGAGCACAAGACAACACAATTCTAGTTAGGATCTAACCCTCCGTGACCAAGTCGGTTTTCGTGTGTCGAGATTTCCATAAACTAATGTCATCAAATCATACATGCCATTTCCAAAAGAAACAAGTGGTTATTATGGACGAAATAAAACACCGTCCCCAAGTGGTTATTATGGACGAAATAAAACTCCGTCCCCGCATGTATGCTTTATGAAATTAATTTAGTTTAATCCCGACACATGTAGGTCTCACAAGCATGGTGGAATCTGATGAGTATGGGACCGCGAGAAGGTCTATATACTAGTGTGACGATTCCACTCTTTTCTAGAAACCCCAAAAAAGGACTCCGTCCTTCCGACTTTTGTAAATAAAAAAAAAGTCATTTTTCGTTATGTGGTTGAATCTTTTCCTGTTTGTGGGTTAATTTATTTTACTCAAAAGGTGTTTGTGGGGCCATCCTAAGATCAACCGTGTTCTTCTAATAGGTCCAATGGATTCGAACGGCAACAACAATGGTGAAAATATTTCCGTGTCCAACGAAGGGTTATTCGATATGGTGGCAACATTGAAAGGGCAAATTGATACACTAGCCGAGGATGTCCGTCACAAGGATGATTTATGGTGAGCCCGTTACGAGCATGCGGAAATGGCCCATAAGAGAAAAGTTGCTAAGCTCGAGAACCAATTGAAGGGGCTCACAAATGAAAGGAAAGAGGTCCTAAGCATCGACACCGGTTTTGTCAAAACTATCATGTCCTACATCGACCAAAAGCTTAGTGGGCTAAAATTTGCACAAGGACCCGAGCGCCGGTCTTCATCAAGCTTCTCTTCTCATGAACACAATGGTGGCCCTTCCCGAAAAATTCAAAATGCCCGATATTGGAAAGTTCAATGGTAACTCTTGTCCCGATGCTCATGTTGACTCCTACATTTGGCCCATGCTACCAAAGAAAGCGTCTCCTCAAATAATGGCACAGTGCTTCCCACTTACTCTCGATGGGGTTGCAAAAGATTGGTATATGGGTCTCCCAATTTCCACCCGCCTCAATTGGGATGCTGCTATGTTTGCCTTCAAGAAGCAATACCAAGGCAATTTTATGTACCGTCCCACAAAGAAAGAATTGGAGAACACCATGCAAAAGGGCAATGAATCATTTGGGGACTTTTCTCGCCGTTGGAATGACAAGTTAGCCGAGATCATTGATAGGCCCTCCAAGAAGGAACACATGGACATCTTCTTGAAGTGTTTGAAGTTAGACCATCGAGCTCATCTTAGTGGGGCCTTTTATCCGGATTTTGCAAGCATGTATGATGCGGGAATCAGAGTTGACAATTTTCTCATAAGTTTTCTTCCTTCTCATGTCAAAGTTTGAGTCGGTCTTATCAAATAAAATTCGTTCTTGTCCTCATACACAATTCCAAGTTGTTCAATTTAATTCTTGGCAAAATGATGAAAAGATGTCTAAACAAATTTTGGAACGAAGGCTATCACTTGAATGCCTAGGGGCTAAACATCGTGACGAAGGTGACAACATCAACGACAAATCCAAGACATCAAGTGCCAAAGCAAGGTGGAACAACAACCATGGAGAAAAATCAAGCAATGTTTCAAAGGGGGATTAAAAAAAAATGAAGAAGCTCGCTAGGTTGAATCTTCAAAACAACCTAGGCAAAAGTTAGAGCACAAAAAAAAAAAAAAAACCCCTCAATCAAAGAAGTGCACAAGATCAATATCATTTTCCAAGGACAAAGCAACAAATCCTCACATCGAATGGATCATCCACAAGAACTACGGTGACCTGAGCCTCTCTATACTGGAGGAACGTAGGCAACCTTCGGGTACGGTCTCATGCAATAAAGAAGATATGTTTAGCCATAATGCATTATGGTGATTGGCCTTCATCTCGAACTTGTCAAGACATCTTTGTACGAGTCATTTGCCAATGAATTAGTCACCTCAAGATTGAACAGATTTCTTAGAATTGGAATCGCTTTGCGTTCCTTATCGAGTCTAGGGGCTTCTTATCTTTCAGCGACGCTCCCAGTTTCTTGCAATCAAATTGGGGCTTTCTTTCTCTTCTCTCTTAATGACTTACTTGCCTTCGTGAGTCATTCAATAAATAAAAATACATGTCAATACTAGGGGCTACTTCCATATTCAAGTCAATGTCACTCATCATTAGTGACAAAAAGGTCTCCACCGCAAAATCACATGTCTCTCATCCTCAGCTAGAGTCAATGCACACTTCCTCATTAATCGAGTCAAAATGAAGACGCAAAAGAGATGCCCGCTAGATTGAAAACCCGAAAGGGCGGTCTAAGAAAAAAAACAGGGTGCGTCATAAAAAAAAATGAGAGAGTGAGAGAGAGAAGGGAAAGAGAAATGGAGATCCCCAGCCTCTAAAGAAGACAAGTTCTACATTGGATCTCCTCAGCAAGTCAATTCCCCACCGAGTCAACTTGGGAATCGCAAAAGGCTCGACAACACATGGCACAATCAAAGGTCGTTCTGGGTTATTGGCATAAGAGAGGTTGTTCTTTCAATATCTATTTTTTGGGTTCATGTGAAAGAAGCCCCATGGTAACCGAGATCCATCCGAGAATGAGCCCATCATTGAGGGGTACGAGGTTGCACAAATAGTCCCCAGTAAGTCAATTGGTTTGGGTAGCAAATGGCAACAACATGTGACTCAGTTTTCAAGCTTCTCCAAGCATGTGCCCCTACAGTATGTCAAAAGGCTTCCTGAGAATGGAGTAGCACTTGCCATGTCCTCTTATGTTTGTTCCCTCGCACGAGGACGAGTCTCTTGCTTTACTCAACAAATGATGACACCCTAGGGCTATGTGACTCAAGAACGAGATCTTCTTGTGCTTCATTTGACAGTTAATGAGCCCTAGGGGCTACGCTCAAGAAAGATGTGTGAGACTATCCTCAAAGTCTCTCAAAGGGAATGTCGAGAAACCTTCATGTCACGTGTGCTCGTGCCTATTCCACCAATCAAGGATATGTCTTTTTCGTTCCACTCGCAATCAATGGTGGCACTCTAGGGGCTACACCCAAGTTTGAAAGTCTCCCTTGGCAAAAACCAATTCACATCACCTCCCAACAATGGGACTAGCAAAGCCATATGCAACATTGGAAGCATCCTCAATTATTTTGGCACCGAAGGTCTCAAGGGGCTTCACAATCTACGATCTTTTGGGCTACAACGTTACAGTAATCCAAGCAAAGGGAAATATTGGGGCTTCGCAATTGGCAATCTTTTGGGAAGTGATACCCGAGCAACTCAATGTGGGGAATAATCTTCATGGAACCAAGCAAGCTTCAAGGGTCTCTTGGTACTTCACGTCAAAGGTCTTCTGGTTTGAAAGGAGGGATCCGATTTAATGAATGAATTTGATGATTCTTATGTTGTGACTTACGACGAGATTATGAAGAAAGTCTTAGAGAAAAGGAAAAAGATTCAATATGCTAAACTCTATCAAAACAGGGTTATAGCGGGAAATGCCATGGCTAATCCCAATGTTTCTGCAATTCAGCACCCCCTTCTCTGAGATCAAAAGCACAAGTTACATCCGAAGATCTGTTATTAGTTCAACACAAGAAGACTCAATCAAACATACCCATTTGGGACCTTATCACGCCAAGACCTTATCATCCACAATCTCTCTCAAGACATTTTCCGAAGACCTTGCTACACGTGGGCCTTCCACCACTTGGGTACCAACCACAAAAAGGGCCATTCATCTCCAATCAAGAGAAAGGAGGAGATCACTATTAAGAGTTCTAGCAAACAGTGCAATGCCAAGCCGATTCCAAGATAATTTGGGGCTTTACATCGAAAGGTCTTCACATTCCACCATCTTGAAGCTCGCAAACAACAAGTATATGACATTTGGGGCTTGGCAACCTCTCGAAGATTGGTATCAATAATCTTCTCTTGCGGCTTGCTCACGTCAACAACAAAAGACGATTCATTTGAATGGGTCAAGAGCTGATTTATCTTGGGCCTTCACGAGTCATTCAAAGTTTGGCATCAAAGGCGTTCTAGGGGCTTTACAATCAGCAACCCCTTATCTCAGCATCAAAAGTCTTTTAAAGCCCCATAATCAACAAATCTCTTGGGGCTAGACACCAATCTTCGTTGGGCACAGCGGCGACAACAACAGAAATCAAGCAACAAGGCAATCCGGACTTCGATCGAACATGACTTGATCTTGGGTTGGCTTTACAAACACACAATGCTTAAAATGGGTTCACCCACGAACTAAAAAAAAAATCTTTTTCTCACATGTGTACATATTCTTTTCCTTCTAATATAAAAAAAAAAACGACAAAAAGATTTTTATTTTTATTTTTCTTGTCTCTTTACTTGCGTAAAAGTATTTGCTCCTAGCTTCTTCCCCAGCATTTTCCATCATCCTTGAACTATGCTGGTCTGATTCCCTTCAAGGGATACGTAGGCAGCCTTTGGCACGACCAACCCATCATTCAGAATGTCATCTCACCAACATTCCATCGAAAGCAAGAGCAGTTCATCATCTTCATCAAAGCCACAACATCTCCATCCCGAATCAAGCGGCCATGGTAAGTGAAGGTATGAACATAATTCATTAATACTTTCCTCAAAAATCAAACAGCACACAAAAGCAATTTCTCCATTCTCAAAAAATCTCTCTCAAGCAATCTCTACTTCCCAAATCACATCACACCACAATCACAATTTTCTCCCAATTTCTATTTCACATCTCACACAAGCACATATATCTGCAAAAGCATACATATAACAGGTACAAGCATTCGACAAATGGATTCATAAACGGATTCAGCAATGGATTCATAAACGGTCTCAGCCATCGGATTCACAAACGGATTCGACCAATGGATTCACAAACAGATTCAGCAAAGGGTTCACAAACGGACTCAGCCATCGGATTCACAAATGGATTCGACTAATGGATTCACAAACGGATTCAGCAAAGGGTTCACAAACGGACTCAGCCATCATATTCAAAAACGGATTCGACAAAATGGACTCACAAACGGGTTCAGCAAAGGGTTCAGAAATGGACTCAGCCATCAGATTCACAAACGGATTCGACCAAGGGACTCACAAACGGGTTTAACAACGGGTTCACAAACGGACTCAACCATCGGATTCACAAACGGATTCGACCAAAGGACTCACAAACGGGTTCACAAACGGACTCAGCCATCGGATTCACAAACGGATTCGACCGAAGGACTCATAAACAGGTTCAGCAACGAGTTCACAAACGGACTCAGCCATCAGATTCACAAACGGATTCGACTAAGGGACTCACAAACGGGTTCAACAACGGGTTAATAAACGGACTCAACCAGCGGATTCACTAACGGATTCGTCAACAGGGTTCACTAATGGACTCATTCAAGGGATTCACTAACGGATTCATCAAGCGGATTCACTAACGGATTCGTCAACAGGGTTCACTAACGGACTCATTCAACGGATTCACTAACGAATTCATCAAACAGATTCACTAACGGATTCGTCAACAAGGGTTCACCAACGGACTCATTCAAGGGATTCACTAACGGATTCATCAAGCGGATTCAATAACGGATTCATCAACAAGGGTTCACCAACAGACTCATTCAAGGGATTCACTAACGGACTCATCAAGCGGATTCACTAACGGATTCGTCAACAAGGGTTCACCAACGGACTCATTCAAGAGATTCACTAATGGATTCATCAAGCGTATTCACTAACGGATTTGTCAACAAGGGTTCACCAACAGACTCATTCAAGGGATTCACTAACGGATTTACAAAGCGGATTCACTAACGGATTCGTTAACAAGGGTTCACCAACGGACTCATTCAAGGGATTTACTAACGGATTCATCAAGCGGATTCACTAACGGATTCGTCAACAAGGGTTCACCAACGGACTCATTCAAGGGATTCACTAACGGATTCATCAAACGGATTCACTAACGGATTCATCAACAAGGGTTCACAAACAGACTCATTCAAGGGATTCGTTAACGGATTCATCAAGCAGATTCACTAACGGATTCGTCAACAAGGGTTTACTAACGGACTCATTCAATGGATTCACCAATAGATTCATCAAGCGGATTCACTAACGGATTCATCAACAGGGTTCACAAACGGACTCATCCAATGGATTCACAAACGGATTCATCAAGAGGATTCACTAACGGATTCGACACACCTCCTCTATCAACAAAATCTGCTCACACAGGGAGCACACCTCTATCTCTCGTAATTTCAAATTCCTGCTTTCATCGAGTCTTTGCTTTTTCTTTCTTTTTCTTTGTTGATGTCCTCGGCGGTTGTCTTTATTTCGTTGACGCGTTTTGCTTTGCAATCCACATCGCCAAGGGGCTCTCTAGACACCCCGCCTTGGACCTCTCATGTCCCGATTGCATACACATTCTCTATCTTCCTCTTTTTTGTTAAGTTTTGTTACTTTTCGTTAACTTTTATTACATTCTGTTAAGTTCTTGACTTACTCCATTAGTCTTGGATTTTACTAAGTGAAAAATTCAACCTTGAGTCTTTTTTTACTTTGTTTTTGTTGACTTTCGTGGTGTTCGTTAAGTTTCTGACTGATTTCGTTAGTTTCGGGGCTTAACTGCATAACGGGGTTAACTTTTGGGCTAAAATATGGATTTTCTGAAGGTGGGACGTGCGCGCCTTTGCCTTCCTTTTTGGGAGGCGTGTGCTTCCCATAGGGGGGTGGGATGTGAGCGCATCCCACCACCAGAATCCCAGATTTTACCAAATTTCCCTCATTTTCTGATTTGTAACCCCCAAAGCCATTATGCCTTGGCTTGATCTGGGGAAGAGCCATATTTGTGACCACAAACACTTCCCTAACACCTATAAATACCTCTTAATTCCACCATGGAAAGGGAGGAAGGATTCTTGACTCAAAAACTCTCTAAAACTCAAAAGTCTATTTTCAAAGAGTGGTTACTATAGACAAATTGGTTCTTCCCCATTCAAGCACAAGGTACAATGCCTACTTTCTCCTTCTAAACTTTTTTACTTCTCTTTATCAAAACTCTTTACTTGTTTTCTTCATCTTTCATCTCTTCTAATATGTATGCAATCCCCATAAAAAGGAATACAACCAAAAGGCCACTTCACTATTGAAGTTTGGTCAAGGTTACATTCCAACATTCTAAACTCCACTTTAATTTCCCCATTTCATATCAATGTAATTGTTACATTTAATCTTTAGCATAAATTTATAAATAAAACAATCCTATTTTATTTCCCTTTTATTTTCCCCTTTTCTTTATTATATATTTGTTAGCGCATTTTAAATATTAATAGAAGGACATTTAGCATTATAACACCAATAGTAGCAAGACCCACGTAAGCGGGGTGGAGTGGGTCTTTAAGTACTTCCCACTCCGTCACCTAACCCTCGAACCCTTCTCTTCCCGAATCTTTGGTTTCGTAATATACAAATAGGCTATTTCATTAGGTTTTTCTTATGTTCCCTTAATAACATAGGTGGCGACTCTAACAATCTAAAACAAGTTAGACATCCTAGGATAATTCACCGCTCTAGCCAAGTTGTGGTTTTCCCGGGGTATCTACAGAGAGATAGAAAGATTACTTAAGGAAGGTAAAGATTAACCTATGTGATAATAATGATGCAAATGTTGCAGCATTAATCATAGGAACTTACGAAGTGTCTTTACCTAGTGAGTTTATATTTGTTTTAATCAAATGTTGTGATGTTCCTACGTTAAGTAGAAATATTATTTTGGTTTATTCATTAGAAGATTATGTATATGTCTTATTTCTAATAAGAAGGTGCTCCATTATATATGATTTGATTTATTGTATTGTTAATCATATAATGAGACTCTATATCCTTATCTTGAAAAACAAAATAACAAGTATAACATAAATAATAATAGAACTATGAATCTAAGGATGTAAGCATTACATTCTTATAGTATTAAAGTCTCAATCAAATAATAAGAAACACATATCTAAAATTCTATGGCACGAACTTTTAACTTCACATGATTTCGAATCATATGATATATGTGAATCTTTGAAATCGATCAAGACAACTTTTACTAATTGTAGTGAAAGGAAGGACGAACTTTTGGACTAATATATATTGATGTATGTAGTTAATTAAAGTATCAATGCTAAGGTAGGATTTCTTTAACTCACGGAAAAATATTAAAGTACACTGATTAGATCAAAGTAATGAATATTTGAGCCACAGACTTGATGAGAATTCAGCAGAAAGTCTGCAGAATAAGAAAAACAAAAAATCTAAAAAATTAATTTCGTACGGCTGAATCCGAGGTGTACGCCCGGAACCAAGCCGTACGGACTATGTTTCAGAAGTTTACAGTTTTTCTGCAAATTGTAGTTTTTCGCCTCATGATAAGTCAAATTGATCTTCAATTAACCTTCTGGATTACATATTCTTAATACAGCTATGCTTACACTAATTTGAGTTTCATCTAAAGAGGTTCGATTGAAACCATATGAGATATGGGATGAGAGAAAACCTAGTTTGTCTTTCATAAAATATTTATGATATCACACTTTTACAAAAAGTATTATCTTAGACAAAATCACACATAAATCTAGTAAATGTATTTTCATGGGATATCTTAAGGATATTAATTTTACATCCTTAGAGTACAAATCGTTTGTTACTCAAAATAGTACTTTCTTGATGAATCGTTTATCTTTAAAGAACTAGTGAGAGTAAAATGTATCTCAAAGAGTTCGAGACCCAAAAAATGACATAGAACCTAAGATGAAAAGTTGAACAAAGTTTCACAAGGAGTTGTGAAAATTCGTTCGAGTATACACAAGTAATTTGCATATATGATAGGATACTATCTATAACAAGAAATATTGTTTTCTCGTAATAGAAAGTAATAAGGAAGATATCATTGAGAATGATTGACCTACTACCTATCAAGATTCAATGTTTGCTCCAAATTTAGATCAATTACTTGGACTCATGAAATATAAAATACAATCCATGTATGATAATCAAGTTTGGAACATGATTGTTCTACCTGAAGGCTTAAAAAAACCATAAGGTGGACAACATGTTTTTTTTTTGAAAAAACTGACATGGATCGCAAGGTGCATATTTATAAATCACGACTAATTGAGTAAAGTTAATTCTTAATATTAAATATGATGAAACTTTATCACCTACAGACATGCTTAAGGATATTAGAATTTTAATCTTCATGACCTCATATTGCGAATATGAAATATGACAAATGGATGTCAAAACTGTATTCCTTAATAGGAACATACTTTAAGATGTGTTTGATAGAACCTAAACGTTTTGTTAATCCATAAAATTATAATAAAATATGCAAATTGTAGAAATCCATGAGATGGATTGAAGCAATCTAATTGAAGATGGAATATTAATTTTGATGTAGTATTCAAAGAGTTTGAATTCATCAAAGAAGGGACTTGTGATTACAATAAAATTAGTGGGAGCGTAACATAGTTTCTAGTCTAATATATATGATTGTCTTATAATTCATTTTAAAAGGAGTTTCTAAATGAAAGACTTGCTCAAAGCCACTTATATCCTTGGAATTTAGATTTATGGAGATAAATCTGAAAGGTTGATTGGTTAAAGTTAAATGTACTAATATAGACAATATAGCGAATTGTTCACTATGCAAGACTCTTAGGGATGTTACTTTCAAATGTATCATGACATTACTCTTGGAAAAGACTTAGTCCTATTGAAAGACTATTGAGAAAGAGTACATGATTAGAATTCTATTTGCTTCGGCAGATGAATCTATCATGTCTGCCATATGATGTACTAGACTAAATGTTTCATATACTTGGATTATGATGAAATGATACCAATCGAACCCATGTGAAAGTCACTATCTAAGAAACACCCTTATGTACTTGAGAAGAACTAAAGGATGCATTCTTAATCTTTGATGGAATAAAAGATGATCTTGTAATGGTTACAAAGATGCATTCTTACAAACCAACAAAGATAAACATCACAGTATGAATACATGTTTATGTTTAATAATGGTGATATTAATTAGAAAAGTTATAAGCAAATGCACCATCACTATTCTATAAAAAGTTGAGTATCTAGTAGCATGAAATGCAACTAGAAAGTTGTTTGGATCAAGAAACTTATTAGTAAACTAGAAATTGTTTCTAGTGTTTCTAAATTAATGGACCTTCATTGTGACAATCATCGATATTGCACAATCCAAGGGACTAATATCTTATTTAAACATATACTTATACATTTCTATGCTATTCTAGAAATCGTTAAAGATGGGAGATGTCAAAATATGCAAAATACCAAATAATGATAACACGGATAATCATCTTACATAAGCTCACTAGTAATAATGATAGAGATCATAACTAGCTCAATGGGTATTAGATACCCATTGATTGGGCCTAGTGCAAGTAAGAGATTGTTGGATATTATGCCATAGGATCTTGAGAAAGGCCTTGACGTTACATCATGTTTTCATTGTTATAAAGATAATAAACTTGATTATTATTTCTTTTGCTTGTTTATTATAATAATCATTGTCCCTAGCACTTAGGAAGAGCTAGTATGAGTTTAATGTATAATCATATGATGATTATGGTGCGTAAGATGCGGATTAAACTTGTGGGTAGTTGTTAGAGAACAAGTATTGGGTAGACCCGTTATGAGATTTATGTCATGGTCAAATGTCATAATTAAATCTCATAATAGTCATACCATTTGAATCATTAGACTTGAGATTATCATGGTCTTCCATACGATGAACGTTATGTTTGACATAGTTAAACGTTACCTTTAACATGGTAGTTATAACAGCTATGATGGGTATACTCGGATTCTTGTAGGGAAGAATGATAAGTCAAGATGGGATTTGTCCCTCTCTCAAGAGAGATATCATCTTGGCCACTCGATGAGTGAGATAATGTATTGTCATACCCAAATGAACTGATGTGTTCAATGTCATTTTCTTATATCAATCTAATCGGGATTAAGAAACCAATGGACAAACATAAGTTTATGTGAACCATGACTTATGTCCAATATGATATAGCGTGATAAAAGGATTTTGATATGTTCTATTTGTGGATAACTTTGGTCTTTCAAAGTTATACTATTTGGGTAGTCATAATGGCTTGCTAGAGTTCGCTTACGACTTACGTGTTCTTAATGGTTCGGACTCGTTGCGAACTTAGTATAATCCTATTGGGTCACACACAAAGGACGGATTAGAAAAGGCTGAAAATCTGGGAACTACATGAATAAATTTGGTACGGCTATAATAATGGCGTATGGCTCCTACAGAGCCTTACGGATTCTATGATGGGCCTGGACAAATTCTGCAGAATTCTTTTTAGAAAAGATATCCCAAGTCCCAAAGGAATTGGGTCAAACCCTCCCATATAAATGTGCAGCCGGGTTTGAGAAACCCAGTTGTTGATTTTAGAAATCATAACACATTGTTTGAGACACAATAAAATATAGAGAGGTAGGATTATTAATTTTGAGATCTGTGATCATCAAAATTCAATAATCAAAGAAGCAAAATAATTCCTATGAAGAAAGCGTTTCTTTATCAAGCCTTGGATCTAGCAATCAATCAAGTAAGTGTTATTGAGTCCGTTCGACGCGTGGATACCAATAGAGGGTGTTACTTTTTCAACACCAAAAGTCTATTGTTCATGGATTCGATCTTAAAGGGTTAGTATTCATCTTATATTTAATTTAATAAACATGAGCGGATCCATGAGGGAAAGATAGAAATAGAGAACTTCTGAAGTGTGTTTTCTTCTTTGATGGAAGCCCCTATTTATAGAGTATGATATGGCTTCCATTAGAAGCCAATTCTTACGGCTTACAGGAGAAGCCAAGCCTTAAAGCTTCCATGGGTAACCAATCTTTTATGGCTTCCTACATAAGCCTCTTTCGTGGCTTCTTGTGTAAGCCTCTAATATGGCTTCCAGTGTAAGCCTCTCTGATGATATTTACAAAGTGTCCTTAGTAAGATTCGCGAAAGCTTATCTTTCAAATCTTCTCTTGAAATCTTCTGATCCAAATGACATCCACACAATAATATATTATAACACTTTCCCTTAGATGTCTGCTGCTAGGTAACATGGCTCATTAAAATATTATATTTACTACACTCCCCCTTGGGGATAGCCATTGAATGATAATTGTGCCACACATGTTTCCTAATGAAAAAACTTCCGAGCAGAAACCCTGTGGAAAAAATACTCTCAAAGGAAAAGAGTACAATCTTTTCAATCAACGCTCATTGTCTTGTTAAAAATTTAGCGGGTAATAAAACCCAGTGGGAAAAATAACCCCGCACGAAGGTAAATAGTACAATGGAATCTTAGAATCATTTGGATACTCTCCTTGAAATTTACAAGGGTGAAACGCCATAATATAGTTGTAGATTCAGTTGTAAATAAATAACTTGTCTGAGATCGAGCCGTATGGGGATAAGATAAATAACCTGCATCTACGTAGTCAACAAGTTTTGATCGACAATTATATGAATAAAATAAGCCCATCTCAAAGAGATAATTAAATATGTGCTTTATTCCATTCCAATATCTACATGTTGGATTAGAATTATATCTTGCTAATAAATTGATCGAGAATGCAATATCAGGTCTTGTATTATTATCAAGGTACATTAATGAACCAATTGCACTAATATGTGATAATTATATACCAATGACTTCTTCTCTTGAGGCCGAAACAAGACCTTTTCCACATCAAATGATCGAACAACAATTGGAGTACTCAATGGATGTGCTTTGTTCATATAGAAACTTGTTAAGAACTGTATAAGTTGATTGATGGACAAGTATACCTTTTCTCAGGTACTCGATCTGCAGGCTAAGACAAAACTTCTTCTTCCCAGATATTTTATCTCAATTTTTTTCTTTAAGTAATTAATAGGTATTGATGTTCTTCTTGTTGGGTTTTGAGGCAACATATTCAATGGAAACAGACAATAAAATGAAACCCAAAAGCCCATATTAGTTTATGATGATTAAACTAAATACAAGTTGAATTTAGAATACTGACAAAACTTCGGATCTTGAATCTTCAATCTTGAAGATTTGATCTTCTTCGCGATCTCAGGAACACGAACATGAAGATGCTAAAGGAAGTACCCTCTACAAGTATCCACACGCGAACGTATTTCAAGAACAACTTCCTCAACCAGATTGCTAGATTTATATATAAAAAATCAAATTTATAATTTTTTAGGCTATATGGATTTTTGGTGTTCATAATCTTTGATTCAAGATCTTGGATTAAGAATTATGTTTCTCAAACACAATAGGACGTTTCGGCACTTATTAGGATTGAATAGGTGGGTCTTTATACTTATTTGTCCTTAACCATTAAGGAGAACTAGTGTATCCTGTCATCCCACGAAGTAACCCAATCTGGCTCGGTCCTATATCTGCTCGGCCAAGTCTTATGGACTGCTCAGCCGAGCACCAACTGGAATAAAATAATTGCAATCGACATTGCCATACTCGGCCGAGTCATATAATCCCCTCAGCTGAGCACCCCAAAAAATCCATCATGATTACCCAAATAATATAACATATCAAAGTTCATTTTTCCACAAAGAACTTAGCATAATCCCTTTGTCACACGATGTCTATTGAACGTAAGTCATGATCCATGGTCAACTTACATTGTTAAATGCTTTTCTCAATTCCGAATATATATATATAATCCAAATGACATTAATCTCATCAATTCATTTGAGTATGGTCATACATTTCATCAATACTATTCATCAAGGGGCCCAAGCTTAGCATCTCTCACGCAGAGGAGCAAATCCCTTCTTATATTGTCACACTTCCCTATATGACTCTGATTATGTCAATCATATTCTTTATAGCTACCCGATTAAAGGTAATTCTTGAATATGTTAAACATAATTTTCATTATTTGGAAGACCTAATAACCTCAGGTCTAAGGATGCTAATGATATAAATAATATGAGATTTAATTATGACATTTGACCATGACATTATTCTCATAACTGGTTAGTCCAGCACCTTGTTCTTTAACAAGTACTTACAAGTTTAATCTGCATCACCATGGACATGATCATCCTATGATCATTCATTAAACTTATACTAGTTCTTCATAAGTAACTAGGGATGTAGATTATTATATAGAACATGTAACAAAAAATAATAATCAAGTAACATCTATTTAAAAATGAATAAAAGATAAAATAATAATGTTATAATAACGTGCCTAGGGCATACACACCAACAATCTCCCACTTGCACTAGGCCCAATTAATGTATCTAATACCCATAGTCCTAACATGACCATCTTACTTAGGTTGTGAAAGACCTTTCATTAGTAAATTAGTTATGTTATCCTCTGTTGATACTCTGCATATCTTCACGTCCTCTCTCTTTACGATTTCTCGAATGAGATGAAAATGCCTAAGAATCTGTATGGATCTTTGATGTGCTCTTGGTTCCTTTTCTTGAGCAATAGCACCATTATTATCGTAATAAATGTCTATTGGACCAGGAAAGCTAGGAACCACTTCTAATTCACTAATGAATTTCTTGATCCAAATCGCTTCGTTAGCAGCATCTGATGCATTTATATAACCAGCTTCCATTATAGAATCATCTACAGTACTTTACTTAGAACTCTTCCAGCTTATAGCACCACTTAGCATAAACATAAAACTAGATTGTGATATATAATCATCTTTGTCAGTTTGGAATCTTGCATTTGTATAACCATTTACAACAAGATCATCTTCCACACCTCAAAATACCAACAACAAATCTTTAGTTTTTCTCAAGTACTTAAGAATCGTCTTGATAATCATCCAGTGACTCTCACCAGGATTCGATTGGTATCTACTCATTATGATCAAAGCATATGAGACATCTGGTCTAATACATATCATATCATACATAATGGATCTAATTGACGAACAAATCATATCATACATAATGGATCGATATGCAAAACTTGGATTCATACGCTAAGATAAACGCCCTCTACTGGTGATCCACACAACGAACAAATTTCAAGAACACCTTCTTGAACTTGACTGCTAGGCCTTCGGTTTGAAAAACAATGGTGAAGAACATTTCTTAAAAGATCCTAAAGATTATTGTGGTTTAATAATTTTGAATAATCAAACACAATGATCCTAGTATATTATGTGTATTATCTCTCTTCAAGAAAGAGTTTGTGATTTGCAAAATCAATGCTATGGGAACTATTCCCGATTGTCCACATTATATACAAGGGGTTTCCAAAACCCTTTAGGACTTAGGTATTCTTTTCCAACAAGAACTATCTAAAATTAAACTAACAGCCGGGGGGGGGGGGGGGCATACAGCAGCCTTCCAGCTGTACGGTGGCAAGCCAGCCGTACGGCTCCCCTTCTCAGTTTCCTCATTTTTCGCTCCTTTTAATTATCTGTTCTGCGTGTGTGACCCAATAGGATTATACTAAGTTTACAACGAGTCCTAACCATTCAAACCTCATAAGTCATAAGCGGACTCTAGCAAGCCATTATGACTACCCAATTAGTATAACTTTGAAATCCAAAGTTTCCTAAAATAGAACATAACAAAGTCTTTTTGTTACACAATGTTTATTGAACGTAAGCCATGGTCAATGGTCAAATTACCTATGTTCAATTCTTTCTCGATCCCTAATGTATTGATAATACAAATGACATTGATTCAATCAATTCATTTGAGCATGGCCATGCATTTCATCAATACCATTCATCGAGTGGCCAAAGCTTGACATCTCTCTTGATGAGGAACAAATGCTATCTTGGCTTATTACTCTTCCCTACATGATTCCGATTACGCCTATCATATTCTTTATAGCTACCCGGTTAAGGGCAACGCTTGAATATGTCAAACGTAATGTTCATTATATGGAAGACTGTAATAACCTCAGGTCTAGAGATTCCAGTGATATAACTATATGAGACTTAATTATGACATTATGACCATGACATAATTCTCATAGGGGTCAGTCCAGTATTTGTTCTCCAACAAATATCCATAAGTCTAATTGTATCGCATACACATAATCATCATATGATTATCTATTAAACTTATACTAAAGCATAAGCAATTGATAACATTAATCGTTCAAATAACGTGCCTAGGGCATACATACCAACATCTTCTTGCTTGATTGTGCCCATAATCTATACTTTCAATGGCTTCAAACCTTTTCACCCTTGATACAAAAATCACCGGTGACTACGAGAAAGACTTTTCAACCTTTGTGTACTCGTTCAAGACTCATCCCAAGAAGGCCTTTGTCAAGGACTTTGGGCTCCGCATTCTTTTTACGTTACGAACTCTGAAGCTGGATTGGGATCTATTGAAGGCCGCTGCAGCTATATGGGATTGTGACAGTCATACTTTCAACTTTTTGGCGAATGAAATGGTGCCAACTGTAGATGATTTTGGTGCTATTCTTGGCATGCCACTGGTGGGTAATATTTCCGTTCCCAAGTATCATTGGGGTGCGATTGATTCTTGACCCAATTTGCTGAACCTCCCTATCGAAGATGTAAAGAGAAAGTTGCACTGTACCGTGGTTGACATAACTGAGTTGCCGATGTTTTTCAGTTTGCACTCGTAGGACACGACGATCCAGTCCTTTAAGAGGAATGCCCTGGCAGTTTGTCTTTTCAGTGAGGTTTTGTTCATCACACCTCCCGGTACCGCGGATGCACAGCTGGCTGAGATTGTTTTGCAGGCAAAGGAGTAACATTTCAGTATAATCCCTCTCATAGTGGGGGAGACCCTACATGTATAAGTACCCCAATCTGAAATTAAACCAACTTAGAGGAATTCTCAGCACCATTTAGGGATAAACTGATAGGATAGGACCTCACTAGAATAAACCAAAACTCTAGGACTATCCTAGAATTAAAACTTAGAAAAATCCAGAAGGTCGCTAGGAGGAGCCGTACAGATGGTTTGGATGCGGGAGAGCCCTAGCCGTACAGCTACTATGGGTACCCGCAGTCCCAATAAATTAAGACCCTTGCTGATCATTTCAGTGGGGGGGAGAAAATCATTTTTGAGTGGAAACTCTGTCAATTTGAGAGTAGAACAGATCCACAAACACTTAGTTGAGTGAAAAGAGAGAAAGAAGATAGGCATTAAAACCAAATATTGGTGAGGCCTCCTTCTCCCCATCTTCTCTTCATCTCCTACTCTATTTTACTTTACTTTATTTACTTAATGTCTTTCCTTTCTTGCAAATAATATGAATTGGAACCAAGTTCTTGACATGAGTTATGGTACCCTCATGTTTTATGCATGATCAAGGGTTCAAACCAAAGATGATCAAGACTTGTTAATATTTAATGTACATTTACTTAAAGTCTTTACATTTATGCAATTTACTTTCATGTCTTTACATTAATGTAGATTTACTTCAAGTCTTTACATTTATGCAATTTACTTTCATGTCTTTACATTAATGTTGATTGATTTGTGAGGATGATCAAGTTTTTTATGGTAAAGTTTCAATCTTTACCATTTAAATGTGATCAAACTACAATAATGTCCCTTTGGATGGTAAAGACTCAATCTTTATCAATCCAAAGGTTGATTTCTTACTTCCCTAAGGATTTCCTTGGATGAATCATCCATTTGGATGTTAAAGTTGCAATCTTTAACCATCCAAATGATGATTTTGGCTCAAATGCCATGTCCATCAACTTTCTCCATTTTTGCCCCAATTATTGCCTTGATCACACCCAAAACCACTTGTTTTGGTGTCTAATTAGTGATCAATGGCATAGGGATGATCT
Source organism: Campanula takesimana (assembly GCA_026119855.1). Lineage (NCBI taxonomy): Eukaryota > Viridiplantae > Streptophyta > Magnoliopsida > Asterales > Campanulaceae > Campanula > Campanula takesimana. The sequence continues at coordinate 400,841 of JAOWBW010000037.1, forward strand.
CATTTATGTTTTGTACAAAGAAATAAAATGAAAAGACTCAAAACAGTCCAGTTTTAGCAGAATGCTCTGTTTCTGCTGAAACTGGACTGATTCATGAGAATCTGTCAAAATTCCCAGGACAGCCCCTATAACCGTACGGCTGGTCTGTCCGGGGAGTATCTTTTCCAGTTTTGCCCCTTTTCTGTTTAAATATTCGCAAAATAAACCCTTTCTGTTAAATCTCTATCTGGTTCTGTTAAGAGGTCAGTTTCTCCCAATTTTATGAAACATACACACACACACTTGCACATTTTAGTTAACAAACTTAGGGAGACTCGGTTTTCTGAGGCACTTTGGGTGAACCCCGATTAAGTTCTTCCCAAGGTGTAACCTGACCTCGGAATCCTTTTTCTCTAACCTTTTTCTTTAAGTTTTGGTTTAAAGTTAAACTAGCGTGGCAACTCCGTTATCTTTTGAACATAAAGTGCCGTGTTTGAATCTCCGGGAAAACCGTTTGTTTTTCCCGCGGGTATCTTACAGTGGAGACTCCGCTGGGGAATAAAGTGTTTGCAAACTTATTTTTAGAAGCTTTGGGGACACTTTTGTGTGGGTCAAACTCCTGTCCCCGTTTGTTAACTTTGTGCATATCTTTGTGTGTTTTATGTTTCTGTTTTAATTTATGGGAGTAAAACTATTCTGGAAATGCAATAAACTGGGGCTTGATGATCAGAAGCTGAAAATTGGCAAAAAATAATGGAGCCACTACGCTAGCCGTACGGCTAGTTTGGCTGGGCCCACAGAATGTTTCAAATTAACAATTTTGTGCAGGGCAGAAACATTCTGTTGGTCCCTTTGCTTTCGCTTGTCCAGGTTCAAATTTACAGCGTCTACTTGTGCACATTCACCTTCATCTTCTTAGCCAAAAAAATGGATCTTCAAAGCTTGGTCAAGCACAAATTTTTTGAACATAAACTTTTAGGTTTTCAAGGCCTCATTGTGCATGACCCCATTTTGTGAAAGTTTGGTTTTTCAGACCCTTTTGGTTGATGCACAATATTTTGTACAAATAATTTTCAAAGGGCCTTGCTCCTGTTGCAAAATTTTTAGTTTTCAAAACCTTGGGTTGTGCACAACCTTTCCATGTACAAAATTTTGATTCTTGCTTGTTTATACCTTTGTTTGACTACTTGTGCAAAATACTTTTTTAAATTGTTTGTTCGTATCTTGTATATTGATCTTTCATGTTCATGATATTAAAACGCATTGAAAATTCCTATCTTCACTCAAAAGGGAACGTAGAAGGCTTCACACAACGCGCACTCGACCTTGTGCACGTTTCAAAAACCCTTAAAACTTGGGATGGATGCCATGATGCAGCTCGATTGGTGCTCTTGTGCCCTTCTTGCGCGCACGGGTCCATTCCACCTCCCCTTCCGAGCCGAGTCAACCACACATTGTCCGTGACACACAAATACCGTGACCATGGTTGGTTTTTGGTCTAGCTCACGTTATCACGTCCCTAATGCATGTTTAAACGATAATTATGGCTAAGTTAATGCCCAAGCTCATGACTCCTTGTGAAAGCAAGTATGACCAAGGTCATCTTTGACCCGGTCCTTGATCTATGCGTTAATTTTAACCATAATTAACCGAAGTCATGTATTAAGGATACGTTGACACCGTGTCGTTAAGTCCTAATGCTTGACCCATCCTAATCATCCTTAAGCCCGAGGTTAAGGTCCGAGATCCCTCATTAAAATGAGGTCATGCCGGAATTTCGTTGAAGCGTTAAGTCAATCTTAACCTTAACTGGGGCTTAGCTTTGATAAGAATGGCCCGTGCATTGGAACTTTGTGATGCACTAGACCCTAGGTTCGGTTCTTTTGGTCGGTTGAAGCTGCGTGCCCTATAGGACCCTCGCCCGGGATAGTCCATCCTTGGGAGTGTGCAATACTTGTGAAAAACGAGGGGTCTATAGACGTAGTGATGGCCTCCACTGATCCAGGATTTAGAATAGTTGCGAAAAAAGAAGAGAAATCTTTTCCAACCATTTAGAAATAAAAATGCGTTTTAAGTAAACTTGAACGGATAATTAATTGCACATTGCTTGAATTTGCTCCGTTTTATTTCTTGTCTTTGACACATTGATTTCTTGCGTTAACAAGCTTCATTTTTGTTAAGTCTTTGGATGGACCCCCGTTATCCTCCAAAATTCCCGTTAAGTCCCTGGGCATAGCCCTCCAAGAACCCGTTATGTCCTTGGAAGATCTCCGAGGAACCCGTCAATCTTTGGATGGATCCCCATTGTGATTCCCGTTGAAACCCTAGGCGTTTTCCCCTAGGTACCCATTATGATTCCCATTGAATCCCTAGGCGTTGTCCCCTAAGTCCCCATTATGATTCCCATTGAAACCCTAGGCGTTGTCCCCGTTGAAATCCTAAGTGTTGTCCCTTAGGTCCCCGTTATGATTCCCGTTGAAACCCTAGGCGTTGTCCCCTAGGTCCCCTTTATGATTCCCGTTGAAACCCTAGGCGTTGTCCCCTAGGTCCTCGTTATGATTCCGTTGAAACCCTAGGCGTTGTCCCCTAGGTCCCCGTTATGATTCCTGTTGAAACCCTAGGCGTTGTCCCCTAGGTCCCCGTTATGTTTCCCGTTGAAACCCTAGGCATTGTCCTTTAGGTCCCCGTTGAGATTCCCGTTAAATCCCTAGGCATGGTCCCCTAGGTCCCCAATGAGATTCCCGTTAAATCCCTAGGCATGGTCCCCTAGGTTCCCGTTGAGATTCCCATTAAATCCCTAGGTATTGTCCCCTACGTCCCCATTGAGATTCCTGTTAAAATCCCTAGGCATTGTACCCTAGGTCCCCGTTGAGATTCCCGTTAAACCCCTAGGCATAGTCTCCTAGGGAGCTAGTCAAGTCCTTGGATGGATCCCCGTTATCCTTCAAGAAGTCAGTCAAGTCCTTGGATGGATCCCCATTATCCTTCAAGAAGTCAATCAATTCCTTGGATGGATCCCCGTTATCCTTCAAGGAGTCAGTCAAGTCCTTGGATGGATCCCTGTTATCCTCCAAAGTATCCGTTAAAATTAAGTTCCAAAATAAAAAAAAGGAAAAGGAAATAAAAGTGCTTAGGATGACTCTTTTCCCCTTCCTGGAGCCGTCATGTGATGACCAATTTTGCGCCCCTCGTGGCATCTCATTCCGATTAGTGTCATCACGTGACCATTCCCCCTTCGAGTCTAGGTGTCATGGCACCACATGGTAATACACCTTGGTCAAGCATTGACCTCCTCGATTTGCACCGCCGTGTGGTGACCATTTCAATTGTCCCGATCGCCTTTGTGACTCGGACTAGTATAAGTACCATGTAGTCTCAAACTAGTAATGTCACCCCGACTATGTCCCGGCAAGCTAAGGAGGTTCCTTGTCCCCGCAACCTTTAGGTTAGGTCCCTCAAGGCCGTTTCACCTCTTCCCAAAAGTTCGTTTGGAAAGTGAGTCAATCGCTCACCTCTTCCCAAAAGTCCGTTTGAAGTGAGTCAACTGAAGTCATGTTCGTCTTTTCCTCTTAGAATTCTAAACCCATTCGAACTACGGTGACCTGAGCCTCTCATCGCGTGGGACCCCCTCCCTCGTGGTGAGGGGAACGTAGGCGACTACATCAAAATGGAGATCCGTACCTTCGTCGAGTGCCACGCACGAAGGCTACGCACCTTAAAAGGAAATCACCAAAAGGAGATGGCCAGAGCAAACTCCCAACTCATGAGTAAGCGAATCTGGGAATTACAACGCCAAGCCAAATGGAGACCTCGCGATATCTCTCTCGATGACACGGAACCAGAGTTCTCCGTGGACAATGGAATATGCCGCCGACAACCCCTCCAACAATTGAAGAAGAAAAGGATCATCGTGCTTCATGGGAACCCATCCCTAAAAGAAAAAAACAAAGAGACTTCCAGCCTCGTAGGTTCTAGATTTTCAGCAAAGTCCGTCCTGGACTGTGTCTTTTCATTTTTACAAAGGTCCACAATTGGGACACGTATGTATAAAGTTACCTAAATAAAAGAGTCATTTTCCTTCTCTTCTCTCTATACTTGAGACATTATTTGTAATATACATTTACTATTGAAATTGCCTTGCTTGTTATCATCAATTTGATTGTTACGTCCCTAAAATGATGAATTGGCTTCTAAGCATACTAGTCAATGACGACTCATTAAGGACGAATGGACCTAACACAAATGAAAAAATGCTAAATGCAAACAATTAATCTTGATGTGAATAAATGTTGTGATCAATTGGCATGAAGAAACCATTAATGGCAAGCCTTCCTCCATACACATACCCGATACACATTTCCTGATACACAACCCGATACACCTTTCCTATACAAATTCTGATGCACATCGAAGGCATCCCAAGACAATGAAAAGGAAAGGATGTTGTTGTTCAACCACCAAGATTCAACCGTGATCGCACACGTGCGCAACAAAGCAAAGGACTTCCCGGATCTTTAAAGTCGAAGTGAGAAGTGACAGACATTCCACCAAGGGGCTACAAATGAGCCAATGTCAAAGATAGCAAGTTGGGGCTAATATTTCCCCCTCTCTCAAAAAAAAAAAGAAAGATGAGAAGAAGAGAGAAAAGAAATAAATAATGGAAATAAGGAAAGGAAATGAATATATGCGAAGAGGAAGTCTGCCTCAAAAGCTCACCAAGTTCACTGTAAAAGCCCACCTCAAAGAACATCCCGAGGAGTTCACCGCAAAGAAAAGCGATCTACATCAGCAAAGCAACAACATCCTTCAAAAGGACACTAACTTCAACAAAAGACGACCCCCGGCCGAACTACGGCGACCTGAGCTCCTCAAACTGAGGGGAACGTAGGCAACCTTCGGGTCCGGTCACAACATGAAACAAAACCATCAAACTATGGTCCTCTCAAAATGACTAAGTTTTCTCCCCTCGGTCCCATCAATGACTGATTTCCCAGACACACCTTATTCTTCCGATCTTTCCATTGATCGAATCTTAATCTCAATTGATCACAACATTTATACATGTTAAGGCTAATTGCTTGTTATAATCTTGACTTAATAATAAACATGGTCCATTCAAGCAACCATTTTGGTGATATTAACTAAGGCAAATTTCAAATGTCTCGACAAGTCTTCTTCTCTACATCTTAGGAAAGAGCTAAACACTTGTGTACTGTCCCGTTTCATGATACATTGCTCAAAGAGCTCATCAACATAAAGGTACTCTCTCCCAAATAAAATGCCCTTGCATGTTTCCTCCAAGAAAAATACTTTAAAGTCCCCGTTCTATCGAGTCGGATGGATCACTCATAAAAAAAGAGAAAGGCACCAAAAAAGTTGCCCGCTAGGTTGAAAACCCGTAAGGGTGGCTTAGGCAAAAAACAGGGTGTGACATAAAAGACGCAAAAGAGATGCCCGCTAGGTTGAAAACCCGAAAGGGCGGCCTAGGCAAAAGAAAGGGTGCGTCATGAAAAATGGATGGGTTCCTAACCTCACTTCAAAGGTCAAAAGATGGTATTGGGTCTACGCCAACATCAAAAGTCGAAGGACAACATTCGGGTTACCTCCACAGCGATGACAACAAGAACATGGGGTTACCTCCATAGGGATGACAACAAGGACATGGGCCTACCCCGACATCAACGACAACAAGGGCATGGGGCTACCTCCACAGCGACGACAATAAGGGCATGGGGCTACCTCCACATCAATGACAAGAAGGACATGGGGCCACCCCGACATCAACGACAAAGATGACATTGGGGCTATCCCCACAACAGTGACAAGAAGATTTCCCACCATCAATTACTTCTCAACTAATGGACAAAATGTAACGACCTCAAAACCCATTCCTATTTATTTTATATTTTTGGGGATTTTAATTTGACCTTATGTGTGCATTTTATGTGTTGCATCATATTTTATGATTTGCACATCTTACTTGATTAAATGTGTTATTTATTTAGTTAGTAGAAACAATGGTTAAGGGAGTTAAATGATTAAGTTGATACCTTAGGGTCCTTATTGGAAAAATAAGTTCAGGGGTTAAAGTGTTTAAAATGAAAGTTAAGTGACCAAAAAGTAGAAAGTGGGTAAAAAATCTTACACTTATGCTTATCCCTCCCTCTCTATGTGTTCATTATGCTCTGCAACTTTTCCTCGTTTCATTCCTAGGGTTAAGAAGAAAAAGGTAAGTTCATTTCATTTGATTTTATATCTTTTAAATTACTTATCCGTTTTAAAATCTAATTATATAAAAATGATCAGGGCGTTGAATAGGTCATTTCTACCCGAACAAAACATATTTCTGCGATAATTTTTCACGAAATAGGTAAGTTACTAATTCCCCTTTAAATATTAAAATAGTCATATATGTTATACTTGATACTTGTGATTGTTATTTTGTGATTTGGATAATGTTTGTGATACTTGTAAATTTGGGACAAAGGGAGTAATTGTCTACGTTGTTTGGGTTATGTTCTAAGAGTGGTAAGAGTATGTTCTGGGTGGAGTTTGTACTCAGAAGAAGTACAGGAATGTTATAAGTGTTAATGTGTAGTACTTTTGGGGCGGTGAAACGAAGGGAGTATAAGTTATTTTGGTTTTGGCCTGCGAGGTGTGGTGGGCGGCCGCCCAAAATGGGCGTGCGGCCGCACATCTATCTGAAGGGTTTAGTTCTTGAAAACAGAGCAAGTGGGCGACCGCACACCCAGCTTGGGCGGCCGCACACTCTATCCTGAATTTGATATTTTGTTCCAAGTTAAGTATAAGAGGTTAATGATTGTCAATCCTTTAAGGGATGGTCTAGGGAAATTGGATGAGTGTTTTGGGATATTGTCATGGTTGTTGAGGATCGTGTTTAAGTGTGTGCAAGAATGAGTTGTGACTTTATTTCATGGTGGTTGTGAACTCTTGATGAGCGCTTCTTTCGTGTGCATCTTGTGATTTGTTTGGCTTGGTTCACTACTTTGGAATCATTGCCCCCGGTTGTTGTTTAAGCAAGTATTCATTAGAGTACTTTGTTTGAAAGTCCAGCTGGTTTTGTGTTATCGAGTCAGGCAGTGGAAGGGATTATCGTGGCACATGAGCCAAGTTCACAATAAGGTCTTCCACTGGTGCCTTTTTTCCCCAGTCAGATTGGCCTTGGATGGGATGAACTCGCTCCCTTGTGTGAGCCTTGGGTTATGAATTTGTGTCATATTCCCCCCGTTGTTACTTTGGTTCTTATGGTTATGGTTTGGTTTTCGGGATCCCGGCTTCAGCTATTTATGCTACTCAACTGGTTTTCTCAGATGGTATTCTCAAACGGTTATGTTCTTTCGGTAAACCTTGGCTTGGTATCCACTTATGAGTGTTACATCATTGTATGTGTGGTATGATGAGTTGGCTTTGCCTCTCATATTATGTGCTATGTGATTGCTATGATACTATTCTTTATGATTATCATTTTAGCATGAAACGTAGTTGCATTCTTAGTAGCTTACTGAGATTTATTCTCACCCCGTTCCTTGTTTATTTGTTTTCCTTAGATAAAGGCGAGTCCAGGGGATAGGACACTTGGCACGGGAGGACGTTAAAGTGGTAAGAGTTGGGATTTGTTTTGTAAAGGCTACATTACATAGATGTATAACCTTTTGGGTAGAGTTTCCATGACTTCATCATTTTGTAACACCATTATTTTGGATGATGTTGGTGTATGTACATTTGTATAAAAGTTGTAAGCCTTCTGGCTAAGTACTTTCGTTTGTGAAAGTTGTTTGTAAAGTTGGTTTGAAATTTAAATAGAAGTCTTTGAACTTCAAGTGTTGATTTGATTAAACTTTATGAAAGTATATTTCAAAAAAAATTCAAAAGTGTTTTATGACGTCTTCTCATCGTGTCCCGAGCGTGGGGCCAAGTAGGACCACGGGTCTGGGGCGCGACACAAAATCCAAAGGACTTTATGCATAACAAACCTCACGGTTAAGTTAAAATCAAGAATTTGACTAACATGCTTCGTTAAAAGATTTGCCTCTAGAAAATAAGCATTTCCAAATTTGCCTATTTGGCATCATTTGTTAAAAACAATGTTTCAAGCAAAATGCTTTTATCTCCCCTCAAAATGATTTTTGTAAAGTCTTGGACTTTTTCCTCCACAATGTGCCTTAAAGGTCGCCCCTAGGATCTTCCCCGGTGTTAAGAAAATGTGTCAACCATCCCGTAGAGTAGTGTTGACCAAATCCAAGCCTTGACCCAGAGTGGTCATTGTAGGTTAAAAGCTTTGTCCCCGGCAGTCCTTAGTCGGACATAAGACTAGTTTTCCCATCAAAACTCCCCAAAGATGGAGTTGACCAAGCTTTGACCCAGGGTGGTCATTTTAGGTTGAATCCTTTGTCCCCGGCAGTCCTTAGTCGGACGTAAGACCAGTTTTCCCGTCAAACTCCCCAAAGATGGAGTTGACTCGAGCCTTGACCCAGAGTGGTCATTGTAGGTTAAAGCCTTTGTCCCCAGCAGTCCTTAGTCGAATGTAAGACCAGTTTTCCCATCAAACTCCCCAAAGATGGACTTGGCCCAAGCCTTGACACCCAGAATGGTCATTGTAGGTTAAAGCCTTTGTCCCTGGGAGTCCTTGACATAAGCCTAGTAAAATTTGTGAAAAAATTGCCTAGTGTGAAAATACAATTAGGCAGTCCTTGACATAAGCCCTGTAAAATTTTGTGAAAATTGCCTAGTGTGAAAATACACTTAGTCGGTCCCCGCGCGACGTAAGCCCATTGTTTTGTGTGCCTAGAACATTAGGCACTCCCTGACGTAAGCCCAGTAAAATTGAAAAATTTGTGAAAGAAAATTAGGCAGTCCTTGACATAAGCCCAGTAAAATTTTGTGAAAATTGCCTAGTGTGAAAATACACTTGGGCGGTCCTCGACGTAAGCCCATTTGCCTTAGAAAAGAAAAATCCCGACATTGGCCAATTGAGAGTCTCGTCCATCTTTTAGTCAACCCTCCCGTAGAGTCAAGTTGACCAAACCCTGACCTTGACCAAATGAGAGTCACGTCCTATTTTGACCAAATGAGAGTCACGTCTAACCTTGACCAAATGGGAGTCACGTCTAATTTTGACCAAATGAGAGTCGAGCCGAATGTCCCGGCAGTCCTTAGTCGGACGTAAGACCAGTTTTTCCCGTGAAACTCCCCAAAGATGGAGTTGACTCATGTCGCGACCCCGGACCCCGCGGGCCCGAGACCGCGATCTGGACGTCGACTCTAAAACCAAAACTGTGAAATACCGAAGTTAAAAATTCCATTTGATACCAAAAGGTGATGATCCAAAGTTTTACAAAACCAAGTTTGATAAAAATCAATTACAACTATCATAAACTTCCACAAGTTTATGCCCAAAAAAATACAAATATACTATTCTTAATGACGTCATTGTTTGGTACAACTATCCCAAAATGGTTACACATTTACATAATGTAAACCAACCTATAATAACCTTCCCCAAAAGAATGTATCCACACTCGACGTCCTCTTTCTCGTGATCAGCGAGACTAATCCTTAGCACCTGGGGGGGGGGGGTTAAGGAAAAACAAAGATAAAAGAAAAAGGGGGTGAGATAAATCTCAATAAGTTACTAATGCAACTACATGACATGCAATGATGCACGAAGCGATAAGCAATAATAAATATCACATAGCACATAGCATTTATCACATAACAGATAGCAGCGGAAATAAACACATAACAAAGGATATAGCCAAGGTTTTACAAACCGGAACATCCAAATAAAGGATCGCTGCGCAGGTTCAATGATCAACCAATCAACATCTTCATAATAGCATGGAAGCCGAAGAGAAACCCCCGGTACCGGGACCAATAACCATAACAGTGTCACAAAGGACAAGGACCATGACACAAAGTCATGCCCGGTAGCTAGATACATTCACAAAGGAAGCTAACTTATCCTTTCCAAGGCCAATCTGGAAAAGGGGTATAGAAGGGGGCAAAACAATGGTCAACATTATAATAGACTTGGCTTTGCCATTATAATCTTTCCCATCGCCCGATGCAACAAATATGCCAGCTGGGCTTCCAAATAAATGCTAAGTAATAATAATTTAGCATGAATAAACAACTTAAGGTTCCAAAGTAGGGAACCATACCAAGAAGTCACCAAGAAAGTGGAATGAACCAACAACACGCAATTAAAGTGTTCCAACAATCATAACAGTGATAACACAATTCCCATATTACGTTTGACCTCAAAGGATCCAGCTAATTCGAGAACCTACCCAAATTTACTCACTCATAACGAAGAGCTTAAGGAGAGCTTTAAAACGATAATTTATACGCCTAAAACGGAGTTCGGATGAACAAGATATGGCCCTCGAAAGATTGGACAAAAAGAGAAATAAATTTCACAACAGGGGAGAGGGTGCGCGCGCCTCCTATGGGAGGGTGCGCGCGCCTCCTAGATCAGAAATGGAGGAGAGGGTGCGCGCGCCTCCTTGCGCCTCCACAGAACAGAGAGGAGGGTGCGCGCGCCTCCTATGGGAGGGTGCGCGCGCCTCCTTGCCCGGAAAGGCAAATTCCGGCCAAAATTCTGGGTTTCTACCATTTTTAAACCAAAACTCAAACCAACCCAAATCTTTCACCATTTCACAAATACTTGGAACCAAGGCTTACAATATACACAACTATGAACCAAAACAACTTATAGACTTGCAAAGGGGCTAAATAACAACATCTAGATACCCAACCCAAGATTCAAATACCAAATTTCACAAAAATTGAATAAAATGCAATCACTCCCAAATCAACCCAAGATGCAATAAATAGCACCCATAACATCAAATAAATATGGAGTATCATTTCTAGCATAAAATAGGGGGAAAAGCAACTTACCCGGATTTCTCAAAGTTGATGGATTTCAAATATTTTTGGCTTCCAACGATCCTATCGCCGATCTAAACATGATTCATGTTTTAAGAAATGAGAGATAACAAGGAGAAGATGAAGAAAATTAAGAGAGAAGGAAGAGGAAGAGAAAACTTACCAAATGGAGGAGAGAGAGAGAGAGTTGCTGGGAGAGGAGAATGGGGGTGGAGTGTATGAGGGAGAAGGGAAGGAGTAGGGAGGGAGTAGGGAAATGATTTAAAAGATTTACACTTAGGCCCCCTCCACTACACTACACACAATTTCTACACTCCCTAATAACAAATAAGACCCAACAATACTACACTAGCACAAATGACCCAATTAAAATACTAGGCATAATTATAATAACACATAAATTGTACACATAAATATTTAAATAAATAATTGAGCAAATAAATAAATGATAATTATTTATTACTAATAAAATAGAGCCTAGATTTCGGGTCGTGACATTCACTCCCCCTTAAAGAAAATTCGACCCAAATTTTAATGAGACTCACCTTAAACAAAAAGCCACGGAAATTTCCTCTCGATCTCGTCACGAAGCTCCCACGTCGACTCCTCGATATTATGATTCCTCCAAAGAACTCGAACCAACGCGATGCTCTTGCTTCTCAAATCTTGGACTTTGGAATCTAGGATCCGAACCGGTCGTTCCTCATAAGTCATATCGGGCTCAATATCCTCCGGTATCCTCGGTAACACGTGAGATGGATCATGAACATACTTCCGAAGCATAGAAACGTGGAAAACGTTGTGCAACCGGTCTAAGGATGGCGGTAACGCAAGACGATACGCTAGAAGTCCAACCTTTCCCAAAATCTCAAACGGACCAATAAACCTCGGAGCCAATTTGCCTTTCTTCCCAAACCTACGAATACCCACCTTCGGAGATACTTTCAAGAACACCAAATCACTGGTCTGAAAACTAAGGTCTCGCCTTCGGTTATCTGCGTAGCTCTTATGTCGACTCTGGGCTGTTTTCAATCTATCCCGGATAACTTTGACTTGTCCAACTGAATCCCGAAGCAAATCGATACCCAAAACTTTCGCTTCACCGACCTCATCCCAACAAATAGGCGATCTACATTTCCTTCCATACAAGGCCTCATACGGTGCCATCTCGATACTAGCCTGATAACTGTTGTTGTAAGAGAACTCCACTAACGGTAGGTGCGAATCCCAAGAATCAGAAAAGTCTATCGAACACGCTCGCAACATATCCTCCAAAATCTGAATAGTCCTCTCGGATTGACCATCGGTCTGAGGATGAAAAGCCGTACTAAATCACAAATCTGTACCCAAAGCTTCCTGAAACGCCTTCCAGAATCTAGAAGTAAACCTCGGGTCTCGATCTGACACAATGCTAACCGGAACCCCATGCAATCTAACGATCTCATCAATGTAAAGGGTCGCAAGCTTCTCCATCAAATATCTGATGTCAATAGGCAAGAAATGGGCACTCTTGGTCAATCTATCCACTATTACCCAAACACTGTCATACTTCCTACGGGTACGAGGTAGTCCCGTAACGAAATCCATAGTCACATGCTCCCATTTCCACTCGGGAATCTCTAACGGCTGAAGTAATCCCGCGGGTCTCTGATGCTCGGCTTTGACCTGCTGACAAGTTAAACACCTCGATACATACTCGGCTATTTCCCTCTTCATATTATTCCACCAAAAATGTTGCTTCAGATTCTGATACATCTTCGTACTACCCGGATGAATAGTATACCTCGATTTGTGACCCTCATCAAGAACTCTCTGTTTAATTCCATCAACATCCGGAACACACAATCTTCCACGGAAAGTCAACACTCCACTCGAACTCAAAGAAAAATCCTCAAAGTTCTTTTCCTTCAATTTATCCATTATCTTCACCAACTCGGGATCTTCTTTCTGAGCTTCCTTTATCCTTTGAATTAGGATCGGAGATACCCTAATATTCGCAAAAATAGCCCCATGTCTCGATTCACGAGGAGACCAATCTCGAACATCCTCAAGCATTTTCCATTCACGAACCATCATCGAAGCCACATAAGACTTTCTACTAATCGCATCGGCCACCACATTCGCCTTTCCCGGATGATAAGAAATCGTACAATCATAATCCTTCAACAATTCCATCCATCGGCGCTGTCTATTATTCAACTCTTTTTGGGAGAAAAGGTACTTCAAACTCTTGTGATCGGTAAAAATCTCAAACTTCGCTCCATAAAGATAGTGCTTCCATTTGTGCAACGCAAATACAATAGCCGCTAACTCCATATCATGAGTGGGGTAATTCTGTTCACTAGGGGTCAACTTCCTCGAAGCATACGCAATTACTTTCCTATTTTGCATCAACACACAACCCAAACCCTCTTTCGAAGCATCACTGTAAATCACTAGGCCATCGCTCCCATTAGGCAAAGTCAAGATCGGTGCGGTAGTCAACCTCTTCTTCAATTCCTCGAAACTCTGGTCACATTTCTCGGTCCACACAAACGGGACATTCTTCCGGGTTAACTGAGTCATCGGAGTAGCAATCCTCGAAAACCCTTCAATAAATCTTCGGTAATAACCGGCTAAACCAAGAAAGCTTCTAATCTCTGTCACTGATTCGGGTCTCTTCCAATCCACTATAGCTTCAATCTTTGACGGATCCACCGAAATCCCATCTTTAGAAATCACATGACCCAGAAATGACACCTTCTCGAGCCAAAATTCGCATTTACTGAACTTCGCAAATAATTTCTCCCTCGCAAGAACGGATAAAACTGTCCTCAAATGCTGTTCATGCTCCTCTCGGGATTTAGAGTAGACGAGTATATCATCGATAAAAACCACCACGAACGAATCAAGGTAAGGATGGAAAACTCGGTTCATCAAATCCATAAACACGGCAGGCGCGTTAGTCAACCCAAACGGCATAACCAAGAACTCATAATGACCATAACGAGTGCGAAAGGCAGTCTTCGGAATATCCTCTGATCGAACCTTCAACTGATGGTACCCACTCCTCAAATCAAGTTTTGAGTAAACCACGGACCCTTGAAGCTGATCAAATAAATCATCAATGTGCGGTAGAGGATACTTGTTCTTCACCGTAACCTGATTCAACTTCCGGTAATCGATGCACAATCTCAAGGAACCGTCTTTCTTCCGCAAAACAAAACCGGTGCTCCCCACGGGGAAACACTAGGGCGGATAAACCCTTGATCCAGTAACTCTTGCAATTGAACCTTTAATTCCTTCAATTCTGGGGGAGCTAACCTATAAGGTGCTTTCGAAATTGGAGCCGTACCCGGCAAAAGGTCTATACAAAACTCAATCTCACGATCGGGAGGCATATCATACTCGGTAGAGAAAACATCGGGAAATTCCCGAACTACCCGAACACTATCCAAACTAGGGGATTCTTTCCTAGTATCAAGAACACTAGCCAAATACCCCTCACAACCACCATGCAATAATTTTCTCGCTTTCAAATAAGAAATTAAGCGAACCCTTCTACTCAGAGGACTAGCCTCAAACACAAATTTAGGCACATCGGGAATAGAAAAAGTAACAGTTTTCTTACGGCAATCAACGGAAGCATGAAACTTGCTCAACCAATCCATACCCAAAATGACATCAAAGTCTTGGATAGGAAGAACTACCAAATCCGCACAAAGGACTCGACCACAAATAACCACATCACAAGCACGAAAGACTCGATCAGAAATCAAGCATTCTCCTATAGGGGTCGACACCTCTGGCACGTACGGTAAAGACTCGAATGCAGCATTTAACATGGAAGCAAATTGCACAGAAATGTATGAATGAGATGATCCTGGATCTACTAACGTTCGTCCGCTCACATTAGACACAGAAACAATACCTCCAATAACGGATGGATCATCGGTAGCTTGTTGTTGATTCATGGCATAAACCTTCCCTTGGACTTTGGGCTTCCCTGCGGCATCCCTTTTCTGACCCTGATTAGTACCAACTCCTGACCCGGATGCTTGTCCTCGGTACCTCGTGCAATCTCCCGCAAAGTGCCCCATTTCACCACAATTGGTACACTTGCCTTGCTTCTTCCAACACCTATCCTCCGAATGGCCTACCTTCTGACAAAAGGTACAAGGCTTCCTATTCTGAATCCCCGGAGTAGTACCAGGATTCCTCGGTGAGGTTTGCCCCCTTAAACTGAAATGATGCTCCCGGGTTACCTCAGTTGTCGGAACGGTGTTGTGGCTTGCTTTGTGCTCCTTGCTTACTCGGGTTAGCTACCTCGGTCTTCCTTTTATGCTCCCCAATATCTTGCTCTATTAAGTAGGCTCGGTCCACCGCATCTTGGAAAGTCACAATCCGTTGAGCAATCAGTTGAGTACGGATGGAGGTCTTCAATCCCCGAATAAATCTCATAGCTTTTTGTTCCTCGGTCCTCACCAAATAGTCGCAATACCGGGCTAATTCTATGAACTTCGCCGAGTATTGTGCTATAGACAACACACCTTGCTTCAGGTTGAGTATCTCGATCTCCTTTCGGTTTTGATCAACAACCGGAATGAAATGCTCCTTGAATTTGCGCACAAACAACTCCCACGCATACACCGTGTGAGTATCATCCCAAGTAGCTTTAACACCTTTCCACCAATGCTCGGCGGCTCCCACAAGCTTGTAAGCCGCAAACCGGACCTTGTCCTCATCCGTGCACCCAAATACATCATAAATCTTCTCCATCGACTCAATCCACAACTCAGCTTTCCTTACATCGGGTTCCCCATTGAATTCAACCGGTTTCAACTTCAGAAATTGCTCCAATCCATAGCGGGGTGGTGCTTGTTCTACCCTCGGACCTTGATCATGTATGGCCTTCATGGCCGCCTCGAACATGCCTTGAAACATAGCACGTTCTTCTTCCCTTGTATCATTCTAATTTGCATTACCGGTACTACCTTCACCACTCCTTCTAGGAACCATTGTAAACAAGTACCTGCATAAAACATCAACCGTTAATCACTCCGCACACTACTACCCTCCTAGGTCATACTAGTCCACCTAGACTTATACTTAGAGCTAATGCCATAGCTCTGATACCAACTGTCGCGACCCCGGACCTCGCGGGCCCGAGACCGCGATCTGGACGTCGACTCTAAAACCAAAACTGTGAAATACCGAAGTTAAAAATTCCATTTGATACCAAAAGGTGATGATCCAAAGTTTTACAAAACCAAGTTTGATAAAAATCAATTACAACTATCATAAACTTCCACAAGTTTATGCCCAACAAAATACAAATATACTATTCTTAATGACGTCATTGTTTGGTACAACTATCCCAAAATGGTTACACATTTACATAATGTAAACCAACCTATAATAACCTTCCCCAAAATAATGTATCCACACTCGACGTCCTCTTTCTCGTGATCAGCGAGACTAATCCTTAGCACCTGGGGGGGGGGGGTTTAAGGAAAAACAAAGATAAAAGAAAAAGGGGGTGAGATAAATCTCAATAAGTTACTAATGCAACTACATGACATGCTATGATGCACGAAGCGATAAGCAATAATAAATATCACATAGCACATAGCATTTATCACATAACAGATAGCAGCGGAAATAAACACATAACAAAGGATATAGCCAAGGTTTTCCAAACCGGAACATCCAAATAAAGGATCGCTGCGCAGCTTCAATGATCAACCAATCAACATCTTCATAATAGCATGGAAGCTGAAGAGAAACCCCCGGTACCGGGACCAATAACCATAACAGTGTCACAAAGGACAAGGACCATGACACAAAGTCATGCCCGATAGCTAGATACATTCATAAAGGAAGCTAACTTATCCTTTCCAAGGCCAATCTGGAAAAGGGGTATAGAAGGGGGCAAAACAATGGTCAACATTATAATGGACTTGGCTTTGCCATTATAATCTTTCCCATCGCCCGATGCAACAAATATGCCAGCTGGGCTTCCAAATAAATGCTAAGTAATAATAATTTAGCATGAATAAACAACTTAAGGTTCCAAAGTAGGGAACCATACCAAGAAGTCACCAAGAAAGTGGAATGAACCAACAACACGCAATTAAAGTGTTCCAACAATCATAACAGTGATAACACAATTCCCATATTACGTTTGACCACAAAGGATCCAGCTAATTCAAGAACCTACCCAAATTTACTCACTCATAACGAAGAGCATAAGGAGAGCTTTAAAACGATAATTTATACGCCTAAAACGGAGTTCGGATGAACAAGATATGGCCCTCGAAAGATTGGACAAAAAGAGAAATAAATTTCACAACAGGGGAGAGGGTGCGCGCGCCTATGGGAGGGTGCGCGCGCCTCCTAGATCAGTTGGAAGATCAAGTTTGGTGGAGGAGAGGGTGCGCGCGCCTCCTATGGGAGGGTGGGCGCGCCTCCAATGGACAGAAGGTTTTTGTTCAAGAGAGGCCTAAGGGTGCGCGCGCCTCCTTGCCCGGAAAGGCAAATTCCGGCCAAAATTCTGGGTTTCTACCATTTTTAAACCAAAACTCAAACCAACCCAAATCTTTCACCATTTCAAAAATACTTGGAACCAAGGCTTACAATATACACAACTATGAACCAAAACAACTTATAGACTTGCAAAGGGGCTAAATAACAACATCTAGATACCCAACCCAAGATTCAAATACCAAATTTCACAAAAATTGAATAAAATGCAAATCACTCCCAAATCAACCCAAGATGCAATAAATAGCACCCATAACATCAAATAAATATGGAGTATCATTTCTAGCATAAAATAGGGGGAAAAGCAACTTACCCGGATTTCTCAAAGTTGATGGATTTCAAATATTTTTGGCTTCCAACGATCCTATCGCCGATCTAAACATGATTCATGTTTTAAGAAATGAGAGAAAACAAGGAGAAGATGAAGAAAATTAAGAGAGAAGGAAGAGGAAGAGAAAACTTACCAAATGGAGGAAAGAGAGAGAGAGTTGCTGTGAGAGGAGAATGGGGGTGGAGTGTATGAGGGAGAAGGGAAGGATTAGGGAGGGAGTAGGGAAATGATTTAAAAGATTTACACTTAGGCCCCCTCCACTACACTACACACAATTTCTACACTCCCTTCTAACAAATAAGACCCAACAATACTACACTAGCACAAATGACCCAATTAAAATGCTAGGCATAATTATAATAACACATAAATTGTACACATAAATATTTAAATAAATAATAATTTAAATAAATAATTGAGCAAATAAATAAATGATAATTATTTATTACTAATAAAATAGAGCCTAGATTTCGGGTCGTGACAACCCAAGCCTTGCCCCAGAGTGGTCGTTTTAGGTTAAGAAAACTTTTGTCCCCCAGAGTGGTCATTTTAGGTCAAGCCTTTTTCCCAGCAGTCCTTAGTAAGACGTAAGACCAGTTTTCCCGTCAAACTCCCCAAAGATGGAGTTGACTGTAGATACCCCGATCTCGCTCCCCTTATCAAACCCCTTTTAATCGGTCAAAACGCTAAAATTGACCTAAGACCTCGATTTGGCTATGCGGGAGTGCCGTGAGCCTTATCGGTGCATCGAATGGACTAACGGACTTCAAATTCATGATCATAGCAAAAAAACGAGTAAACAGGCATGTACTTCAATTTTTGAGCTGCGGGACCCGAAATGGGGCCCGCACCCTTAGAACTGCTCGTTACTGTCCATTCTGTGCATTAAAAATATATTATTGTCATCCCTTGCTCATTAACGCATTGCAGATTTATGCACGTGACCGCGAGAATATTTTAAGCAACTTTCATGTTGGGACCGCGGACAACCGGGACACCGTTGTGCACGCACACGGACAAAATTTGGACTGTTGCGGAACCAGCACCGGAAGCATCATTTGTGATCATACGCATGGAGAAAGTCAAAAGTTATTTTTGTGGCTAATAATCAGCCAACAAGTGGCCTCAAGTGGCTGGCCAAGAAGATAAAGAGGTTGGCCAATCCGAGCGCGACACGTGGCAAAATCAGATCTCCCCGAAAGCCTGCTCCAACCGTACGGCTACTTTGGGTAGTTTAGAGCAGCAATTTGTTCTTCAACAACTTGGCCATTCAAGTCAGATTTTGATCATTTCCAGCTGCAAATAGACAGGGATGAACCCCTAAAACTGGCCCCTAGACCTAGGAGAGGGTGGCCTAAGGTCATTCACCACCTCCCTCATCCATATACTCACCCCCCTCATCCATTATTCAAAAAAAGAGAGAAGGGGAACACACACATACACTTCATACACAATTCTCACAACTCTCCCACACAACTCACTCCATATTCAGCCCTTTTGCTCTCTCTCAAGCCTCCACAACCCCCTCAAATCTCAGCCACTAAACCACCCATACACCACCATAGCACCACCACAAAAGAATCACTAGATACAACACAAATCAAACACTCAAAACACCCATTCAATCAAAGGCAAACACCTTTAGAAAAACACCAAAAAAAGCCTTCCCTTGGAAGAAAAGGGAGCACAACCTAGGCAATCTCTCCATCTTGTAACCCCTATATATGTAACATGTAGTTGATTATGTAACTTGTTAAGAGGTCTAGCCACTTTGTTAGGCTAGACCTCCATTTGGTGTCCAAAGATACAATGTTGATGTTCTTGTTGTTATTCTTTTAAAGCAATGATATACCATGATTAAATGCTCAGATGGCTGTGGTTTTGTGGTGTTAGCATATACATCTATGTTTACCCAAAGTTTCATGTTCATATTATCTCATTTGACTGAGTTTTCATGGGTAATTTCATCCCTTTTGTAGATTTCCAGCAGATCTGTCATTATGTACCTTTCTGTCTTGTTTCTTTGTTTATGCATAGCAAATTTGTTTTTGGTCCTAGACCACAACAGATGGTTTGTTCTAGACACACAAAGGAAGATTATAATGTAAATATAATATTTTTATCCTGAGTGGAAGAGGCTCTTTCCATTTTTTGTTTCAACTCTCTGTCCTCAGATTAGCATACTTCCTGTTCTGACACCAAAATGTCAGAGGTGTTTTGTCTGACTTATACTCTCTTAATGGCTTTGAAACTCTCCAAATCTAAACTTTGACATGTTAGGAATAACTTTCATGTTTAGTGTTTTCCATGATTACCCAATCTTCATGATGAAAAAAGTGGATATTATATGGAGGTATGTATATCTGTCAGACTAGGCTGTTGAAAGTTCTATCTTGCATGCTTTGTTTGGACACCATAACATGCTCCTAAAATCAAGGGAAAAATCATGGTTGATTATTGATTTGTTAGGAACTTTTATTGACCTTTACTTTATGGATTAAGTAAGTGTAAGAGAAGGTACAAGAAAGGAAGATGGGCAGCAGTCCCTAAAATGCTTGGGGACGGACTTTTGGACATTTATTTGTTATGGGATTTGTTTCCCTTTTGTTCACCATTGTAAATATTAATCCCCCACCCCCTCTTTGTGATCTCCTTTACTGGATATGAATGCTAAATCATTTTCAAAACCGAGTGGGAGTCCACCCAAACCGACTCTCATTTGTGAATTAAAGCAAACAGTCCTAGAATAAGAAGACCTCCACATATATTAAATCACCATTTTTGTTAGGGAATAAAAGCAAGTCATAAAAGGCATAAAATTGAATCTATGTGGCATGCATGCTAGAGACCATCACGGGCGAGGAGAGTGCCTAACCCCTTCTCTTCTCGTAACTTAGCCCCCGAACCCACTTTCTCTAAAAAAGGTTTTATCTTCGTTTTTCCTAAAATAAAATGAGGTGGCACCTCTTGACTGTTTTGAATCCATCGAGAGGAAACCATTGTGTGAAAACCGGGCGCATTTCCAAAAGCTCATTAGCATGAGGCACCCACCTGAACCGCTTTCATCGAGCGATCACATATCATCGCATATGTTCGGCGTGTGCGGCTTTCGAGCGCGGGCTCTCACAGTGGCGACTCTGTTGGGGACAAATTTTAAAACTGGGCTAGACTCTAATCTTTGTGTGTGCCATGCTTTACTTACTTTGCTTGGGTTGTATATATATTTATGCCCTAACCTTTGTTTTGTAGGGACATTCTTTTTTCTTCACCCTCTTATTTGTATGGGCCTTGGACTCTAGGGCCCCTGAGCCCAGATTCAAACCCAAATAAGGAAAATCCAGATGGAAAATTCCTCATACACCCCTCACTAGCAAAATAATGTAAGAAGACTAAAATACCCTCATATGTCTTCCCAACCTTACGTTTTTGGTCAAATTTTAGTCAACTCTTATAACTTACACATAATTATCATATAAGAGTTAAAAAAATTACTTTTTGTTTTTTTTACAAAAAAAATAATATTTTTTTGGTAAAATTTGGTCAAACAGCAGTCAAACTCTTATAACTAACACATAAGAGTCAAAATTTCACTTTTTCCATTTTTTTACAAAAAAATAATAATTTTTTTGGTCAAACTTGGTCAAACAGCCGTCAAACTCTTATAACTAACACATAATTATCATATAGGCGTTACAAAAATTACTTTTTTCATTTTTTACAAAAAAATAATAATTTTTTTTTATCAAATTTGGTCAAACAACAGTCAAACTCTTATAACTAACACATAAGAGTCAAAAAAATTCACTCTTACCGTTTTTTTTACAAAAACAATAACAAAAAATTTTGGTCAAATTTGGCAAACTTGGTCAAACAGCAGTCAAACTCTTATTACTTACACATAATTATCATATAAGAGTTACAAAAAATACTTTTTTCATTTTTTTTACAAAAAAATAATAATTTTTTTTTAGTCGAATTTGGTCAAACTTGGTTAAACAGCAGTCAAACTCTTATAACTAACACATAATTATCATATAAGAGTTACAAAAATTATTTTTTTCATTTTTTACAATTTTTTTTTTTTTGTCAAATTTGGTCAAACTAGTCAAACAATAGTCAAACTCTTATAACTAACACATAAGAGTCAAAAAAAAAAAATCACTTTTCCCATTTTTTTGGTCAAATTTGGTCAAGCTTGGTCAAACTCTTATTACTTACACATAATTATCATATAAGAGTTACAAAAAAAAATTTTTTTCATTTTTTTTACACAAAATAATATATTTTTTTTGGGTCAAATTTGGTCAAACAGCAGCCAAACTCTTATAACTGACACATAATTAACATAAAATAGTCAAAAGTCTTATGAACATGTTCATAAGACTAAAGTTTTATTTTAAGCTATTCATAAGACTTTGCTCTTATGAATAATAATGTGTATTTTAAGAGCTATTTTCAGTCTCATTAAAACATGTTCATTTGAACCTGTGTTCATAAGACTAAAAGTCTTATTGAAGCTGTTCATAAGACTTTTCAATCTCATTAAAAACATGTTCATTTGTATCAAAATAGGTTCAATAAGACTTTAGTCTTATGATCAGGTTCAGATCATGTTCATGAGACTTTTCAGTCTTGTTCGAGCAAAAAGTCTTATATATTAATAGTGTAGAGTTTTTTTTTTTTTTTTTTTTTTTTTTTTTTTTGACACAGCAAAACTATGACATTGATAAAATAAGGATGAGTGCCAGAAAAGCTACATATTCATCTCATATCAATTTATCCTGTAATTATTTTGATTCATCAAACATTAAAACCAAGAGCATCAATTGCTTGAAGATATTAATACCAATGCCGGAGAATTTCAATGGTCGGAGTGAATCCTTTAACCAATACTCATACACTGACATAATACTTGAAAACACACATACCAGTGCATTCTTTCTACTCAGAAAAGAGTTGAAGTTTAAATGTTATATGCAGCAAAACTCAAAAAAAGGCCATATTTCAACTGGATCTAAAGCTGGAGATGAAAAAAATTGAAAAAGGAGAAAAGGAAATTATAAAGTAACTCTTCAAAATTACCAAACAATGAAACAAACTAAACTGGAGATGAAGGCTGGAGAAGATACTGACGTCGGGCGGAGATGAAGATGGTCAGACGAAGGCCAGAGTAGGGAAGACGACCAGACTGTGTAGATCTGTGATCGGAGAGAGTTAGCGATGTCGATCGGAGGCCTGGAGTTGTCAAACCTGGCTCGCCATAGATGGAGATGTTGGACGTGGTTTCGCCGGAGCCAGATCTGGATATTTCGAAAAGCTTTGTGCACCGGAGACGAGGATGATGGATCTACGCAGATCGGAGACGAGGATGAACAATCTACACAGACCGGAGTGGGAGAGGACGGAGATGCCAGCGAATCACGCAAAGGAAGGGGAAGGTTGTCGGTTTGTTAAGGGGAAGGAGAAGTCGGTGGGAAGGATAGAGATGTGAGAGAGAGTGTGTGTGTGTGTGTGTGTGTGCACGCGCGTGAGAGAGATCTGGGCGAGCGTGAGAGGAGGGTTTTGTTGGGGTTAGGGGTAGTGGGTATGTAGGTGTTATATTTGACCAGTTAAAAGGAAGCTAAATGAAGCTAGAGGTGTGGGTGGAATTTTGATCTCGTGTGAAGCCTTTATCTGGCATTTGGTCTGGGTTAGGGTTTATGTGTAATAAAATCTCGCCCCAAGGGCTCTAGGGGAAAATTCCTTATTTGTATATATATATGCATGCGTGGTAGGTGATTCCCTAAAAAAAATGAAAAAAATAAAAAAGAAAAAAAAATTCTTGTTTTCTTTACTTGCTTTCAAAATCATTTTTCAAAAGTATAGATACCTCATACACATGCACGTTTTTGAAAATAACATCTCGTAGAACCGTACGAACCCGAGAATGTAACCCGAGTGTATAAGGGAGCTCATCGACTTCCCTATAGGGCCCGCGGTGGACATTCTCACCCCAAAGCGCGCAATCTTCCCCTTTACCAAGCCACGATGTCCATATTTTCAAAAAATGACACGTCCCAGACTTCATGCCGGTTTTTGTCTAGCAATTTCACCTCAATCCTATGCATTTCCCAAAAGGTCATAAACAACCTACATTGTGGAAATTCATTGAAATGCTTGGATTGACTTTAAATCGCCAAGACCCTCGCTTAGACCGTAACTGAACGGTGGATCCCCGAAAGAGTATAGGCCCTTCGCTAGGGGCTCGGACGGCCAATAGTATAGGTGAAAAACGTTGGTCCTATACTTTGGAGACGGTATCCACTGTTTCAAGATTCCATGCGAAAATGTGTCAAAATAAAGCAAGTGCTTATCCGGCATTCTAGGTTTGATTTTGTGATTTTTGAACTTCTTTTGAATCAAGCTCGGAAAATATCGATCCTTTCCACTCTCTAATCAACCCTAAACACCATCCCTTTCAGATACTCTAAGCCTGGCATCTACTTGGAGAGGGGGAGTTAGAAACCAAAAGAGGAGGTTGATTCGAGTTACCGAGGCAGTGCCCGTTATCGAAGAAGCTACTGCAATGGCCGAAGAAGGGAATGATCAAGCCTATGTGCCGCCACCGGGTCTTCAAGCATGGTGGAATAGAATGTGTTGGGTCAGATGAGGATTCTGCAAGATGAGCTACTTGCTACGCTGGTTCAGATGCAGAATCAGAATGGTAATGGGGCTCCTAATGGCAACCCAAACGGAAATCCCAATCGCAATCCGAATGGAAATGACAATGGTAATGGGGCTCCTAATGGCAACCCCAATGGAAATCCCAATGCTAATCCGAATGAAAATCAGAATGGTAATGGAGCTCCTAATGGCAACCCCAATGGAAATCCTAATGTGAATGGAAATGGCAACGGCATCCCCACCGTGAACTTGAATCTCAATGGTAGTAATACCAACGGTCATAATCATCACTAAGGCATCCATCCTCATGGTCATGTGGCTCATCCAGACTTCAGTGGCATCAACCACAACTTCATCCCGAATCAAGCAAACTTTGTGGTGAACCCATCTCAGTATCCACCCGATCATAATTCCTTTACTCAGTATATGCAAACTCTGTATCCAAATCAGCAGCCCGGCGCCTATAGTGCATTTGCTAGCAATGCTTCTCCATTCAACCAAGGAACTTCCCAGGGGCAAGATCCTAACTTGGTTTGCCAAATGGAAGCATACTACAAAGGGGTCCCATATGTACCTCTTACTAGAGCTGAAATTGAAATGAATGAAATGTTGAGAAAAGTCATGAATAAAGGAGAGTTTTCTGTAGACTCTTTGAAATTATCTTCGTTTGCTGTTTTGCCTCGTAAATTCAAGATGCCCGATGTGGAGAAATTTGATGGTATGGGGTGCCCAATGGCCCACTTAAAATCTTATGCTCATGCAATGCAGTCCCGTAGGGCTAATGTTGGTGTTATGGCCTCCAACTTCCATTTAACTTTGGTAGGAGCCACTAAGCAATGGTTCATGATTGTGGACGCCAACTTGGTTGATAATTGGGGGAAGCTTGTAGATGAATTCCAAAAGCGGTACAAAGATAACTCCAACTGGGAGAAGAGACGCCGTGATCTTGATTCGTGTGCTCAGCGTGAGAAGGAATCGTTCTCTGAATTTGCAAGTAGGTGGAGGAAGAAAGTCGCTCAGACTTTGGAAAGGCCCGACGGTGCAGAGCAAACCAGCATTTTCCTCAAGAATCTTCAGCCAGTGTATGCGGATAAGATGAAATATCTCCCATTTCCTGATTTTGCTTCTATTCTAGATGTGGGTTCTCGTATTGACGAAGATGTCCAAACCGGAGTGATCAAGCTAGACCCTTCTCCTAGCTCCTACAGATTCTGACCTACTACTAAGGCCCCGACGCCAGTTGTGAACAATGTTGCCATGACTCCCGCTCCCTTTTGGAACAATAATATGGGACCTAGACGGAACAACTACAATAGGGCACCCCCGTGCTATAATCAACATGGGTCTGTGAATTCCATCAACAATCAGCAAAGGCATGGTAGAAATCGGAGAGAGAGGCAGTTTGATAAGTTCAACGCTCCGTTGTCCACTATTTTCCAAGGATTGGTCACCCAAGGGGTATTGAAACCAATAGAGGGATACCGCCCGCCTAATCCACCTCCTAAGAATTGGTACGCAAACAAGTATTGTGCATACCACGTATCACCTGGTCATGCGACGGACGATTGTTGGAATTTGAGGAACACTCTGCAAGACATGATTGACGATGGGCTCATTCAGAAACCACCCCAACCAAATGTGGTGACTAATCCCTTGCCTGGAATCCATATGATCGAGTTCGAAGGAAACTACTCAATGACTAGTTTCATAGTTCCGAAAGAAGCTTTGAACTACACCGTGACTCCTGTCATCTCTGAAGACTTTGAATGCCACATGATATCTTGGGATTCGATCTTGTCTAGTGCTAAAGCCGTCGAGGAACGAAAGGCCCCTCTTGAGAAAGCCACTTGGATTGGTGGAAATGTGAATCATCTCACTCGCTCGGGAAGGGCCTATCAGTCTCCAAATCCCGAGGCGAGCGAATCTGGAAAGGACAAAGAAGGAATCCCCGCTCACAAAGAGAAGGTCACCGAGAACCCGGTCTTAACACAGTTAAAGAAAACCCAGGCTAATATATCCATTTGGGGTTTGCTCTCATCTTCTCAAGAGCACCGAGACACTCTGGTTAAAGCTCTCACTCAAGCTGTTATCCCAATCGAGACTTCTCCCAATGAACTTGTCCACATGGTCGGCAACATTCATTTCGGGAATATTATCACTTTTACTAATCTCGATGCACCAAAGATTGGTATTAATCATATTGAGGCTCTACACATCACAGTTGGGGTTGGAGGTGAGCATTTAGCTCGTGTGTTGGTCGATAATGGCTCTTCAGTCAATGTTTGCCCTGTACATGTTCTTGCAGATTTGGGAATTAAGATAACTGATTTGGTTTCGTGTTCTCAAGTGGTCTGTGCCTACCATAGCACCAGTCGTTGTGTCTTGGGTGTTATCTCCCTCACTCTCACCATTGGCCCTCTTGTTATGCCAATTGAATTTCAAGCGATCAATATCAAGTCCTCATTCAGTCTACTATTGGGACACCCTTGGATCCATGGAGTAAAAGGGGTAGCTTATTCTAACCATCAATGCATCAAGTTCATTCACAACAATCATGTTGTGGTAGTTCACGCCCAGGATGATACGCAAGTCAATGACCTCCCGATCTTAGGAATTGAACACAAAGATACCGGTATTTTCTTGAGCGGTTTTGAAGTGATCCCACAAGCTCGGATCCATGCTATTGAATATGTCAAAGAAACCGATCTGATTGGGGGAAAGAGGACCAAGTATGGTGACACGATGGCCTTGAATATGGTCAAGAAGATGAATTTCTTACCTATGTTGGGACTCGGGAAAGAGCAGCAAGGGTGTGTTGAAGCTATCAAAAATGATGTGCCTGTTTTCATTCCTCCGTTTGGACTCGGATACAAGCCCACTCCTGCTGAAGTTGCCCAAGCTATGTGTGAGAAAAGGGAGAGGTAGAATGCCATAAAAAGGGAAGGACCTATGAGCTCCCACCACTCTGTCCCTACGAAAAATCTTGGAAGGGATACTTTATTCGCAAGAGCAAAGATGTGGCCAGTATTATGCCTCTTGAGCCATCTAATGGCATGGGCGAAAAACGTCGCGCAGGATGGGAAGTATTTGATGATGTGAAGTTGTTCGATGAAAGCCTTGATTTGGACGGTTCCTATAAGCAACCGGACCCGGTTACTCCTTGGAATATCGATGAGGAGGATGGTGTCTTCGCATTGTTTGAAGGATTTGGCCTTGAAGATGGATATGTGGCTATGATCGAAGACGGTAATGGTGAAGCTTATGACCCAGTGAAGCACCTCAAGCTGGCAGTGGCGCCACTTAAAAACAGGTCCAAAACTACTGGCCCGCTTACTACTGTTGACATGCTCGTGAAGCAGTTTGGATATGTTCGCCCCGATGGACCGATTTTTGAAACCTTTGTACTATCTGATGTTGTTTCCGGGACCCCCGAAGAGGATCTCACTGTCGAGGACCTCGACGCAGTCGCCGAGCTTGTACTCCCCTCTGTCATGAATGAAATTTCCTCTATTTCTGCTTACTCCTTGGTTGCCAACATTTTAAATGATGATTTAACAAATGAAAATTTAATAACAAATGAAGTTAATCATGAATCTTTAAAAGACATAAGCCAATATGAAAAAGATTATTTAATTGAGCTAAGTAGGTTAGCAAAACAGCGTGGGGAACGAAAGTTAGTGGCCTGTGGGGAAGATTTGTCCACCGTCAATCTGGGGCTGAAGGGGGAGATCAAAGAGATGAAAATTGGAAGCTTCATACAAGGGGCTGACAGGGAACAATTGATCAGTTTGCTCAAAGAGTTTGTTGATGTGTTTGCTTGGTCGTATGAAGATATGCCTGTGTTAGATCCGACTATCGTGGAGCACCGAATTCCTACTTTTCCCGACGCCAAGCCGGTCAAGCAGAAACTACGCAGAATCAAGCCGCAGTGGGACCTTCAGGTTAAGGAAGAAATCGAAAGGTTGTTGCAAGTGGGTTTTATCCGAGTTGTGGAATATCCCCAGTGGTTGTCCAACATGGTCACGGTTGAGAAAGCGAACGGCAAAGTCCAGATATGTGTTGATTTCAGAGACCTCATAAAAGCCTGCCCGAAAGATGATTTCCCATTACCAAATATTGATATTTTGGTCGACTCAGTTGCAATGCACAAAGTGAAGTCATTTCTCGATGGAATGGCGGGTTATAATCAAATTAAAATGGCGGTGGAAGATCAAGAGAAAACCTCCTTCATCACCCCGTGGGGGACATTCTGTTACACTGTGATGCCTTTCGGTCTTAAAAATGCCGGAACAACTTATCAAAGAGGTGCTACAACTCTTTTCCATGACATGATCCACAAAGAACTTGAAATCTACGTGGATGACATGATTGTGTACTCATTTGAAGAAAACGCTCAGCATCTGGTTGACCTCAGAAAATTCTTTGAAAGGCTGCGGATGTATCACATGAAGTTGAATCCTGCTAAATGCACATTCGGTACCATCCGAGGCAAGGTCCTGGGTTTCCTGGTAACAGAAAGAGGGATTGAAATCGACCCCGACAAAATAAAGTCCATCACAGAAATGCCCAACCTCGGACTCAAAAAGAGGTGAAAGGTTTCTTGGGAAGAATTCAATACATCAGCAGATTCATACGGCAGCTTACCACGATGTGTGAGCCACTCTTCAAGCTCCTAAAAAAGGACACCGATCGATCCTGTCACGCCCCGGAAATCTCAAAAATCCATAAATATAAATTTACATAATATACATCTCCAAAAAATGTAAAATACCAAACCGGGCGCGTGAATTCAACTATGAAACCAATACCATCAAACAATACCTCAACGAGATTATAACTCGGAGACTAGAAACAGACGCGGAAGCAAGAACAACTATTAACAAAAATATCCAAAATACAACTGTATATACAAAACACTGAACGACTAGGAACCCACAATAAAATACATAAAGGCTCCAAAGAGCAACTATCCCAAAGGCGATAAACCTGCTCAGAAGATTTCCGCTACAACGGACCTCACAACGCTACCACTTGCTTTCCTGGGGGGGGGGGTTAAGGAAAAACAATTTGAAACAAGAAACGGGGTGAGATAAAATCTCAGTAAGTTACTAAATGCATCTACATGGCATAATATCATGCAAATCAACGATATAACTGAACAAGTAAATCACATAACAACAAATGAGAAAGCTCCCTATCGCCAACTGTCCCATACCAGTTGGAAATAACGACTAACTCATCATGCAGCACATAAGACTGAAATAAACACGTAACAAAGGATACTGAGCCAAGGTTTCACCAAACTGATAGAACAATCGCTGCGCAGCTTCAACCGATCAACCAATCAACAATAGCAGTATAACAACTGAAGAGAACCCCGGTCAGAACCGACCAATCAATCAATCAACCCATTAAACCATCTTCATAGTAGCATAAAAGCTTAAGAGAATACCCCCGGTACCGTAACAATAACCATAAGAGTGTCACAAAGGACAAGAGCCATGCCACAAAGTCATGCTCGGTAGCTAGATACATTCACAAAGGAAGCTAACTTATCTCTTCCAAGGCCAATCTGGAAAAGGGGTATAGTAAGGGCAAAACAATGGTCAACATTATAATGGACTTGGCTTTGCCATTATAATCTTTCCCATCGCCCGATGCAACAAATATGCCAGCTGGGCTTCCAAATAAATGCTAAGTAATAAATACTAGCTTAATTAAACAACTTAGGGTTCCAAAGTAGGGAACCATACCAATTAATCACCATAAAAGATGCAAACGATTACTCAAGAAGAGTTCAACAACAATAAACACAACGAGTTTCTCATAAAAGAGTCCAACAACATTGACCATTAAACATAATGATTCCAAGATAAGGCACGTACCAAATACATCCTAAATATGATACCCACAAGTTAATCATAAAGAGCACAACCCAAACGGTCGCTCACAAATGGTACAATGACTATTACCAAAATGACCCTAAACATTTACTCATAAAGATATACTAGGACTATGAACTCAACCATCTCATCACACCTGAAATTCCAAAGTAGGAAATCAGAATGAATACACCTTAAGGTTAATCAAACCGTAAGTACCCAATCCCCAATTCACGCTTTACCTCCGACCCTAACGAACCAATTCTAAACACCCCGAACGAATCCAAAAGGTTACTCTTATTAGAACATGATCACGACCGGACTAAACCCTACACTTTGTACACTTTGGTGTTCAATAACAACCCTCTAGGTACTATAGGACATCGCCTAAAACCTAGACCAAGTCTTATTCTAAAATCAATCCGATCAGTAAAATAACTTTCAATTAAAGGGTCTCAAAGTATGAAATCCTCACTTATATCACAAATATGATCATAACAACTCAATAAAGTCACTCAATTGGATTTACAAAACTTGTTCACAATGGATCGATACAACTCCTCTTAACCTCAAACACCCAATAAAATCCCGAAGTATAAAACTTATAACTTAACTAAACAACCTATACCATCTTGTAGTACTCGAAGAGAGCTTCGAAATTATAGTTTACACGCCTAAAACGGAGTCTGGATGAGAAAGTTATGGCCTCCGGAAGATCGAACGAAAAACAGACAAACTGGAAAAAGAGGGGTGCGCACGCCTCCCTAAAAAGGGGTGCGCGCGCCTCCCTAGATCAGAAGGTTGCGTTTTTGAAGCAGAAAAGGGTGCGCACGCCTCCCAAAACATGGTGCGCGCGCCTCCTTGCCCGGAGGGACGAAATCCGGCCAAAATTCTGGGTTTCTTCCAAAAATCAACCCAAACTAAAACCAAACCAAAATCTAACATCTCCAACAAGTATAACAAGGTACTAGAACAACTTATAAGTCTAAAATGACTCATATAACATCATCTATACAACCCAACCAAGATTAAATCCCCACATTTGATTTATCACAAAAATCACCCAAAATAACAATAAATTCCTAATAAATTCTAAATCTTCACAAATCATCAAATAACCACTTCAAAGCTTCATATATCATCATACAAAATGGGGATGAACAATTTTAGCATATATTAATGGGGGAAAGCAACTTACCCGGATTTTCTCAAAGGTGACGAAACTCGAAATTTCTTGGCTTCCTACGATCCTATCGACGATCTAAACATGTTTCATTTTATGAGAAATGAGAAACAATGAGAGGAAGATGATAGAAATGAAGAGAGAAGGAGAGAGTTCTTACCTCTTTAACCACAATAATGGAGAGGAGGGAGGTTGAGGGTGTGTGTGCAGGAGGAGAGGAGAGTGAGGGGGTGAGGGAGGGAGTAGGGAGTAAGTAGGATGATTTAGAATATTTACACTTAGGCCCCTTCCCCTACTCAACTAACACATTACTCTTATACTCCCACTAACAACTAAGACCCAACTATTCTACACTAGCACAAACAACAATTTAGATGCTAGGCATAAAATATTATGACACATAAAATGCACACGTAAATTATTAATTAAATAAATAATTTAAATAAATAAATAAGAAATAAATAAATAATTAAATATTTATTACTACGAAAATAGAGGCGGGTTTTCGGGTCGTTACAGATCCTGGGATGAAGAATGCCATATTGATTTTGAAAAAGTCAAAGAATACCTGACAAGCCCACCGGTCTTGGCCCCACCTCACTCGCATAAACCTCTGCGGTTGTACCTAACCGTTACTGACACTGCAGTAGGAGCAATGCTTGCACAAGAAAAAGAAGACTCCTGGGTTGAAAATGCAATCTATTTTGTTAGTAGAAAGCTACAAGGAAGTGAATTGAACTACTCAGCATTGGAAAAGGCTTGCACCGGGTTGGTTTGGGTCTCGCAGCGATTAAAGATATACTTGCAGTCCTTGCCTGTTCAGATTGTGTCCCGAATGGATCCAGTGAAATACATTCTCTAAAGGCCAACCATGTCCAATCGAGTGGCCAAATGGGCTTTTCTCTTAAGCGAATTTTATATGACTTACGCAACGCCTAAGTCCATTAAAGGAAGGGTGATAGCGGACCAACTTGCAGATTTGGCTCTTGATCTCAAGCCCAAACCAGAAGCACAGTTTTTCGATGAAGGAATCTACGCTGTTGATTGTTCAGAAAACAAATGGCAACTCTTCTTTGATGGGGCTGCCAACAAAAGAGGTTTCGGAATCGGGATTTTGCTCATTGATCCAAGTGATGCACACATGCCCATTGCTATCCGGTTAGACTTTGACTGTTTGAATAACATAGCAGAGTATGAGGCTTGCATGGCTGGCCTTAAAGAAGCATTAAACCGAGGAGTCAAAGAAATTGAAGTGTTCGGGGACTCCGCCCTAATCATTAATCAGATTGAAGGAAAATGGAGAATCCAATATTCGAGACTACAGCAATATCAAATTCTTCTGGTAGCGCTCACAGAAAGTTTCTTGAATATCTCATTTCATTACCTCCCAAGGGACCGAAACAGATTAGCAGATGCATTGGCTACCCTAGCCTCCATCATGGAATTCTCTGCTGATGTCACGATAAAGCCATTCGTGGTTAGTAAGAGATCAATCCCAGCCTACTGCCTGGCCATTGAATTAGAAGATGAGGAAAATGAAGAGCCATGGTACACAGACGTATGGAATGTGCTCAAAAATGGGATCTACCCTCCAGAAAAAGACAAAAGGGCAAGAATTGTAATGCGAAGATGGGCCTCCCAATTTGTTATTTCCGGAGATCGATTGTACAAAAGATATCATAACGGACCAAATTTGCTCTGTGTAGACAAGTTTGAAGCGACTAGAATCATGGATGAGATCCATGGGGGACTCTGTGGACCCCACATGAACAGGCACATGCTCGCTAAGAAGATAGTGAGGCAAGGGTATTACTGGACTACAATGGAGAAGGATTGTATGATGAAAGTGCGAACTTGTGACCAATGTCAATGGTATGCTAATCTACAACATCTGCCACCGCACGTTCTCTATCAGTCGACCGCTCCTTGGCCTTTCTTAACATGGGGAATATATGTTATTGGTTAAGTCAAACCGAAGGGTACGAGTGGGCAAGAATATGTGCTCGTAGCTATCAATTATTTCACCAAATGGGTTGAAGCTGCTGCTTACAAGGTCTTGAATGCCAAGAAGGTGGCCAAGTTCATTCGTGCCAACATCTTCTACAGATATGGAGTCCCTTATGAGATGATCTCAGATAATGGATCTCACTTTGAAGGGGAAGTCAACCGATTACTTGACAAATTCCGTGTGGTCAGGCACAAGTCCTCCCCATATCAACCCTAAGCCAATGGAGCGGTAGAAGCGGCGAACAAGACCCTTGAGAACATCATTAGAAAGATGGCCATCACCGGAAAGGATTGGCCCAAGAAGTTGCCTTTAGCTTTGTGGGGATACCGCACATCTGTCCGGACACCAACTGGGGCTACCCCTTATTCACTTGCATATGTCATGGAGGCAGTTCTCCTGATTAAGCTTGAAATCCCCTCCATGAGAGTATTACTTGAGAACCAAGTGTCTGAGATTGATTGGCTACAAAGTCACCATGAAGAGTTAGCGTTGCTCGATAAAAAGCGATTGCTGGCTTTGGAGCACAACCGCGCGTATCAACGCAGAATCGCCACGGCATTTAACAAAAAGGTTAAAGACCGTGATGTCAAAGTGGGAGATCTTGTGTTGCGAGAGAAGCCACCAAGTTATGTCGACCCTCAAGGGAAATGGAAGTCTCCATGGTTGGGCCCCTATATTGTTAAGAAGATACAGTCCGGTGGAGCCGTGTTCCTGCAAACTGAATTCGAAGAAGACCTCGTTCATCCCTGCAACCTCAGCAAATTGAAGAAGTATTATGCGTAGAAGACGCCGAATTCTGTAATTGCTATCGAGTCTAAAAAGAAGAGAGCCTAAAAGATAGCCCCACTAGAGGTGAAAACCTGAAAGGGCACTTCTAGGTAAAAATCAGGAGGCGTGCAAGAAATTCAAGTAACTGTGTCGAACTACGCTGACTTGAGCTTCTTAGTCCATTGTAAAAGAGAAACGTAGGCAACCTTCAGGTCCGGTCATTAGTAATAAAAAACTTTATTCCCCACGTTGAACTTGCAAACATTACATTTGAAAAAAGAAAAACAAACATCACAACAAGCTTTGAAATTAAAAAAAAAAAAAAAACATATTGGCGTGGCAACTAAGGATTATGCTGAAATAACTGAAATTCCACTCATTAACCGAGGCGGTTGAACACATTCTGGAAGAAGCCTGAAGAGCTCTCTCCCCTTTGATTCCCAGAGCCAGTTGCATCGGGCATGGTAACCCTTAAATCTAGGTCCCGGCCATTCCTGCGACGTCCAGACCGATGGCCGTTGTGTGATTGATTCCCGCCTATCTGATTTTGGAAGACTGTAGGACCCATTATTTGAGAAAAATAATCTCCAGATAGAATCTTTGGACCCAAGAGCTCCGAGACTGAAGCTGCGATATTAGCATTGTCTTCAACGGTTTTAGGATCCAACCATTCGAGATACACCAAAGAGGGTTCATAGAACGTGTCCCCTTCGCTCCGACGTTTGCCTCTGCCGATATGAGCACCGTTCCTATACCAAAGCTCTTTCAACAGTTCGCAAATGTTGGCATCCACGGGCAAAGTGGCCGGGATAGGGTGATCAGAAAAGGGAATCTCTTGGACTTGTCCAAATTGGCGAGAAATCTGTTGGCCTAGATAAAAGGTGGTAGATCGAAGCCCAGCTAACCAAACGAAGGAGTGTCCCACACTTGTGATAATGTACCTGCTCAGGTTCCAATGCGGAGGCACCCACAGGATGTCTACCGACCTAATCCGCCAGAAGTGTCCAACCCACTCTTTGACAGTAGTGCAGTTCTGCCTGTTTAAACCTCGCCTCGAAAGCATGGAAGGGGTATAGTCTGGATCAGACACCGGGCGAATGATTCTGAGATGCTCCTGGAGCCATATCTGCAGCAGAATGGGGCTGCCTGATCTGAAAGCGTCACCCCTGGGATTGTAACCATCTAGCCCATGCAAGGTTTCTTCTAAAAGGACAGTCATCACGTTACTGGCGCCACCTTTGCGGGAATTAACAATATCCACCATTCTTGAATCAATAAAGCCGTCATAAGAAATAAAGAACAACTCCGTAAAGAGGCACATGACTAAGGCAAAGTCCCTGCATTCAGAGTACTCCAGGTTATGAGGGGCAGCCTCACCATAGAGTCCGGGGAAGCAAGTGATATCAAAGTGGGTCCTGTGAAGGAGCCTCCTTGAAAATCCAATATCAAAATCGAAAACTTCAGCGAGCCACCAGACAGGGGTCTTGCGAGAAGTGGGCACCATACCCCTACCATGAGTTGGGTTTCCCGTAACGGCACAGAATTCCTCAAAAGTAGGGCACAACTCATCTTGAGTAAAATTAAATAAGTGAGTACCTGTCGACCAGAAGACGGACGCACCGTGGATCGTCTCCCATTGAATGGGAAGCCTCCTTAAAGCAAAAAGGAGTTTGAAGTGAAAGGTCTCTTCCAGTGCCGCTCGCGCACTCTCTGAGTAGGAACTCACCCAACGGTTGAGTCCCTCGCGGTATTCTTCGATGCTAAACATGGTTTGGCCGAGATGAGCCATTCGAGAAGGGAAAAAAGGTCGGGATTGCAAGGAAAGCAAGAAGGATAAGGTGTTTGGGATGAAAAACAATGGAACTCCCCCTCCCCTTTTATAGTAGTTCGGAGATAGGGTTCCAGCATGCCTCCCTCGAAGTGCACATCTCCCCATGCCTGGATAAGGCACGAATTCCCAGAAATTTCCAGAAACTGATCAGGAACCTCGCACCCGCTCAGTAGCTGTACGGCTCCTAACCTCTGCTCCTGCTAGAATTTTATCTTCTCCATGTGTACCTAGGTGGAGAAGCCCATCCTTGGTTTAATCCAATTGCAGCCCCTCTAATCCGAGTTTGGTTCATTGTTGGTCATTAATCACGAGTCGATGTCATTTAATAAGTGCGTAAAAATAAAAAAAATTAGCACCCCAATTTCAAAATGAAAAAGAGCTTGTGCTCGGTCAGAAATGATCCAAATTTTATGCGTACGAATCATATCCGCCACTGCATGCAAAGCTAACTTGCAGGTCATGGCATACAAAGACGATTTTGTCATCTCTCCTGATATACGTGATACTTCAGTCAAAACCGAAAGATTCGGGCGCGGCATTAATTTCCAAACGTCATAGCAGCTCTAGAAGCGGAGAAGCTTGACCGTGAAATAATCAAAAACCCTTTTTGGGGGGAACATGGATCCAAAATGAGGTTGCAGCACTCAAAAACAGCGCTGAGGGATCACGCAAAGTGATGGTTCACTGCGAGATAAAGCGCAAAAATCTCATCACACAGCAATTCAATGGCCAAAGAATTTGGGCATAGCTCGAAATGCAGCGTATCCTTTGATTGAATGTTTTCTGAATTGTCATCTGTTATTGGTCTTCTCTTGATGTTGAGTCGTACCTCCCTCAGTCCTAGAATAGGAAGACCTCCGCATATATTAAATCACCATTTTTGTTTGGATATAAAAGCAAGGCATAAAAGGCATAAAATTGAATCTACGTGGCATGCATGCTAGAGACCATCACGGGCGAGGAGAGTGCCTAACCCCTTCTCTTCTCGTAACTTAGCCCCCGAACCCACTTTCTCTAAAAAATGTTTTATCTTCGTTTTTCCTAAAATAAAATGAGGTGGCGACTCTTGACTGTTTTGATTCCATCGAGAGGAAACCATTGTGTGGGAACCGGGCGCATTTCCAAAAGCGCATTAGCACGAGGCACCCACCCGAACCGCTTTCATCGAGCGATCACATATCATCGCATATGTTCGGAGTGTGCGGCTTTCGAGCAAGGGCTCTCACATTGACCCAAGCCATGATCCAAAGTGGTCATTTTAGGTTGAAGCCTTTGTCCCCGGTAGTCCAAGCGCGACATAAGACCATCCCTTAGTCAACCCTCCCCGTAGAGACAAGTTGACCGAACCTTTGACCAAAGAAGATTCAAGCCCCTCCTTTAATCAACCCTCCTCGTGGAGTCGAGTTAACCAAACCGTGACCGAATGAGAGTCAAATGAGAGTCAAGACCAAGTGAGAGTCAAGACCAAGTCCCGACTTCGACCAAATGAGAGTCGAGTCCGCTTTAGGAGAGAATGATAGATATTCCCCTACATTTTAGGAGAGGATGACAGATATCCCCCTTCGGTTAGGCCACCATCACAAAAGCCTTTAGGTTTGAGACGCCAAGTTCCTCACCCGACCTCAACGGTCGCCCTTAGGCTTGAGACGCTAAGTTCCTCACCCGACCTCAATGGTCACCCTTATGTTTGAGACGCCAAGTTCCTCACCCGACCTCAACGGTCACCCTTAGGTTTGAGACGCCAAGTTCCTCACCCAACCCCAACGGTCACCTTTAGGCTTGAGACGCTAAGTTTCTCACCCGACCTCAACGGTCACCTTTAGGCTTGAGACGCTAAGTTCTCACCCGACCCCAACGGTCACCCTTAGGCTTGAAACGCTAAGTTCCTCACCCGACCTCAACGGTCATCCTTAGGTTTGAGACGCCTTAAAGTTTCTCATCATTCCGAACTAGGTCTAGCCATGCAACCAAATCGGTCAAACCATCCTACCATAGACAAATTGGGATGCTTTTTTTAGGTCGACAACCCCGCTTTCCTAAAGCAACGTTGCTTAGGGGGTTTGTAAGTACCCCAATCTGAAATTAAACCAACTTAGAGGAATTCTAAGCACCATTCAGGGATAAACTGATAGGCTAGGACCTCACTAGAATAAACCAAAACTCTAGGACTATCCTTGAATTAAAACTTAGAAAAATCCAGAAGCTCACCAGGCGGAGCTGTACGGATGGTTTGGACGCAGGAGAGCCCTAGCCGTACGGCTACTATGGGTACCCTCAGTCCCTATAAATTAAGAACCTTGCTGATCATTTCAGGGGGAGGGGAGAAAATCATTTTTGAGTGGAAACTCTGTCAATTTGAGAGTAGAACAGATCAACAAACACTTAGTTGAGTGAAAAGAGAGAAAGAAGATAGGCATTAGAACCAAATATTGGTGAGGCCTCCTTCTCCCCATCTTCTCTTCATCTCCTACTCTATTTTACTTTGCTTTATTTACTTAATGTCTTTCATTTCTTGCAAATAATATGAATTGGAACCAAGTTCTTGACATGAGTTATGGTACCCTCATGTTTTATGCATGATCAAGGGTTCAAAGATGATCAAGACTTGTTAATATTTAATGTATATTTACTTAACGTTATTACATTTATGCAATTTACTTTCATGTCTTTACATTAATGTACATTTACTTCAAGTCTTTACATTTATGCAATTTACTTTCATGTCTTTACATTAATGTTGATTGATTTGTGAGGATGATAAAGTTTTTGATGGTAAAGTTTCAATCTTTACCCATTTAAACTTGATCAAACTACAATAATGTCCCTTTGGATGGTAAAGACTCAATCTTTATCCACCCAAAGGTTGATTTCTTCCTTCCCCAAGGCTTTTCCTTGGATGAATCATCCATTTGGATGTTAAAGTTGCAATCTTTAACCATCCAAATGATGATTTTGGCTCAAATACCATGTCCATCAACTTTCTCCATTTTTGCCCCAATTTTGCCTTGATCACACCCAAAACCACTTGTTTTGGTGTCTAATTAGTGATCAATGGCATAGGAATGATCTCATTTATGTTTTCTACAAAGAAATGAACTGAAAAGACTCAAAACAGTCCAGTTTTAGGAGAATGCTCTGTTTCTGCCTAAAACTGGACTGATTCCTGAGAATCTATCAAAATTCACAGGATAGCCCCCTATAGCCGTACGGCTGGTCTGTCCGGGGAGTATCTTTTCCAGTTTTGCCCCTTTTCTGTTAAAATATTCGCAAAATAAACCCTTTCTGTTAAATCTCTAACTGGTTCTGTTAAGAGGTCAGTTTCTCCCAATTTTATGAACATACACACACACACTTGCACATTTTGGTTAACAAACTTAGGGAGACTCGGTTTTCCGAGGCACTTTGGGTGAACCCCGATTAAGTTCTTCCCAAGGTGTAACCTGACCTCAGAATCCTTTTTCTCTAACCTTTTTCATTAAGTTTGGGTTTAAAGTTAAACTAACGTGGCGACTCGATTATTTTTTGAACATAAAGTGTCGTGTTTGACTCTCCGGGAAAACCGTTTGTTTTTCCCGCGGGTATCTTACATCATGGTCTGGATGAGTTGCATCGGACGGGCAAGATGTAACGGGGAAGTCCCTTACTCGTGAGCATATGGCTTCAAGAGCACTTCAGGATTTATTCTCTGGAGGAAATTCTTTGCGTCTCGATTATCGGCTTGCATTGAGTGGTGTCCCTTTTCTTGGGGCATTCGTCATTTCATGGAATGGACCTTGGGTTTTGAGCACTTGGTCCTTCCCGGTCTTAGAGATTTTTCATTTTATCAGTCGGAGCGGGTTTTGAGATAGTTTTGTCGTCAGCAGATAGTCCATTTTCCGATGAGTGGGGTGTTTCGTCCAGTTTCGTACATGGGACCAGACATTTCGAGGGAGCTTCAATCGTCTTGGGGAGACGACCGCCATCGGTGGGCTTCTGTCCTTACCCACCGGGGTAGCATTTTCCTTCCAAAGAGTTACTTGGACTATCTGTTTGGTACCCTTTACTGAGGTACCACTTGGGTCGAGACTCTTCGGGTTGAGTTGCTAGGGAAGGATTTTGAGCCTAGCAGTGATTTGAGATACAAGGAGGCTGCTGCTGATTCAGATAACATTTTGGTTGACCCTTTTGGTACTCCCTTGGATGACTTCTATGCTCGTAGACGTCTTGCTGCAGACAAGGCCATGGTTCGTCCCAGTGTTCCTAGGCCGCCCAAGAGAATTAGGATTGAAAGCCGCTCGAGTCGCCCTTTGAAGGCTAAGAATAAATTAGATTTTTC
The DNA here is from genome assembly GCA_026119855.1 of Campanula takesimana. Classification (NCBI taxonomy): domain Eukaryota; kingdom Viridiplantae; phylum Streptophyta; class Magnoliopsida; order Asterales; family Campanulaceae; genus Campanula; species Campanula takesimana. The sequence goes on from JAOWBW010000037.1 coordinate 441,234, forward strand.
CTAGTACCTCGAGATTGCAATTAAATAGACCACTTGTTAGGATTTTAATGTTTTAGTGTCTTTTATTGCTCAACAGTCCCGTATGTAATGATGAAAATATTCCAGGAAATGAATAAAATTGCATCTCGTTAATGAAATGATTGGGTAAAAAAGATTTTTTTAGACCGCACCCGAAGGTTTTCTGCGTTCCTCCAGCTTTTGGGAGGCTCAGGTCTCCATAGTTCAAAGAAATGAAGACAATTTATTTTTCTGTGCACCCTGTTTTTTGCCTAGACCGCCCTTGCGGGTTTTCAATCTTGCGGGCTTCTTTTTTGCACTTTGCTCTAATTTTGCCTAGGCCTCCCTTGCGGGTTTTCAACCTAGCGAGCTTTTTTTTTTTTTTTTTTATATGGTCTTCATTTGTTAAGCGTAGAACTTCTTGAGTTTGTCGAGGTTGACCTCCTTTGGCAGTTGATAACTATTCAAGTCTACGAGTCGGACTGCACCACCACTTAGTATTTTCTTGACTACGTACGGCCGATCCATCGAGGTCCCCATTTCCCAAGGGGATTCATGGCATTGGGGGGATGTTGTCTTTAGACCAAGTCTCCCGGCCTTGATGTCTCGGGGATTTACCTTTTTGTTGAAAGCCCTAACCATTCTTTGTTGATAGGCCCTAGTACATTCAAATGCCCTTAGCCTTTTCTCGTCGAGTAGTGCTAATTGTTCATATCGACTTTGCATCCATTCAACCTCATTGACTTGATTTTTGAGCAAGACTCGCAAAGAGGGAACTTCGAGCTCGACCGGGAGCACGGCTTCAGAGCCGTAAACCAATGTGTATGGAGTTTCTCCCATTCCTTATCGAATTGATGTGCGATAGCCCCATAATGCTAGAGGCAATTTCTCGGGCTAATCCCATCCTGTTGAAGCCATTTTCCGTATAATGGTCTCAATCGTCTTGTTTGCCGCTTCAACCGCACCATTTTCTTGGGGACGGTACGGGGATGACTTGTGCTTGGTAATTTTGTATTCGACCAACAGTGCATCCATTTCCTTCTCGAAGTGAGAACCATTGTCGGAGATAATCTCGTGAGGGACGCCATATCGGCATATGATATTGGTCTTTACGAATTTGGCCACCTTCTTGGCATTGAGAACTCGGTAAGCTTGTGCCTCGATCCACTTTGTAAAATAATCCACAGCCACTAGAACGAATGTATTTGACTTAATCATATGAATGGATCTATGGGCTTTGGGTTTCATGAAAATTTTAATGCTTTAATTCCGCTGCGCATGATGATAGGAAACCCAACAGTGGTATCAGAGCCCCGTTCAAGTTGATTATTTAAATACATAATCATGTTGTGTGTGTATAAACTGTTTATGTGCCTAGCCTGATTTGAATATTGGGATTATGATGTTTATGTGAACTATGCATTTTATGTGGTTTATTGTTTTATAAACTTTAATCGAACTATTCAATCGCAATAAAAATTATGGTGGATTTAAAATTGTTTGGGTTATCAATTTTTGATTGGAATCAAAGTTTGATAATCTAGAGATTCATGAATAAATGGTTTATTCAAGGTTTTGATGATCATGGTGATTGGATCACCAAGAACACCAAATCCTAATTGAATCGGGGGAAAACAATTTTGAGACAAATTGTGAATTTTAAAATTTTGAATTTTACGCAGAAGGTCCGACCGGACCCAAGTACTGACCCGACCGGACCTGCTGGTCTGGTGCGGGCGGATCTTGGGGTTCGGGGTGGATCCTGGGGTTTAAATTTCCTATTTGTTTTATTCTTGTGAATTCTAAGATTGGATAAAGTTTTGGATGGCTAGCCTACGTTCTCGAGACGGTGTTTCCCAAAATTGATCGCAATCAAAGATTCAAAGATAAAACGAAGTTAGAATTATGAAGAGTTCATAATTGCTAAAATTGAGAAACAAAGTTCTTGATTCAAGATTGAAGATCCATGTGGAATTGTGAATTCAATTGGCCTACGTTCATCGAGACCATCTATTGCTTAGTTTTGGCCACATGGACAACTTTCTTGGTTTCTTGAATTAGTTCGGAATTGTGGTTGTCTATGGCTTAGTTCGGCCGACCTTCTTTTTGTCTTGATTTGGAGATGATAACCAAAGTTGTCGCGCCCCAGACCCGTGGTCCTACTTGGCCCCACGCTCGGGACACGAGTGGAAGACGTTATAAAACACTTTCGAAAATTTTTCGAAATGTACTTTCATAAAGTTTAACAAAATCACACTTGAAGTTCAAAGACTTCATTTAACTTTACAACCAACTTTCACAACGAAAGTACTTAGCCCAAAGGCTTACAAACTTTTATACAAATGTACATACACCAACATTATTCAAAATAGGTGTTACAATAGGAAGTACGGATACTCTACCCAAAAGGTTTTACATTTACATAATGTAACCTTAACAAAACAAGTCCCAACTCTTACCACTCCAACATCCTCCCGTGCCAAAGTGTCCTATCCCCTGGACTCGCCTTTATCTAAAACAACAAACAAATAAAGGGTGAGAATGAATCTCAGTAAGCTACTAAAATGCAACTACGTTCCATGCTAAAATGATAAGCATAAAGAACAATATCATATGCATCACATAGCACATAGTATGATAGGTAAAACCCACTCATATACTACAAATACCACAAATTCCACACTCAGGTGGATACCAAGCCAAGGTTTACCCAATAAACATAAATGTCTGAGAATACCATCTGAGAAAACCAACTGAGAAAATCATCTGAGCAGCATAAATAGCTGAAGCCGGGATCCCGAAAACCAAACCATAACCATAAGAACTAAAGTAACAACGGGGGGAATATGACACAAAGTCATAACCCAAATGCTCACCCAAGGGAGCGATTCATCCCATCCAAGGCCAATCTAGACTGGGGAAACAGAAAAGGCAACAGCGGAAAACCTAATAGTGAACTTGGCTTGTGTGCCACTATAATTCTCCCACTGCCTGACTTAAGGTACCAATGGAAAAACTTATAGTGAACTTAACTTTCCACTATAATTCTCCCACTGCCTAACACCATAACAATTACCAGCTGGACTTTAAACACGAGCATACTAATGAATACTTGCTTAAACAACAACCGGGGGAAATGATTCCAAAGTAGGGAACCAAGCCAAACACATCACAAAGATGAACTAATCCAAACTACATCAAAAGATGTTCAACAATACCCCATGTAACACTTATTCACATTCCATAACACATTTGTTCACAAAGGAACCAATTTCAAACACTAGGGTGTTCCACAACAACCCTCTAGGTACTCTAGGATTTCGCCTAAGGCCTAGCCCAAGATTGAACTCTAAATCACTTGGATCAAAACAACTCAAACATTCAGCAGCCCTGGGCAGTCACCCACACCAGCCTGTGCGGCGGCCCAAAATGCTCTGTCCTATGACCAAAACCTTTCAGATAGATGTGCGGCCACACGCCCCTTTTGGGTGGCCACCCAACATACCCGGCAGGCCCAAAACTTGATAATTTTACTCCCTTCGTTCCACCGACCCAAAAGTACTAACACATTAACACTTATAACATTCTCATACTTTTTTCTGAGCACAAATTCCATCCAAAACATATTCTTACTACTCCTTGAACATAACCCAAACACTTGAACAATTAATCCCTTTGTCCCAAAATTACAAGTATCACAAAACTTATTCAAAACATAATTTCACAACATATAACACATATAACATATATATGACCATTTTAACATTAAAAGGGGAATTAGTAACTTACCTATTTCCGGAAAAAGTATCGCAAAAATATGTTTTGATCGGGTAAAAATGACCTAGTCAACGCCCTGATCATTTTTATATTATTAAATTTTAAAACAGAGTAATAAATAAAAAGATATAAATCAAAATAGGTTGAACTTTAGTCACCCAAGTTTTAATTTGAACAAATAAACCCCTATAGTTATATTTTCGTAAAGGACCCTATAGTTTCACTTAATCATGTAACTCCTTTAACCATTATTACTACTAATTAAGTAAATAGCACATTTAATCAAGTAAGATGTGCAAGTCATAAAATATGATGCAACACATAAAATGCACACATAAGTTCAAATTAAAATCCCCAAAAATATAAAATAAATAGGGACGGGTTTTGGGGTCGTTACAAAAGTTCAAATAGTCTTATCCTCATAATTATAGAGAAACTAATGACACATAAATATTATGCTTAAATTAATGAAGATTAATTTAGTGACTAAACTTGATGCACAACATGTTTATCTTATGTGCTCATAAATGTGTTGCATGCTATATGGTGATGAACCTTCTTTCAAATTTTAAGTCTTTTTTCCATGCCATGATTAAAAAACTTGTAAGTACATGGGTAATTTTGTGCGGGCTCGCCAAAGTGAGGTGCATTGATTTTATTCATGTATAAGCATGATGAGTGAATAAGAGTTTCCTATGCGTTTAAAATGGTTGGACTTAATTGGGCGTCAAAACAGTTTTGGGCCTAAGGCAAAGATGAGATTAAAACATGCTTTTTGAAATTGGATTTCTTAAAGAATCTCAGAAAATGATCTAAGAGTCATATGGGATATGATTGACAGGGTTGTCTACCTAATTAATTTGATTTTGAGCGATCACACCAAAGCGGACATGAAATTAAATTAAAGTTGGATCTTAGCCAATTTAAATTATATTATACATATGTTGTATAAGAAGGTTATATAATTTAGTGGGAGTATTTTTTGGAAAAATACATCTTTATCTCTTTAATGAAATTGGTACTTATAAATTTTCGAAAATTTGCATAACTGTAGATAATGACAACCAACATTCAATCAATTTCGTTGCGATCAATCTTTGAGAAGGATAAGCTTCAAGAGAATGGTACAAACTTAATGGATTAGATCCGAAGCCTGAGAATAGTTCTAAGGCAAGAAGATGAGTTTAACATTCTTGATGGGCCTATTCCTGCAGAACCCGAAGCCTATGCCCCTAGGGTGGAAAGAGACAATCACAAGAAATATGAGAATGATGCTAGAGATGTGAGTTGTCTCATGCTCGTGATTATGTGCTCAAAACTCCAACAATGTTTGGAACATTTGGAAGCCTATGAGATAGGCGTGGAGTTGAGAGACAAGAGCAAACTAGGCAAGAGAGGTATAAGACCATTGTTGGATTCACTTCTTGCAAAATGAGTGAAAGGGCAACAAGAAGGACCTCACATGCTTAGGATGAAAGGCTACGTGGAGCATCTTGAGAAACTTGGCTATCCAATTGGATTGGAGCTAGCCACGGATCTCATTCTTAATTCATTGCCTAAAAAGTTATAATCACTTTGTGATGAACTATAACATGCATGGAATGGATAAGAATCTCTCCGAGTTGCATAATATGCTGAAAACTACGGAGATGAAGATAGTGGAGAAAGGTTCTCCAGGGCTCATGGTTCATGATGGAAAGGGGCCAAGTGCCAAACAGAAGGGTAAGGCAAAGGTTTCCAAACCCAAGATTAGCAAGGCAAATATTGCCAAGGCTATAGGTACAAAACCCGATGCACAAAAAGATGCAATTTGTTTCCATTGTCACGAAATTGGTCATTGGAAACGTAATTGAAAGGCTTTTAAGGAAGAGCAAAAGAAGAAGAAAAGTAGTTGGACTGCGTCGACTTCATGTATCTATATGATAGATATTCTCCTTTCTACCACTAAGTCCTGGGTATTGAATATCGGATGTGGCTCTCACATTTGTCTAAATGTTGAGGGATTAAAGAATATGAGACTACTCAAAGATGGTGAAGTAGACCTACGTTTGGGAATGGAGCAAGTGTTGCTGCATTAGCCGTAGGGACTTATGAAGTCAATTTACCTTCCAGTTTAATACTTGTTTTGAACAATTGATATTATGTACCGGATATAACTAGGAATATTATTTCAATTTCTTGTTTGGATAATGAATGTTTTAAATTTCTTATTGAGAATAAGAGATTTTCTATTTATTTAAATGATGTGCTTTATGGTATTGCAAATTCATTTAATGGCCTTTATATCCTGGATGTCAATAATGAAAATAATAATAATGTCTATCATATAAATAATAAATCTAAACCTAATGATGTAAATCATACTTAATTGTGGCATTGCCGTCTTGGTCATATTAATGAGAAGCGTATCTCAAAACTCCATGGGGACGGCCTTTTGGGTTCATGTGACCTTGAGTCATATGATACTTGCGAGTCGTGTCTTCTTGGAAAAATGACAAAGACACCTTTTACCAAGTTGGGTGAAAGGGAAAGCGACTTATTGGGGTTGATACATTCTGACGCATGCGGACCACTAAGAAGAAATGCTAGGGGAGGATTTCAATACTTCATAACCTTCATCGATGATTTTAGTAGATTTGGGTATGTTTACCTAATGAAACATAAAAGTGAAACGTTTGAGATATTTAGAATATTTCAAAATGAAGTAGAAAAAAAACTTGGCAAAAGTATTAAGGCACTTCGATCGTATCAAGGTGGGGAATTCTTAAGTCAAGAATTTGATGATCATCTAAAGAATTGAGGAATAGTTTCACAATTGACTCCACCCGGAACACCACAATGGAATGGTGTGTCCAAAAGGAGGAATCAAACTTTGTTAGACATGGTTTGATCAATGATATTGATGAGTCAAGTTGATCTTCCGATATCCTTTTGGGGTTATGCACTAGAAACCACCGCTTTCACGCTAAATCGTGTTCCAAGTAAATCGATTCAAAAGACTCCATATGAGATATGGAGCGGAAAGAAACCTAGTTTGTCTTTCATGAAGATTTGGGGTTGTGAAGTTTTTGTCAAAAGACTTGTGTCAGACAAACTTGCACACAAATCTGATAAATGTATTTTCGTGGGATATCCTAAGTAAACTAAAGGATATTACTTTTACAACCGAATGGACAACAAAATGTTTGTTGCATGAACTGGTGTCTTTCTAGAGAAAGAGTTTCTCTCTAAAGAAATCAGTGGGAGTAAAGTAAATCTCGAAGAGGTTCGAGACCCAGAAAATGACATTGAACCGATAGTGGAACAAGAACAAGTCCCACAAGGAGTTGTGGAACCTGTTCAAGATAAACAAGTAACTCGGAGATCTGGTAGATTACGATCCGAGCCCGAGAGATATGGGTTTCTCATAACGGATAGTAATAAGGTGGAGATCATTGGAATGATGAACTGACCACCTACCAAGAGGCGATGTCATCTCCTGATTCGGTGAAGTGGCTTGGAGCCATGGAATCCGAATTACAATCCATGCATGATAATCAAGTTTGGAACTTGATTGATGCACCCGAAGGTGTAAAAACTATAGGATGAAAATAGGTCTTCAAGAAGAAGACTGACATGGATGGGAAGGTGCAAGTTGGAATCTCTGTTTTGATTAATCAATCAAAGAGTTTGGCTTCATCAAGAGCAAAGATGAACCTTGTGTCTATAAGAAGATTAGTGGGAGCATTGTGCTATTCCTTATTTTATATGTGGATGACATATTACTCATTGGAAATGACATTCCTACACTTCAGTCTGTAAAGACTTGGTTAGAAAAGTGTTTCGCAATGAAAGATATGGGTGAAGCCGCATATTCCTTGGCATTAAGATATATTGAGATAGATAAAGGAAGCTAATTGGTTTAAGCCAAAGTACATACATTGACAAGGTCTTTAGAAGATTCCGCATAGAAGACTCTAAGAGAGGACACTTTCCAGTATTACATGGAGTTTCTCTAAGCAAGACTCAATGTCTTAAGACAAAAGATGAGCGTGAGAAAATGAGTGAGATTCCATATGCTTCGGCAATTGGATCCATCATGTATGACATGATATGTACTAGGCCGGATGTATCTTATGCGTTAAGCATGATTAGTAGATATCAATCTGACCCCGGTGAGAGTCACTGGATGGTTGTTAAAGAGATTCTTAAGTACTTGAGAAGGACTAAAGATTCGGTTTTGATCTATGGAGGTATGGAAGATGATCTCGTTGTAAATGCTTACACGGATGCAAGTTTCCAAATTAACATAGATGATAGTAGATCGCAATCGGGTTTTGTGTTTATGTTAAATGGTGGAGCTGTAAGCTGGAAGAGTTCCAAGTAGAGTACAGTCACTCATTCTACAACTGAAACTAAGTATATTGCTTCATTGGATGCTGCAAAGGAAGCTGTTTGGATTAAGAAGTTCATTGGTGGACTTGAAGTGGTTCCTAGTATTGCTAATCCAATAGATCTTTATTGTGATAATAATGGTTCTATTGCTCAAGCAAATGAACCAAGGGAACATCAGAAATCCAAACACATACTTAGGCATTTTCATATCATTCGAGAAATCATTGATAGGGTAGACGTAAATATATGTAGAGTACCAACTGATGATAACGTTGCGGACCTGCTAACAAAGGCACTTCCACAAGCTAAACATGATGGTCATGTTACGTCCATGGGTATTAGATACATGGGAGATTGGGCCTAGGGTAAGTGGGAGATTGTTAGTGTTGGTTCCCTAGGCAAGTTTGTTAAACGTTGTATGTTATCATTATATTCATATTAATAAAGAGATGTTTTGATTATTATTGTTGTTCATGTTTACTTATAATAATCTCCGTTCCTAGTACTTATGAAGCACTAGTATAAGTCTAAATGTTTATGGGATGATCATGTTAGACTTATGGGTACTTGTTGATGAACAAGGTACTGGATATGACCCGCTGTATGAGATTTATGTCATGGTGTAAGTACCCCAATCTGAAATTGACCTACTTAGAGGAATTCTTGGTACCATTTAGGGATAAACCAATGGGCCAGGACCTCACTAGGATAAACCTGATATTCCAGGACTGAACTGGAATTAAACTTAGAAAAATCCAGAAGCTCGCTAAGTCGAGTCGTACGGATGGTTTGGGCACATGAGGTCCCTAGCCGTACGGCTATGTTGGGCACCCTCAGCCTCTATAAATTGAACCCTATGCTGATCATTTCAGTGGGGAGAAAACATTTTGAGAGTTGTTACTCTGCCAGTTTGAGAGCAGAAAGTGAGTTATACACATATTTGAGTGATTAGAGAGGAAGATAGGCATAACCATCATAGGTGAAGCCTCCTTCTCCCCATCTTCTTCTTCATCTCAAACTCTCTTTTATCTTTGTTAATATTACTTGTTCATCTTGTATTATTTCTTCTTGTTCTTGCAAAGTCTTGTCCATTTCAAGCACTTTACATTTCTTGCAAGTCTTGTCCATTTCAAGCACTATATCTATATATTATACAAGTCTTGGCCTTCCAAGCTATATATATTATGATTATATATGTATATGATCCAAATCATGAGGTGATTCAAGGTGGCCTTCACACATAGTGTGTGATTTATGGGATAAAACCTAGGATGATCATGATCTGTTATATTTCATGTTGATGTTGTTCTTGTTTGGCCATAAGAGTCATGATTGGGGGATAAAGTTTCAATCTTTATCATCCCAACCATGACCTAGCCATAAATCACCAAGTATGGGACATAACGATTTGATCTTTGTGTTATATTTATGTCCCTAAAGGTTTAAACCTGCAAAATAAGTCCATTTTGGCGGTAAAGTTTCAATCTTTATCCACCAAAATGGTCATTTTGGCCTAAATGCCATGTTCATCAACTTTTCATAAATTTCTCCAATGATTGCCTTTTATCACACCCAAATCTTTGTTTTTGGGGTTCCTTTGGTGATCAAAGTGCATAGGAATGAACCTATCAAAGTCTTGTTGTTAATCATAAACTGGAAATCAACATTCCAGTCCAGTTTCAGCAAAGATACTCTGTTTTGACTGAAACTGGACTGCTTTTCTGATAAATTGTAAAAATACCCTGGAGAGCCCTCCCCATCCGTACGGCTACTTTGGCCGGGGAGGACATTTTCCAGTTTCTTCCTTTTTGACCAGAAAGTTTGCAAAATAAACCTTTTCTGTTAAAAAAATTAACTGGTTTTGTCAAAACAGTCAGTTTCTCCCATTTTGAAAACACACACACACACAAGCACTTTCGTTAAATAATATTAGGGAGACTCGGCTTTGTCCGAGGCGGCTTGGGTGACCTGAAACTCTTCCCAAGACGTAACCTGACCTCCGAACTAATAGAATCTCTAACCTTTTCTTTTGTTGGGTTAAATAATTAACAAAAGTGGCGACTCCGTTATGTTTTGTGACATAACCGTGTTTGGCGTTTCGCCCCCAAAACTCGTCGCGTTTTCCGCGCGCGGGGGGCGGGATCCTTATAGTGGCGACTCCGCTGGGGACTTAAATGTTCTCAAACTTCTTTTTAGAAGCTTTGGGGATATTTATGTGTGGGTCAAACTCCCGTCCCCCGTTCTCGTTAACTTTTATGCTTGTTTTGTGTGTGCTGAGTTTCTGTTTGAACTTTCTGGAGTGGAAACTGTTCTGGATGTGCAATAAACTGGGGGTTGATGATCAGAAGATGAAAAAACTGCAAAAAATAATTGTCAGCATACTATAGCCGTACGGCTATGTTGGGCAGGGAACAGAATGCTCCAAAATTTAACAATTTTGTGCAGGGCAGGAACATTCTGTGTCCCTTTGCCTTCTGCTTTTCCAGGTTCCATTTACTGTTTGGTTTGTGCACATTACCTTCCTCTTTTCTAGCCAAAACTTGTTTTTTTTTAAGCTTGGTTATGTACAAACTTTTGGACATAAATTAAGATTTTCAAAACCTCCTTGTGCATAACCCACTTTGTAAAAGGTTTTTGAATTCTTTGTTGTACACAACTTGTTTTGCAAATTATTTTCAAAAGAATTGTTCTTCTTGAAAATGTTGATTTCAAAGGATTCTTTGATTGTGCACAATTTGTTGTACATGCGAGTTTTGGCTTTGTTCATAAGATTCTTGCTTGATTGCTTTTGTAAATAGCTCGTTCATGCTTGCTCATTGTTGTTTATTATACATTGCTCATAATGTTAAAACGGATTGGAAAATTTCAATTTTGACTCAAAAGGGAACATAGAAGGCTTCACACTACGCGCACTTGACCTTGCACATTCCAAATACCCTTCAAACCCGGGATGGATGCCACGATGCAGCTTGATTGGTGCTCTTGTGCCCTTCTAGTGCGCACGGGTCCATTCCACTTCCCCTTCCGAGCTGAGTCAACCAAACTTGTCCGTGACACACAAATACCGTGACTTCGGTTGGTTTTTGGTCTAGCTCACGTTGCCACATCCTTAATGTGTGTCTAAGGTTAATCATGGCCAAGTTAATGCCCGAGTCATGACTCCTTGTGAAAGCAAGTGTGACCATGGTCAACTTCGACCCGGTCCTTGACTTACGCGTTAATGTTGACCGTAATTAACCTAAGTCACGTATTAAGGATAGGGTGACACCGTGTTGTCGAGCCCCAATGAATGGTTCATACTAATCATCCCTAAGCCCAAGGATAAGGTTCGAGAGCCCTCATCAAAGATGAGGTTACGCCAGAAGTCCCTTTAAGTCCCTAAGACGAATCTCGATCCCAACCGGGGCTTAATCATGATTGGAATGGCTCGCAAATTGGGAACCTCGCAATACACTAGACCCTAGGAGCGTTAATTTCGGTTGGTGGAAGCCTCTTGCCCTATAGGACCCTCGCCCGGGACAGTCCATCCTTGGGGGTGTGCAAGGTAGGTGAAAAACGAGGGGTCTATAGGCATAGTGATGGCCTCCACAGATCCAGGATTTAGAATAGTTGCGAAAAAGAAGAGAAATCTTTTCCAACCGATTAGGAACAAAACATGTTTTAAGTATACATGAATAATAAGTAATAAGTCATTAAATTGCGCGCTAACGTTTGTTCGTGTGACAAAACCGCTTAATAATGATTGAGAAAATAAGCAAAATCCTCTTTCCTAAAGGCGAAAATTGTTAAATTCATCCAAAATGCATGGCTTGGGCTCCCCCCCCCCAAAAGGGTCAAACTCGTTTCTCTCGAAGGGTCAAAATCACGTTTGTACCGAGTCTCTGTTTTACTCAAAGCATGGATTTTTGAAAGTCCTTCCACAGTGCTCTTACGGCTCACCCGTCTTTCGTGTTATAGGAAACAATGGCAAGAAAAGCTCAAGCAAACGAGATGGACATCAGATTGGACGCACAGGCCCGATTGGAGGGCAGAGTAAAGCTCTTAGAAAGGACAGTCAGCACAATGAGAGAGCAAGTGCGGAGAACCGAGGTTGATCGTAATGAGGCGATCAAAGTGGGCCAACAGCTCCGTGAGGAAATTAAGGAGCTCTTCTACATGAGGGTCAAAGAATTGTGGGAGAAGAATGGCGCAAAGCTCAGGAAGGACCTCGAGGAGAAATACGATGGCCGGTGCGAACTTCTACATAGCCGAGCGAAGTTATCAGATGAACTGGAAAGGCACAACTCGAGGAACACCCGAGAATGCCTGTACGAGATTATAAAATCTATCGAGGAGATCAAAAGGTCCTCGGAGAAACTGTCTCCATCCCCGGGGACCACCCCCTGTTGCTCGGTCCAAGATGGGCAAGAGTCTCGAGATCAGCTTCAGCCCGTTACAGTATCCCATGGGGGGCCCGCGGCGGTTGTATGAGGATTTCACCCCCAAGGGAAAGGAGCCCATTATCGTTGGTTCCATGAGTTGGGAATGCCGAGGGAACAAATGTTGGAACACTTGCTCCGGATAGGAAAGATGGAACTGCTGGGTCGCCACGTGATATGGGGCGAACTGCTTGGGGCGCACCATGATCCTAAGCAACACTGCAAGTACCATCAGGCCCCGGGTCACTCTACGAACGCCTGTCTCACCTTGAGGAACCACATCCAATCGCTCATCGACGAGGGTGTCATTACCAAGCAAGGCGATGTATGGGTGTGAGGTGAAGAAAAGGAAGAAGAAGAAAAGAATCCTAGGAGTGGTCTAGCGTTGTAGGTTCTAGAGTGTCCATGAAAAAGTCCGTTGTGGACAAAGTCTTTTGTTTTTTTTTTTTTTTTTATGAAAAGCCCTGCGAGGCAATGTTATGTGAAAAACCACGAGGTTAGGTATGGTCGAGGCAGTGAATAGTAGAATGATCAAATCTATAGAGTCAATAGTTGAGTCTATTATTGTAAAAATCGAGTCTTATGAATGATATGAATCACTTTTACTTCTATTCTCTCTAGACTTGAGGCATTATCTTGAAAAACGCATTAACTCTCGGAACCGCTTTGATTAATATTGTCAAATGATTGCTATATCCCCAAAATGATGAGTTGACTCCCAAGCGTAATAGTCAGCAACGACTCATTCAAGGATGAATGGACCCAAACGCAAAAGAGTACAAAATACAGACAATTAATCTTGATGTGAATAAATGTCGTGATCAATTGGCATGGAGAAACCATCAATGGAAAATCTTCCCCATACACATTCCCCGATACACACTTCCCGTGCAAACCCTTGACAAAAGTGAGACCGAGAATGTTGCCACCCAACCATAAAAGCCCACTAATGGGCCAGCAAAATGGAAGATCCCAAAAGGAAAAAATCCGGGCACACCAAATGGCTATCGCTTAGAAGGTATTGAGAACAAAAAAGTGCCCCCCCTAAAAAAAATGAATGAATGTGAAAGAAGGAAAGGAAATAAAAAAAAAAAAAGAAGAAATGCTTGTCTCAAGAGACCTGTCCACGCCAAGGAGGGTTCATCCCAAGAAATCCATCTCAAAGAGATTACCGCAAAGCAGAAGCAAGCAACAATGTCCCCCGAGACAGCACCAAAAGAAAGCCAACTTCAGCAAAAGACGGCCTCACAGCCGAACTACGGCGACCTGAGCTCGTCACATTGAGGGGAACGTAGGCAACCTTCGGGTCCGGTCACAGCATGAGAAAAGCCACCGAACCTTTGGCCCTCCCAAAAATAACCAATGTCTCTTCTTTGCAGTCGCATAAATGACCAATCTGTCAGACAGACATTGTTCGGTTCCGCAAAGGAACATACGAATGATGATTCCCCTTCTTTGGCCAAAAACCCCTTTCCGTGGCCACGCCAAGACCCAGAAACCTTGAAATGACCCAAAAGGCCTTCTCCTTCCCGATCTCGCCATTGATCGAATCTTAAATCAATTGATCACAATGTTAATACGTGTTATGGCTAATTGATTGAATTTTGATCTAATGCTGGACGCGGTTCATTCGAACAATCATTTTGATGACATTAACTAAGGCCGGTTTCGAATGCCTCGACAAGTCTTCTTTTCCACATCTTAGGAGAGAGCCAAACACTTGAATTTCTGTCCATAGGCTTCCTTCCTCAGAAAAGGGACTCACTCCCATAAATGCCTATGTGTGTCCATTCGTATGAGCAAGTGCGGTTTGCTCTTGCCCGTGTCAGAGTCGACTATCGCTCGTGTCCGTGTCAGAGTCAACTAGGCCACTCCAAGGAAGATAAGTTGATGGGATACGCGGAAGAATGAAAAATGATATGTTCGGATTTCTTAGGGAGAGGAAACCACGCAAAAGAGGACCGTGTCCCGGGCAAGGGGGAATACGCACCCAAAAGAATGGGATGAGGACCCGAGGGATAGTTCCCGGAAATGATAAAAAACTGGGGCTAGCAAGCCATGACTGCGAAACCCAAGAAGTAGTTCCCGGCAAAGTTGAAGCACTGGGGATGGCAAGCCATAATCGTGCGATGGAAGGGCCAACGAAGAGTCATGCTTTGGGTAAAACGGTTTGAGTCAAATAAGACCTCCTGTCTGTCAAAATTCCTTGAAAGCCCTCAGAAAGTTTGGTCAAAAAGTCAACCATGCTTGTACGATCCGTACGGCTGGTTTAGCCATGTGAAAAATCTCATACCAGCAGCCTGTGTCAGCTGATTTCCCACCGATAAAACTCACTCTCACCTGTGCAAAAAATTGTCAGATACATGTCAAAGTCCGTACAGTTGAGTCAAAACATGTTTTGGGAATCCCCGACACCTCGAAATGGACACAAAGCCCTCTCGGGCCCAAGCTTGCATGACGGATGAATTTGCAAAACAAAGTTTCAAACATTAAAAGACAACAAGTTTAATACACATTGTTTTTTTTTAATAAAATGAAACAAAAGAAAAATTGTTCACAATAGGTACATCCTAATCAGAATCTGGGTAAGGATCCTCCGGGGGTGAGTAAACCCTCTCCAAGGGATGAGACGGGTACATGTTGGGATCAAAGAAAAAGATGGACTCCGCAAAGCTCGAGCCTTCACGAAGAGGATTGGCCCGAAAAGAAAGAAGGAGGAACCTGGGAAGGAGGACCGGGGTGTCTGGTAGGCTGGGGGTCCACACGCTCCAAGGCCAAATGAGCGAAAGGGTCCGGGGCAAGCTCGTGAAAGCCGAGGTCACGGAGCGAATCCCGAAAGGCCTCCAAATCTGCTCCGCCTAAGGTGTGGCGACGGACAAAAGATGGGGGTAGCTCTACAGTTGAGGATCGTCGGAAAGACCTCTCCCCACCACTCACCGATTTCCTACCCGGCGCGAACCGGGACTCAGTCCGAGGCCCCTTGGAAGAGCGACCAACAAACCTCTTCAGCCACCTTTTGGCCCGTTTCATGAGGGAATCCAACAGAGCCCGCGCTGCAATCTGCACAGGGAAATTAAAATGCTCAGTGGAAAATATAGGGGTATGGGATGAATAAGTGTGTGCGAAGAAAAGCATACCACGCCTGCAGGAGCATCCGCAGGTGGGGCCCCCTCTCCCGCTACAGATGCAGCCACCATATGGACACGGTGGTCTGAATAGACGTATGAATTATCTTGCCATGTTGAGGGAGCCACCCCAGAGGCCACTACTTGTGGCGACCTTAGCTTCCGGGCCACGAAGCGTCCATACGGCTCGTCGGTAATGAAATCAGTGGCACTCGCTCCCATAAGATAAGGGTCATCCCTTCGGTCAATCATAAACATGGAGTCAGGAGGATCAACGGGAGCCCTCTGCATCAGCTCGAGCCCGTGCTGCCAGAGCACTCTCTCCCCTAAATAGAAGGCCTCTCCTCAGAACCCCACCAGGAGCCTCCTCTCTCGTGTAACCCACAGGGCCTCAGATAGGTCAACGCCTAGCCCTTGCCCCTCATACCTCAACCAATGAAAGAGGTTGAGTTCGGCTGGCATGGCGCCCCACAGCACTGCCCGGACGTCGGCATGGCGAACGGAGACACGCCCCTAGGACCCCCTCTTTTTTCAGGCCTCTTGAGCCCAACAGACCATGGCCGGGAATGTAATGGCCGGATTTACGGTCTGCTCCCACGGATAGCCACCGAAGATCTCGTAGTACCAAGCCTGAAATGAAAATGGCAAGGGAAACGTTAAGATGCTGAAAACCGAAAAAAAGGGGAATGAGAAGGAGAAAACAGAATGAGGGAAAGAAAAGAATCTACCTCCAAGGCAAACTGGAAGCAAGCCAGGGACTTGCTCGCTTTCCGGATGAACTTGTCAAGCTCCATATACAGCTCGGCCAACCCAGCCTCTCCCCAAGCGATACTCCGGGGGGTCTCAGGAGTAGTCAATGACCCAAGGAGAGGGAACATGCAGGTAGTGTTGGCGTTGGCAAAGAGGGTGTTGCTGAGAAGGAGCCACACATAAGCTCGTCCGAGCTTCTCCGCGGTCACCAAGCCCACCAAATACGCTGGGATCCTGTCCCGAATGGCCTGCTCAACAGCCTGCACAGTAATTCCCAAGCCCTTGGTAGGGCCCGAGAAGCCAATGAGTGCCTCGATGTCTGGGGATGAGAGCCGGTCGGTCCAGATAACAGGCCCACCGCCAATGGAAAGCCCGGTGATGGCAGAAAAGTCGGCTGGGGTCACAGTCACCTCCCCCCAGCTCAAATGGAAAGTGTGGGTGGTATCCCACCAATGCTCGCCCAAGGCAGTAATGAGCCCAAGACTCCTATTAGTTCTCGCCAGCTGGCCCACAGCATGAATGAACGGCACCAGGCCGGTGCCCTCTACCCAATCTCTCGGACCAGGCTCGTCGCCAACAGCCACGGGCATAGCCTCCCACAGAGAGCAGCACATGTCAGGAGATCCCCGAGATTTGGGATCACCGCCCTGCAGGTAAACACAGCAAAGGTATGAATAACACAGATTTAAAATACCAATGCATGTGATGAATGAATGGGATGAATGAATCATGTGAATGAAAATGTGTCTTTCCCCTTTTCAAATTGCGATAAATGTTTAAGGGTGTGTATATAAGAATGTGTCTTTCCCCTTTTCAAATTGCGATAAGCGTTTGAGGGTATGTGTATAAGAATGTGTCTTTCCCCTATCAAATTGCGATAAGCGTTTGAGGGCGTGTTCATGAAGATAGGTTTTTACCTTTTTCAAATTGAAGGTGTATCTTGAAAAAGGTTTTATCCCGTCCCTTTTGTGAACCTTAGTATACCGAATCCTTATGTAAGTGTGGTAACTTGTCCTAGGAAATACTAGTGTGCACTCGAATGTGTCAAAATGACTAGTTGAACCTAAGGCACAAGTAGTTTATGCATGAATTGCGGGACGACACTCTTTGATTTTGGGAAAGTATAGCTAGGCATGTCCAAATGACAAAATGAGCACATGCCCACGTCCCTAGTGATCTCAACGACACAAAAATGAAGCTAATTTCGTGAAACTGTGTCAAGAAGTGCAAAGATCTTGAATAGCATGAACGTAGACCCTAGAACTAGGGAATTCACAAAATTGCTCAAAACGTACATAAATCGAGTAGGAAAGAATGATTACCGCTCGTTCGTGACATAGATGGACATCGGGAGACTTGTAGAAACCCGCTCCCACGTCATTTAAGGCAATATGGTAGCCCCGGAAATTGCGTACCATATCGAGCCTTCTATCTGCTCCCCTTGGGTAACCCCTTCTTGCCCAAGCATCTATGAGCGAACCTAGAACGAATTAGGTAGAAATTTTGGGAAAATGGTGAAGATTATGCTCTCAAAAATCGCCTCTCCCTCTCTGTTTTTCAGCCTGAACTTCAAAAAATGAAGCAGACCATCCGTATGGCTGCTATTTTGAAAATGAAAGAGACGCCTCCTTAAGCCGTATGGCTGGTTTGGGCGAGAGGAAATCTCAGCCCACAATTTACACTTTGGCCCCTGGCGCCTTGAGCATGGTTCCCCCTAGGTTTCTGAAATAGGACTTAGGCCCCTCCCCCTTGGAAAATGTCAAGAATGGCCCTTCTGGCTCGTGAACCTAGAAAAATTAGGCTCCCACTGAAAATGTGTCCGGGCAGTCCATAGATGGACGTAAGACCAGCTTTGTTGAAATTGACCCGGCCGTGTTTCGTAAGCCCGAGTCAAGAATGCGAGCTTTGTTGAAATTGACCCGACCGTGTTTCGTAAGCCCGAGTCAAGAATGTGAGCTTTGTTGAAATTAGCCCGGCCGTGTTTCGTAAGCCCAGGTTAAGAATGTAATCTAGCCCGGCAGTACTTCGTAAGCCCATGTTAAGAGTGTGAAATTAGCCCGGCCGTACTTCGTAAGCCCAGGTTAACAGGTTAAAAATATGAAAAAGTATCCTTTGGCCGTCCAGCGTGACGTAAGACCATTAGGTTTTGTGAGATTATGTCCTTTGGCCGTCCGGCGTGACGTAAGTCCATTAGGTTAGACCTATCCTTTAGCAGTCCGGAATGACATAAGTCCATTAGGCTCCGTGAGATTCGTCCTTGGCCGTCCGGCGAGACGTAAGACCATTGGATTTTTTCGACCCGGCCGTACTTCGTAAGTCCAGGGTAGAAAGTGAAATCGTGAAAGTCCCGGCCGTACCTCATAAGTCCAGGATGAAAGTTAAGACGTTATCGCCTCGGCAGCCCTTGGTAGGGCGTAAGGCCAGTATATTCATGATTAGGTTAAGAAAACCTTTGTAGTCGACCCTCCGCCATGAGACAAGTTGACCAGTTTGAGTAGTCGACCCTCCGCCATGAGACAAGTTGACCAGTTTGAGTAGTCGACCCTCCGCCATGAGACAAGTTGACCGATTTGAGTAGTCGACCCTTCGCCATGAGACAAGTTGACCAATTTAAGTAGTCGACCCTCCGCCATGAGACAAGTTGACTAGTTTGAGTAGTCGACCCTCCGCCATGAGACAAGTTGACCACTTTGAGTAGTCGACCCTCTGCCATGAGATATGTTGACCAGTTTGAGTAGTCGACCCTCCGTCATGAGATAAGTTGACAGTTACCCTCGAGACAACCCCCTCCGAGTAGGGCCAAGTTGACCAAGCCCGGCCTTTGAGCCATGCCTATTTAGGATAGGATAAATGGATATCCACCTAAGGCCCATAGGTTTGAGTAGCCTTAAAATCTCTCACCCGAACTACGTTAGTCTTGATTCCCTCGAATAGGGATACGTAGGAATCCTATACCTCTAGGTCCATCCATAGAACAAATCCACTATGCCGTCCTCCCATCAAAATGGGATGTTTATAGGTTTAAGTAGCCTTAAAATCTCTCACCCGAACTACGTTAGGCTTGATTCCCTCGAATAGGGATACGTAGGAATCCTATACCTCTAGGTCCAGCCATAGAACAAATCGGCTATACCGTCCTCCCATCAAAATGGGATGTTTATAGGTTTGAGTAGCCTTAAAATCTCTCACCCAAACTACGTTAGGCTTGATTCCCTCGAATAGGGATACATAGGAGTCCTATACCTCTTGGTCCAGCCATAGAACAAATCGGCTAAGCCGTCCTCCCATCAAAATGGGATGCTTATAGGTTTGAGTAGCCTTAGAATCTCTCACCCAAATCGGCTATGCCGTCCTCCCATCAAAATGGGATGCTTATAGGGTTGAGTAGACTTAAAATCTCTCACCCAAATCGGCCATGCCGTCCTCCCATCAAAATGGGATGCTTATAGGTTTGAGTAGCCTTAGAATCTCTCACCCAAATCGTCTATACCATCCTCCCATCAAAAAGGGATGCTTATAGGTTTGAGTAGCCTTAAAATTCTCTCACCCAAATCGGCCAAGCCGTCCTCCCATCAGATTGGGATGCTTGTTTTATCAACAACCCCGCTTTCTTCAAAAGCGACGTTGCCGAGGGGCTCTGTAAGTACCCCAATCTGAAATTGACCTACTTAGAGGAATTCTTGGTACCATTTAGGGATAAACCAATGGGCCAGGACCTCACTAGGATAAACCTGATATTCCAAGACTGAACTGGAATTAAACATAGAAAAATCCAGAAGCTCGCTAAGTCGAGTCGTACGGATGGTTTGGGCACATGAGGTCCCTAGCCGTACGGCTATGTTGGGCACCCTCAGCCTCTATAAATTGAACCCCATGCTGATCATTTCAGGGGGGGGGAGAAAACGTTTTGAGAGTTGTTACTCTGCCAGTTTGAGAGCAGAAAGTGAGTTATACACATATTTGAGTGATTAGAGAGGAATATAGGCATAACCATCATAGGTGAAGCCTCCTTATCCCCATCTTGTTCTTCATCTCAAACTCTCTTTTATATTTGTTAATATTACTTGTTCATCTTGTATTATTTCTTCTTGTTCTTGCAAAGTCTTGTCCATTTCAAGCACTTTACATTTCTTGCAAGTCTTGTCCATTTCAAGCACTATATCTATATATTATACAAGTCTTGGCCTTCCAAGCTATATATATTATGATTATATATGTATATGATCCAAATCATGAGGTGACTCAAGGTGCCCTTCATACCTAGTGTGTGATTTATGGGATAAAACCTAGGATGATCATGATCTGATACATTTCATGTTGATGTTGTTCTTGTTTGGCCATAAGAGTCATGATTGGGGGATAAAGTTTCAATCTTCATCATCCCAACCATGCCCTAGCCATAAATCACCAAGTATGGGACATAAAGATTTGATCTTTGTGTTATATTTGTGTTCCTAAAGGTTTAAACTTGCATAATAAGTCCATTTTGGTGGTAAAGTTTCAATCTTTATCCACCAAAATGGTCATTTTGGCCTAAATGCCATGTTCATCAGCTTTTCATAAATTTCTCCAATGATTGCCTTTGATCACACCCAAATCTTTGTTTTTGGGGTTCCTTTGGTGATCAAAGTGCATAAGAATGAACCTTTCAAAGTCTTGTTGTTAATCATAAACTGGAAATCAACATTCCAGTCCAGTTTCAGCAAAGATACTCTGTTTTGACTGAAACTGGACTATTTTTCTGATAAACAGTAAAAATGCCCTGGAGAGCCCTCCCCATCCGTACGGCTACTTTGGCCGGGGAGGACATTTTCTAGTTTCTTCCTTTTTGACCAGAAAGTTTGCAAAATAAACTTTTTTTGTTAAAAAATCAACTGGTTTTATCAAAACAGTCAGTTTTTCCCATTTTGAAAACACACACACACACACACAAGCACTTTCGTTAAATAACATTAGGGAGACTCGACTTTGTCTGAGGCGGCTTGGGTGACGTGAAACTCTTCCCAAGACGTAACCTGACCTCCGAACTAATAGAATCTCTAACCTTTTCTTTTGTTGGGTTAAATAATTAACAAAAGTGGCGACTCCGTTATGTTTTGTGAGATAACCGTGTTTGGCGTTTCGCCCCCAAAATTCATCGCGTTTTCCGCGCGCGGGGGGTGGGATCCTTACACATGGTCATTGTCATATATAGATATCATATTAGTTATGTCATTTGAATCCTTAGACATGAAGTTATTATAGTCTTCCACTTGGTGAACATTATGTTTGACATATTCAAACGCTACCTTTAACCAGGAAGTTATAAAGGGTATGATTGGCATAATCGGATTCACGTAGGGAAGAATAATAAGCTAAGTTGGATTTGTCCCTCTTCGGAGAGATGTCAAGCTTGGGCCCCTCGTAGAATGATGTTGATGAAATGTTTGGCCAAAATCAAGTGAATTGATTGGATCAATGTCATTTGGATTATCAACATTTTCGGTATCGAGAAAGTATTGAACAAATACAAGTTGACTTGATGACCATGACTTGTGTTCAATGACATCGTGGACAAAGGGATAGTGACATGTTCTATGAGGAATATGAACTTGTATATAGTTACACTATTTGGGTAGGTATGACGGTTTGCTAGAACTTAATCATATCTTATGGGTTTATGATTGAACCCATTGCCAACTTAGTATAATTCTAAAGGGTTACACACAAATAGCATGAATCCTAAAGGACTTAATTGGAATTTGGTTCGAAGGGCCTTTCAGGAATATTAGGAATTTAGAGGAGAAAAGTGGAAAAGGGGAGGGTCCGCCTGGACCTATGAAAGGACCCGCCCGGACCTCTCATAGGATCCGATCAGACCTACTTCTATACCCGGCAGACCTGCTGTTTCGGCCTGGGATTTTCTTGTTCCGTTTTCTTGCGGGTTTGGTCACTTGTTACCTAATCAGTCCATAGTTTGTGAGAGCCTCCAAAGAGTTTTGAAGGGTTATTTTCTTGTTCTAAGATCTCTTGGGTGAAGAACAAGAACACACACACATAAATTCCCTATATAGTTCTATACATTGTGAAAGCGTGTTTCACAATTTGGTCTAGCAACCAAGATAAATAAGCTACTTGATATTCCTTCGTGGTGTGGATACCGATAGAGGGTGAAACTTATCATATTCAAAATTCGTGTTCTTCCTTTTGTTCGTGATCAAGTTTCAAGTCTCCACTAAGAATCAAGGTTGTTAATCAAAGGCATTAAGGGTTAGTATTCTAGTATTAATTATGCAAGTATTTGACTTAATCATATGAATGGATCTATGGGCTTTGGGTTTCATGAAAATTTTAATGCTTTAAGTCCGCTGCGCATGATGATAGGAAACCCAACAAATACTAACCCTTGATGCCTTTGATTAACAACCTTGAATCTTGGTGGAGATTTGAAACTTGATCACGAACAACAGCAGGAACATGAACTATGGAGGTGATAAGCTTCACCCTCTATTGGTATCCACACCTCGAACGAATATCAAGAAACTTCTTGATCTTGGTTGCTAGACCAAATTGTGAAACATGCTTTCACAATTGTATTATAACTATATGGAATTTATATTGTGATGTTCTTGTTCTTTACCCAAGGGATCTTAGAACAAGAAATGACTCTCTCAAACTATTTGGAGGCTTACACAATGTTATGTACTGATTAGGGCAACTAGAGGTGGATTTTACACTTGTTTCACCTATTCCAAATAGGTAACAAGTGACTAAACCCGCAAGAAAACGGACTAAGAAAATCCCAGGCTGAAACCGACTGGTCTGCCCGAGTATAACAGGAGGTCCGGCCGGATCCTTGCAAGGTCCGACCGGGTCCTTTAATTGGTCCGTCCGGGTCACAAAGAGGGTCCGGATGAGTCCTATACAAGGTCCAACTAGACCATCCAATTTCTCTGGTTTTCTTGTTTTCTCCTCTTAATTCCCAAAATCCCTCAAAGGTCCTTCGACCTAAGATTCCAATTAAGTCCTTTAGGATTCGTTCTATTTGTGTGTGACCCTAAACTATTACACTAAGTTGGCAATGGGTTTAAATATAAACCCATAAGATATGATTAGGTTATAGCAAACCGTCATACCTACCCAAATAGTGTAACTATATACAAGTTCATATTCCTTATAGAACATGTCACAATCCCTTTGTCCACGATTTCATTTAATACAAGTCATGGTCATCAAGTCAACTTGTATTTGTTCAATACTTTCTCGATTCCGAATATGTTGATAATCCAAGTGACATTGATCCAATCAATTCACTTGAGTTTGGCCAAACATTTCATTAACATAATTCTACGAGGGGCCCAAGCTTGACATCTCTCCGATGGGTTCAAGGGATTGCCTTGACCCTAAATAATAAAACTTTCCCCTGCAGTAATTATTAGCACATAAACATGAAATGGAAGGACAAGAAGGAAGGCGGGCGATTCTGGTTCAAAGGGTCGGATGCGCGCGCTTTAGGCCAAGAAGGCCAGAGGCGCGCGCTTCCCACATTTTTTACCAGAATGCCCAGAAAACAGTAAAAAGAACACCAAAAGTAAGGAACGCAAGTTTAACCCTCTAAATTATCCCCAGTAGAGTCGCCACTGTAGATACCCCGGAAAAACCACAACTTGGCTAGAGCGGTGAATTATCCTAGGATGTCTAACTTGTTTTAATTGTAGAGTCGCCACCTATGTTATTGAGGGAACATAAGAAAACCTAAAGAAATAACCTATTTTTATATACAAAAGCAGAGATTCGGGAAGAGAAGGGTTCGGGGGTTAGATGACGGAGTGGGAAGTACTTAAACATCCACTCCACCCCGCTTACGCGGGTCTTGCTACTATTGGTGTTTTAATGCTAAATGTCCTTATTTTAATATGAGAAAAGTGCTAACAATTATAATGTAAAGAAAAGGGGAATTACAAAAGTAAATAAAAGAGAATTGTTTTATTTATAAATTTATGCTAAATATTACATATCAAACAATTACACTAAGAAGTGAATGATAAATTAAAATAAAGTTTAGAATGTTGGAATGTAACCTTGACTAAACATCAATAGTGAAGTGGTCTTTTGGTTGTATTCCTTTTTATGGAGATTGCATACACATTAGAAGAGATGAAAGATGAAGAAAGCAAATAAGATTAAGAGTTTAGAAGAAAAGAATAAACATTGTACCTTGTGCTTGAATGGGGAAAAACCAATTTGTCTATAGTAACCACTCTTGAAAATGAACTTTTAGTTTTAAGAGAGTTTTTGAGTCATGAATCCTTCCTCTCTTTCCATGGTGGAATGAAGAGGTATTTATAGGTGTAGGGAGAGTGTTTGTGGTCACAAAGATGGCCTCTCCCCGGATCAAGCCAAGGCATAATGGTTTTGGAGGTTACAAATCAAAAAAGAAGGGAAATTTAGCAAAATCTGAGATTCTGGAGGTGGGATGCTGTTAGTACCCGACCTGAAAATGAGTTTATTAGGACTTTCCCAAAAATACAAGGACTTTATAGGAATTAGAAACCTTGCAAAGACTTGTCCCGGATTCCCTAAATACCTCATTTATGACAAAATCTATCAAAATAGGTAATAAATGGTTTCCTTAAAACCATGCAAAAACCCTAGCTTGAATTTCACGTTAGCCCGCAACCTTCGCCACGCGGCCAACATTGCCGCGCCCCGACCTTGGCCACGCGGCCACTCTTGTCACCGTCTTCATTCTTGGCCAGGCGGCCAATCTTGCTCCGGATGATCCTGACCGTTAGATCTTCCCCTCAGTTTACTATATAAACCAATCCCATGCTATTGGTTTAGGGATCCGAATTTAGAGCTCACAAGTGATGATTTTGTCACGACCCGAAAACTAGGCTCTATTTTATTAGTAATAAATAAATTATTATTTATTTATTTATTGCTTATTTATTTATTTGAATTATTAATTATTTAAAGATTTATGTGTGCATCTTATGTTTCATAATAATTGTGCCTAGCATTTTATTTGAGTCATTTGTGTTAGTGCAGTATTGTTGGGTCTTAATAATTAGTGGAAGTATTATAGTTGAGCTAGTTAGTGGGGGAAGGGGCTAGGTGCAACATTTCAAACAATTCCCCTACTCCCTCTCTTCTCCCTCACCCTATCACCCTCACTCACACTCCACCTCCATCTCCCAGCAAATCTCTCTCTCTCTCTCCATGTTTGTGGGTAAGTTTTTCTCTCTTCTTTCTCTCTTCATTTTCTTCCTCTTCCTCTCATTATTTCTCATTTCTTAAAACATGAATCTTCTTTAGATCGTCGAGAGGATCGTAGGAAGCCAAAAATATTGGAAATCCATCATCTTTGAGAAATCTCAAGTAAGTTGCTTTTCCCCTATTTTATGCTAGAAATGCTACTCAATGTTTATTTGATGTTATGAATGCTATTTATTGCATCTTGGGTTGATTTGGGAGTGATTTGCATTTGTTCATTTTTGTGAAAATTTGGTATTTGAATCATCATTGATTGAGGTCTTTAGATGTTATTCTAGTAGTCCTTTTGGTTCAAAATGGTGTAGGTACCTTAGTTCACATTTTGGTAGTGTTAGAAATGGTGAAGATTGGGTTGGTTTTGGATTTGGGGTTGTTAATGGTAGAAATCCAGATTTTTTGGCCGGAATTTGCCTTTCCGGGCAAGGAGGCGCGCGCACCCTTATGCCCCTCTTGAACAAAAACCTTCTGACTTCAGGAGGCGCGCGCACCCTCCCATAGGAGGCGCGAGGCACCCTCTCCTCCTCCAAACTTGATTTTCCTTCTGACTTTAGGAGGCGCGCGCACCCTCTCCCCTGGTGTGAAATTTATTTCCTTTTTGTCCAATCTTTCGAGGGCCATATCTTGTTCATCCGGACTCCGTTTTAGGCATATAAATTATCGTTTTAAAGCTCTCCTTGAGCTCTTCGAGATGAGTGAGTAGTTTTGGTTGTGTTCTTGAGTTAGCTGGATCCTTTGTGGTCAAATGTGATATGGGAATTGTGTTATCATTGTTAAGATTGTTGGAACACTTTAATTGTGTGTTGTTGATTCATTTCACTTTCTTGGTGACTTCTTGGTATGGTTCCCTACTTTGGAATAAGTTGTTTAATTAAGCTAGTATTTATTACTTAGCATTTATTTGAAAGTCCAGCTGGTATTTGTGGTTGTGTCGGGCGATGTGAGATATTGTGATGGCACCGGCCAAGTCCATTATGGTGTCGACCATTGTTTTGCCCTTATTTTCCCTCTTCCAGATCGGCCTTGGTTGAGACGTTTGGAGCATGACTTTGTGGCATGGCTCCCGCCCTTTGTGGCACATTACTTTGTTATTGGATCCGGTACCGGGGATTTCTCTTCAGCTTTCATGCTATTATGAAGATGATGATTTGTTGATTATTGAAGCTGCGCAGCGACCTTTATTTGGATATATCAGTTTGGGAAAACCTTGGCTATATCCTTTGTTATGTGTTTATTTCCGCTGCTATCTGCTATGTGATAACTGTTATGTGCTATCTATGATTTATTATTGTATATTGCATCATAGCATGTCATGTAGTTGCATTAGTAACTTATTGAGATTTATCTCACCCCCTTTTCCTTTGTCTTTGTTTTTCCTTAACTCCCCCCCAGGTGGAAAGGATTAGACTCGCTGATCACGAGACAGGACGTCGAGTGGGTTTGAGCTTTTGGGGAAGGTTGATATTGGTGGGTTTACATTATATAAATGTGTAACCTTTTTGGGATAATTGTACCAAACATTGACGTCATTAGGATTTGTATATTTTACTATTTTGTAGTGTGAGCTTATGGGGCTTACACTAGTACATTGTCATTGTTAAATTGTTTTCCAAAACCTTGTGTTACCATCTTTTTTTATGAAATGAAATTTTTATCTCCGATATTTTGGTGTTTTGATTAGTAAGTCGACGTCCAGCTCACGATCTTGGGCCTGCGGGGTTCGGGGCGCGACAGTTGGTATCAGAGCTATGGTTTAGCTCTAAGTATAAGTCTAGGTGGACTAGTATGACCTAGGTGGGTAGTTGTGTTCGGAGTGAGTAACGGTTGATGTTTTATGCAGGTAATTGTTCTCAATGGCTAGAAGAAGGACAGGCGAAGGCTCTAGTGGAGCACAGAATCAGAATGACTTAAGGGAAGAGAACCGGGCAATGTTCCAAGGAATGTTTGAGGCCGCTATGAAGGCCATTCATGATCAAGGGCCACGAGAAGAGCATGTGGCACCACCGAGATATGGGCTGGAGCAATTTCTGAAATTGAAACCAAGAGAGTTTGATGGTGAGCCCGATGTGAAGAAGGCCGAGCTATGGATCGAGTCAATGGAGAAAATTTATGATGTGTTTGGGTGCACGGACGAGGATAGGGTCCGGTTCGTGGCTTATAAGCTTGTGGGTGCCGCCGAGCATTGGTGGAAAGGAGTTAAAGCTAGTTGGGATGACACTCACACAGTGTATGCATAGGAATTGTTTGTGCGTAAATTCAAAGAGCATTTTATCCCGGTAGTGGATCAGAACCGAAAGGAGATCGAGCTTCTCAACTTGGAGCAAGGTTTGTTGTCTATAGCTCAATACTCGGCTAAGTTCACAGAATTAGCCCGGTATTGTGACTATCTTGTGAGGACCGAAGAACAGAAAGCTATGAGATTCATCCGGGGTTTGAAGACTTCTATCCGTACTCAGCTCATAGCCAAAAGGATTGTGACGTTCTAGGATGCAGTGGACCGTGCCTATCTTATAGAGAAAGATATTGGGGAACATAAGAGGAAGACCGAGGTAGCTAACCCGAGTAAGCAAGGAGCGCAGAGCAAGTCACAACCAAGGATTGATAACCGAGGTAACTTTGGGGGACAATCTCAGTTCCGAGGGCAACCGACCCCAAAGAACCCGGGTACCACTTCCGGGAACCAAGGGAACCAAAACAGGAGACTTTGTTCGTATTGTCAAAAGGAAGGCCACTCAGAAGACCGTTGCTGGAAGAAACAGGGAAGGTGCACCAATTATGGCCAAATGGGGCATTATGTGAGGGATTGTCTGAAGAATAGAATTCAACCGACCGGGGTAGGAGCTGGGGATCCTCAGGGTCAGAAAAGGGACGCTACGGGAAAGCCCAAGGTCCAAGGGAAAGTGTTTGCAATGAATCAACAACAAGCCACAGATGATCCCACAGTTATTGTAGGTATTATTTCTATATCTAGTGTGAGCGTACGAGCGTTAGTAGATCCAGGATCATCTCATTCATACATTTCTATGCAATTTTCTTCTCTGCTAAATGCTGCATCTGAGTCATTGCCTTATGTGTTAGAGGTGTCTACTCCTATAGGAGAGTGTTTGGTGACTGATAGAGTCTTTCGTGCTTGTGATGTGGTTATATGTGGTCGTGTCTTGTGTGCAGACTTGGTAGTCCTTCCTATTCAAGACTTTAATGTTATTTTGGGTATGGATTGGTTGAGCAAGTTTCATGCCTCTGTTGATTGTCGTAGGAAAGTTGTTACTTTTTCTATTCCCGATGTGCCTAAATTTGCTTTTGAGGCTATGCCTATTGGTAGAAATTTTCGTATCATTTCTTATGTGAAAGCGAGAAAATTATTGCACCGTGGTTGTGAGGGGTACTTGGCTAGTATGCTTGATACTAGGAAAGAATCCCCTAGTTTGGAAAGTGTTCGGGTAGTTAGGGAATTTCCCGATGTTTTCTCTTCTGAATATAATATGCCTCCCGATCGTGAGATAGAATTTTGCATAGATCTTTTGCCGGGTACAGCT
This sequence comes from Campanula takesimana, assembly GCA_026119855.1. Classification (NCBI taxonomy): domain Eukaryota; kingdom Viridiplantae; phylum Streptophyta; class Magnoliopsida; order Asterales; family Campanulaceae; genus Campanula; species Campanula takesimana. Next base: position 470,463 of record JAOWBW010000037.1, read on the forward strand.
CCGATTTCAAAGGCACCGTATAGGTTGGCTCCCGCAGAGTTGAAGGAGTTAAAGGTTCAGCTGCAAGAGTTGCTTGATCGAGGGTTTATCCACCCTAGTGTTTCCCCGTGGGGAGCACCGGTTTTGTTTGTGCGGAAGAAAGATGGTTCTCTGAGATTGTGTATCGATTACCGAAAGTTGAATCAGGTTACAGTGAAGAACAAGTATCCTCTACCTCACATTGATGATTTGTTTGATTAGCTTCAAGGCTCAGTTGTGTTTTCTAAACTTGATTTGAGGAGTGGGTACCATCAGTTGAAGATTCGATCGGAGGATATTCCGAAGACTGCCTTTCGCACTCGGTATGGTCATTATGAGTTCTTGGTTATGCCGTTTGGGTTGACTAACGCACCTGCAGTGTTTATGGATTTGATGAATCGGGTTTTCCATCCTTATCTTGATTCGTTCGTGGTGGTCTTTATTGATGATATACTCGTCTACTCTAAATCTAGAGAGGAGCACGAGCAACATTTGAGAACAGTGTTATCCGTTCTTGCGAGGGAGAAATTATTTGCGAAGTTTAGTAAATGCGAATTTTGGCTCGAGAAGGTTTCTTTTCTGGGCCATGTGATTTCTAAAGATGGGATTTCGGTGGATCCTTCAAAGATTGAAGCCATAGTGGATTGGAAGAGACCCGAGTCAGTGACCGAGATTCGTAGCTTTCTGGGTTTGGCCGGGTATTACCAAAGATTTATTGGGGGGTTTTCGAGGATTGCTACTCCGATGACTCAGTTGACCCGGAAGAATGTCCCTATTGAGTGGACCGAGAAATGCGACAAGAGTTTCGAGGAATTGAAGAAGAGGTTGACTACCGCGCCGATCTTGACCTTGCCTAATGGGAATGATAATTTAGTAATTTATAGTGATGCTTCGAAAGAGGGTTTGGGTTGTGTTTTGATGCAGAACGGTAAAGTGATTGCCTATGCTTCGAGGAAGTTGACCCCGAGTGAACAGAATTACCCGACTCATGATATGGAGTTGGCGGCGATAGTCTTTGCGTTGCACAAATGGAAGCACTACCTTTATGGGGCGAAGTTTGAAATTTTTACCGATCACAAGAGTTTGAAATACCTTTTCTCCCAGAAAGAGTTGAACAATACGCAACGCCGATGGATCGAATTGTTGAAGTATTATGATTGTACGATTTCTTATCATCCGGGGAAGGCGAATGTGGTAACAGATGCGATTAGTAGAAAATCTTATGTGGCTTCGATGATGGTTCGGGAATGGAAAATGCTTGAGGATGTGCGAGATTGGTCTCCTCGTGAATCGAGACATGGGGCGATTTTTGCGAATATTAGGGTATCTCCGACCCTAATTCAGAGGATAAAGGAAGCTCAGAAGGAAGATCCCGAGTTGGTGAAGATAATGGGTAAATTGAAGGAAAAGAACTTCGAGGATTTTTCTTTGAGTTCGAGTGGAGTTTTGACTTTCCGTGATCGTTTGTGCGTGCCCGATGTTGGTGGAATAAAGAGGCAAGTTTTAGATGAGGGTCACAAATCGAGATATACTATTCATCCGGGTAGCACGAAGATGTACCAGAATCTGAAGCAACATTTTTGGTGGAATAATATGAAAAGGGAAATAGCTGAGTATGTTTCGAAATGTTTAACTTGTCAGCAGGTCAAAGCCGAGCATCAGAGACCCGCGGGACTACTTCAGCCGTTAGAGATTCCCGAGTGGAAATGGGAGCATGTGACTATGGATTTCGTTACGGGACTACCTCGTACCCGTAGGAAGTATGACAGTGTTTAGGTAATAGTGGATAGATTGACCAAGAGTGCCCATTTCTTGCCTATTGATATCAGATATTCGATGGAGAAGCTTGCGACCCTTTACATTGATGAGATTGTGAGATTGCATGGGGTTCCGGTTAGCATTGTGTCAGATCGAGACCCGAGGTTTACTTCTAGATTCTGGAAGGCGTTTCAGGAAGCTTTGGGTACAGATTTGCGGTTCAGCACAGCTTTTCACCCTCAGACCGATGGTCAATCCGAGAGGACCATTCAGATTTTGGAGGATATGTTGCGAGCTTGTTCGATAGACTTTTCCGATTCTTGGGATAGACATTTACCGTTAGTGGAGTTCTCTTACAACAACAGTTATCAGACTAGTATCGAGATGGCACTGTATAAGGCCTTGTATGGAAGAAAGTGTAGATCGCCTATCTGTTGGGATGAGGTCGGTGAAGCGAAGATCGTGGGTATTGATTTGCTTCAGGATTCAGTTGAGAAAGTCAGGGTTATCCGGGATCGATTGAAAACAACCCAGAGTCGACATAAGAGCTATGCAGATAACCGAAGGCGAGATCTTAGTTTTCAGACTGGTGACTTTGTGTTCTTGAAAGTATCTCCGAAGGTGGGTATTCGTAGGTTTGGGAAGAAAGGCAAATTGGCTCTGAGGTTTATTGGCCCGTTTGAGATTTTGGGAAAGGTTGGACTTCTTGCGTATCGACTTGCGTTACCGCCATCTTTGGACCGATTACATAATGTATTTCATGTTTCTATGCTTCGGAAGTATGTTCATGACCCTTCTCACTTGTTACCGAGGATACCGGAAGATATTGAGCCCGATATGACTTATGAGGAACGACCGGTTCGGATTCTTGATTCTAAAGTCCAAGAGTTGAGGAGCAAAAGCATTGCGTTAGTAAGAGTTCTTTGGAGGAATCATAACATCGAGGAGTCGACGTGGGAGCTCCGAGATGAGATCGAGAGGAAATATCCGTGGCTTTTTAGTTCGGGTAAGTCCTGTTAAAATTCGGGTCGAATTTTCTTTAAGGGGGAGTGAATGTCACGACCCGAAAACTAGGCTCTATTTTATTAGTAATAAATAATTATTATTTATTTATTTGCTTATTTATTTATTTGAATTATTAATTATTTAAAGATTTATGTGTGCATCTTATGTTTCATAATAATTGTGCCTAGCATTTTATTTGAGACATTTGTGTTAGTGCAGTATTGTTGGGTCTTAATAATTAGTGGAAGTATTATAGTTTAGCTAGTTAGTGGGGGAAGGGGGCTAGGTGCAACATTTCAAATAATTCCCCTACTCCCTCTCTTCTCCCTCACCCTATCACCCTCACTCACACTCCACCTCCATCTCCCAGCAAATCTCTCTCTCTCTCTCCATGTTTGTGGGTAAGTTTTTCTCTCTTCCTTCTCTCTTCATTTTCTTCCTCTTCCTCTCATTATTTCTCATTTCTTAAAACATGAATCTTGTTTAGATCGTCGATACGATCGTAGGAAGCCAAAAATATTGGAAATCCATCATCTTTGAGAAATCTCAAGTAAGTTGCTTTTCCCCTATTTTATGCTAGAAATGCTACTCCATGTTTATTTGATGTTATGAATGCTATTTATTGCATCTTGGGTTGATTTGGGAGTGATTTGCATTTGTTCATTTTTGTGAAAATTTGGTATTTGAATCATCATTGATTGAGGTCTTTAGATGTTATTCTAGTAGTCCTTTTAGTTCAAAATGGTGTAGGTACCTTAGTTCACATTTTGGTAGTATTAGAAATAGTGAAGATTGGGTTGGTTTTGGATTTGGGGTTGTTAATGGTAGAAACCCAGATTTTTTTGCCGGAATTTGCCTTTCCGGGCAAGGAGGCGCGCGCACCCTCCCATAGGAGGCGCGCGCACCCTTTTGCCCCTCTTGAACAAAAACCTTCTGACTTCAGGAGGCGCGCGCATCCTCCCATAGGAGGCGCGCGCACCCTCTCCTCCTCCAAACTTGATTTTCCTTCTGACTTTAGGAGGCGCGCGCACCCTCTCCCCTGGTGTGAAATTTATTTCCTTTTTGTCCAATCTTTCGAGGGCCATATCTTGTTCATCCGGACTCCGTTTTAGGCGTATAAATTATCGTTTTAAAGATCTCCTTGAGCTCTTCGAGATGAGTGAGTAGTTTTGGTTGTGTTCTTGAGTTAACTGGATCCTTTGTGGTCAAATGTGATATGGGAATTGTGTTATCATTGTTAAGATTATTGGAACACTTTAATTGTGTGTTGTTGATTCATTTCACTTTCTTGGTGACTTCTTGGTATGGTTCCCTACTTTGGAATAAGTTGTTTAATTAAGCTAGTATTTATTACTTAGCATTTATTTGAAAGTCCAGCTGGTATTTGTGGTTGTGTCGGGCGATGTCAGATATTGTGATGGCACCGGCCAAGTCCATTATGGTGTCGACCATTGTTTTGCCCTTATTTTCCCTCTTCCAGATCGGCCTTGGTTGAGACGTTTGGAGCATGACTTTGTGGCATGGCTCCCGCCCTTTGTGGCACATTACTTTGTTATTGGATCCAGTACCGGGGATTTCTCTTCAGCTTTCATGCTATTATGAAGATGATGATTTGTTGATTATTGAAGCTGCGCAGCGACCTTTATTTGGATATATCAGTTTGGGAAAACCTTTGCTATATCCTTTGTTATGTGTTTATTTCCGCTGCTATCTGCTATGTGATAACTGTTATGTGCTATCTATGATTTATTATTGTATATTGCATCATAGCATGTCATGTAGTTGCATTAGTAACTTATTGAGATTTATCTCACCCCCTTTTCCTTTGTCTTTGTTTTTCCTTAACCCCCCCAGGTGGAAAGTATTAGACTCGCTGATCACGAGACAGGACGTCGAGTGGGTTCGAGCTTTTGGGACAGGTTGATATTGGTGGGTTTACATTATATAAATGTGTAACCTTTTTGGGATAATTGTACCAAACATTGACGTCATTAGGATTTGTATATTTTACTATTTTGTAGTGTGAGCTTATGGGGCTTACACTAGTACATTGTCGTTGTTAAATTGTTTTCCAGAACCTTGTGTTACCATCTTTTGTTATGAAATGAAATTTTTATCTCTGATATTTTGGTGTTTTGATTAGTAAGTCGACGTCCAGCTCGCGATCTCGGGCCCGCGGGGTTCGGGGCGCGACAGATTTTGCTCCCAAATCAAGTCATTCAAGCCTCCAAAAACACTCTCAAGAATCCCAAGAAGATCCAAGGTTATTTCTTGCCAACAAAGGTAAGTTTTCTAACTTTTTCTTCATGTTCTTGTCATATTATTAGTTTAGATCCATAATATTCATATTCTTAATATGTTTATTCATGTGTTCTTTATAATATTCATGTTCCTAACATCTTTATTCATATTTTCTTCATGACATTCATATGTTCATAATATGTTCTTCGCATATTCATCATATTCTAGGTTAAAACCTTATTTATGCTATATTTAGGGTTGCGATCTTCATGTTAACATGTTATTTCATAGCCAATGATGATCTAGGGTTCATCAACCCAAGGATGATCTAGGAACTACTTCTAAACCCTAATCTTTAGGTAATTCCCCCCTCATTATGCATGATCCCGATTCTTCTGCCTATTCTAAATTCTCTCGAACTACGCTGACTTGAGCTTCTCACATTGAGAGGAACGTAGGCAATCTTCGGATCCGGTCTAAATCACTAACACACTACATACACCGCATCATGATAGAAAGACCGATCAATTCGGGCAATAGGAGTGATAACGTTCAATATTCTTCTCTTGTTGTAATTTGACCCCCGAACCCACTAAAATGCTTTTTTCAAAGTTTTGGCTATAATTAAAACGGCGTGGCGACTCTCATATTTTAATGTTACCATGAATATCTCAAATTCAAACACATGTATTCACAGTGGCGACTCTGCTGGGGACTGCTTTGAAACTTTTTCAAACTTAGTGGGTCTAACTTTCGTCACATCATGATGCTTGCCATGTTTACACATGCACACACTTGCCATGTTTACACACGCACCTCACACACTTTCCATGTTTACACATGCACCCTACACACACCTGCCATGTATACTCATGCACCCTACACACACCTGCCATGTTTACACATGCACCCTACACACACTTGCCATGTTTACACATGCACGCACTTGCCATGTTTACACATGCACACACTTGCCATGTTTATACATGCACCCTACACACACCTGCCATGTATACACATGCACCCTACACACACCTGCCATGTTTACACATGCACCTCACACACCTGCCATGTTTACACATACACCCTACACACACTTGCCATGTTTACACATGCACACACTTGCCATGTTTATACATGCACCTCACATACTTTCCATATTTACACATGCACCCGTGCACCCCACAATGTTAATACTTGTACTTTGTTGATACTTGTACTTTGTATATTCCTTGTATCCTTGTACATTTGTTATTTTCGCCTTAGTATTAGGGTCAAACAAAACTCTGCTATGCTCCCTTGTACGTTATTTTCCTTCTCCTGCATTGCATAGCATCATTCAAACATTCAAAACTTCTCTCTTTTATCCTTAAAAAGAATTAGTTTCTTGCCACACACTACCACTAGTCCGTGTCAGCACTGCACAGGTCCCTACTACCCGGAGTATTCGATGTGCAGGAATTTGTGCGCTACTGCCTCACATTTTTCGAGTCACTCGTCTACTCCACTCACCGTGTACGTTCCACGAGCGGTGGGAACCTTTATCCTACCCGTGTCAACCCACACATAGAGATTAGGACACTCCTTGGACCAACCATTTAGGATGTAAATAAATGCAAAACTTTTCGTTAAATAAAATGTGCATTGCATCTAGGCGACCTTTCCATCGCTCACCCCCTGGGCCATCTATCAAAATTCCTCATCTTGGCCTATCTAGGTTACCTACCCATCATTGCGATCCATTTGGGTCTACCCTTCATCTCGACCCGCTTTGGTCAAAATCCCACCATCCTTTGGCCTCTTAGGACAACTTTATCTACCTTTGACCTCCTAGGTCAACCTTTGACCTCTTAGGTCAACCTTATTCGCCTTTGACCTCCTAGGCCAACCTTACCACCCTTTGACCTCTTAGGCCAACCTTTGACCCCCTAGGTCAATCTTATCCGTTTAAGTCGACCTTTGAACCCCTAGGTCAATCTTATCCGTTTAAGTCAACCTTTGACCCCCTAGGCCAACCTTACCAACCTTTGATCTCTTAGGTCTACCCTTGACCCCCTAGGTCAATTTTATCAACCTCCGACCTCTTAGGTCAATCCTTGACCTCCTAGGTCAACCTTATCACCTTCGACCTCTTAGGTCACCCCTCGATCTCTTAGGTCGACCTTTGACCACTTAGGTCAACCTATCATTTACCCATCTAGGTCAACCCACCATCATCGACGCATTCTAGCTTGAACCACTTCTTGTCTCAAACCTTAGGTCAAATTTAGATGAAACCTTAAGTCAAACCTTACCCGATTCCTATAGGTCTTCCTCACCCATGCTTGACTACAGACCGAGTCATCTCCCTCTTTTTGACCCCTATGGTCATCTCTCACCTCTTTTTAAAAGTCTAACTTGACTCGAACTACGGCGACCTGAGCCTCTTATTGTGTGGGACCTCTCCCTCATGGTAAGGGGAACGTAGGCAACTTCAGCCCGGTCAAACTTTCAAATTCTTGTCAAAAATGCATTTCAAAGTGTGGAGACCGACTCTTTTCCAAAAGTGATTTTATAACGATGCCTTGTCATTAATTATAAATCTAAGCTCAATTCAAAGATATAATTCCCCCACAACTATTGTAGATCCTACATCATGTCTGTTGAAAGGAACATCGAAGTTGCAAATGAAGCTATTACCCAAGGTCTCGAGACAACTCTCCACACCACTACTGATCTCAATGAGCAAGCGCTCCATTTCGAGACCATCCTCAATGAGCAAGCAACCCTCTTCCGGACCGCTCTCGTCGAACAAGAAGCCTACTTTTAGATTGTCCTCCTCAAGCAAGTCGACCGCTTTCAAAAAGAGATGTGCAAGGTTCTAAAGGACACCGAGAAGCGCCTTCACTCTGATATTTATTGCATTTATGATTACCTCGGCCGAGTTCTCCCTCTTGCTCAATTTCAACACCCGTACGCTCCTCAAATGTATGGGCCATCACAGATTTCCCCCGTTGGGATGCCTCCTAAGACTACTCATCAACGACAGGTACCGGTACCTTAACCACCCTCAAAGACAGTTCGGAAGGACGAACGCGAGTACAATGACTTGGGTATGCCGTTAGCCAAACTCTTCAAAAGTCTAGTTCAAGCCGGCAAGTTGTCTCCTTTGTTCAACTATGAACCAAGTAGGGTGAAGCAAGGCTTGGATCCCTCCAAACACTGCCAATACCACCAGTACATTGGGCATGACACCGAAGATTGCCACCAATTGAGGAGAAAGATTCAAAGCCTCATTGACAGCGGAGCCATCACCCGCCAACGGAATACATGGGCATGGGCAAAAGAGGAAATTGGGGCTACCTCCTTTAAATAAAAGAAAAGAAAAGGGTCATTCAGTCTTTGTAGGTTCTAGAGTGTCCTTAGTCAAAAGTCCACCTTGGACGATTTTTGTTTCTTTAGTAAAAGTCCACCCCGGATTAGTCGTTTTTCTTTCAAATAATAAAAGAGTCTTTATTTCTTTTCTCTCTAGACTTGAGACATAATCTTGCATAAATCAATTCCATGAAAATTGTCTTATTCACCATCTTCACTTGATTGCTATATCTTTATATGATGAATTAATCTTAATCTTACTCATTAATGACGACTCATTAAAAGGTAAATGGACCCATAAACCATTCACATAACTCAGTACACAATTAGTCTCAAGATAACAAATGCTTTGACCAATTGGGATGAACGAATCACTCTCTCTTCTCTCTACATTCTACCCCCATACACTCTCTCTACACACTCACCCCTTGTACACCCTTCATGTACACTCTCTATATACACCTTCTCCCATACACTATCCTCAAACGCCTCTCATCCCACCATTAGACCCCTTTTTCCATACGGTCATGACAAAGAAATGGACTGCGGTTGCTCATCATCAAATAGACATCCATGTTGCCACAATTTAAGGGGTTGTTTGTTCCCTTCATGAGTACTACATGCCGTTACACTGGGGCTGTCCGTATTCCATCGAAAATGTAAGACAAGTGCACGAAGTCATTCATGCCATTAATTGGTGCACGTGATAATCCAATGGAGCTCTACCGGTGAAAATCAAGGGGCTAGGATGCCCGCCGCAAGCAAAAGGCCGCTTAAACTATAAGGAAGCTACCTCGCAATCGAGAGAGGCGAAAGCAAACTAGGGGCTTATCTTGCCCAATGTTTCATGTACAAATAAAAAAAAAATAAAAAAATATGGCTCGCTAGGTTGAAACCCAAAAGGGCGACCTAGGAAAAAGTTAGAGCATTGCACAATAAGAAGCCCGCTAGGTTGAAAACCCGAAAGGGCGGCCTAGGCAAAAAAAAAAAGGGGTGCGCACAAAGAGATAAAATAAAAAAAGAAAAAGAAAAATAGAAGGGGCTATCACCATGGAAAAGTAAAAGTCCCATTTTCTTTTCACCTCAAATGTTCTATTTTCCTTTCTTTCCTTACAAAGTAGATAAACGGCAGCAACCCATGACAACTACGATGGAGCAATCCACTGCAACAACTACAAAGGAGTAATCCACCGCAATGAGATACAAAGAACAACTCACCTCAAACGAACCTCACACCCCTAAACTCAAAACCCAACTTCATCGTCAACCGGGCAACCACTCAAAGCCAAACATAACCTACCTTGGGCCAACTTTCTTTCTTTTCTTTCCTCCCACACATACCCACTGAAACCCGACACCATCGTCAAGCGGGTTATCCCCGAACTACGCGGACCTGAGCTCCTCACCTTGAGGAGAACGTAGGCAACCTCCCGGTTCGGTCCAAAATATACACAACCCACCTCGAGCCAATTTTCTTTCTCTTCTCTCTTCCCCCATATTTCTACTCCTGACTTCTTCACTCACAATTGATCAAAACATTTATTAATTTGAGGCTACTTGTTTACCAATTAACCATAACTCATTAACTAATCAACGAGGTCCATTCTCGAGCAATCAAATGAGAATCTTGAATAAAACAATTTTCAAATGTCTCGACAAGTCTTCTGTTCTACAACCTAGGAAAGAGCTAAACACTTACTTTCTGTCAAGCAGGGGCTTCCTTCCTTTTATATACACTCAATTGTCCAAAGAGTCAAAATGCGAGTACTATCTCTCTCTCCCTCTCACTATCACCAAAATGCCCCCGATGTTTAAACAATTATTTTTCCTTTTTTGAGTCAACTGAATGATTTTCAAAAAAAAAAAAAAAAAAAAAAAAAAAAAAGACGACGCAAAAGAGATGCCCGCTAGATTGAAAACCCGAAAGGGCGGTCTAGGCAGAAAAAAGGGTGCGTCTTAAAGGAGGTAGGATACCCCGCTCTACACCCTTATCGAACTGGGGCTTCCCCAACAGAATGGGTCGACTATGTGTTTTCTCGGAGAATACCGAGGTCCCAACAAGAATATACTTAGAAGAAGGGCATCCCTCATCATCAAGCTTGACGTAGAGTTTCTCAAAGGAGGGAGGGTACCCGTTCACCAAATTAGATAATCCCCAACGGAATGGGTCGACTATGTGGTTTCCCAGAGAATACCGAGGCGTCAACAAGGATATACTTAGCAGAAGGGCATCCCTCCTCGTCAAACTCGCCACGAGGCGAGCTCTTGGAATTGGTTAGAATCATAATTAATTATAAGGCATCTTTGTAAAATCATAACACTTTCAAAAGTTTTCTCTTCTCCAACACATTGTTTATAAATCCGCACTCTCGGTCTTCACAAAATTGTAAAAATATCTTCGGTCCGTCTAAGACCCATCTCTGTGATTCTCGGACCGATTCGGTCCTTCACTCTATCTCCCACACTTTAGGAGACCCCTAAAGCCTAAACCCTCAACTATCTAAGTCCCAAACTTACCTGATTCAAAACCTTAGGTCCCAAGCCTACCCAGTGAGTCTAACCTAGGATACATCATAACCCCTTAGCTCGACCTTTCGCAAGTTCATAGCATGATCCCTTAGGCCTCAAAACGGTTCTACCCAAAACCCCAAACCTTAAACCGGTTAACCAAAACCATATCCTTAGAGTGACCTATTAGGTCCCGAACCTACCGGTCCCGAACCTACCCGATCTCCTAGATCTCAAACCTACCAACACATACTCGTCCTTACCCTATCTAATCCATAGCTCTCTTATCCTCCTCAGTCCAACTTCTAAGGTCCACCCATAGTCTAACCTGTGGAGAAATCCCTGAGAGCCCAAGACCATTCGAGTCTACCAAAAACCTACCTTTTAGGTCTCTAGAATATCTGATCCATACCTTAGGCATCAACCCCTAAACCTTTAGGTCACAAGACTTTCTACCCTTTAGGTCTCTCACCTTACATCTCCACCCTTTGGACTCTTTAATTCCCAAGCCTACTTGGTCCGACTAAAAGCGACACATCTACGTCTCCCGACTCCCGTCATGTCCAAGCCATGACCCTACCACTCTTAAACCTACCAAGTACCAACCTAGTGTCACCCATTAGCCTCAAAAGACTTCCTAGTCTGACCTTCAACCCCTTAAGGACTCTAACCTACTTAATCCAAGCCGAGTCCAAACCTCGCCACCTACAAGGTCCACCCTTGAACTCCATGGATCTCAAACATCGCTCCCCCAACGAGTCCAAATCTCAAACCTTGCTCAAGTACATAGGATCTCCTGCGCACCACGCCATAGCATAGGGATCTTAATACCCATCAGGTTAAAACCCGTGTCCTTAAACACCTTTGGTCCCATTCCTAACCTACCTTCGCAATTGCCAAACGAGCTTAGTCACACGCATGACCTCTAAGACAAAATTAAGTCCTAAGCATACCCAATCCTGTTAGGTACCTATTGCACTCGAGCAAAGTCTTTGAGACTCAAGTCCATACCTATGCGCCAACATGGTCACATATCCAAACCCATTTCCCGCACCTATGGTTCGCACCTAGCCTAAACATTCAAACACTCTAGGATCCAAGCCCGACATGCGTATTAGGTACTAGGATCATCCAATCCCAATCCATTGCTCCTTGGCCAACCTCAAGCCTGCTTGGTCCTAATCCATAACGCGGTTTCTCTAGGACAAAAGACTTACCCGCTTGAAAGCCTTATGTCCCAACGCTACCCTGCTTAGCCTTCGATCTCCTAGATCTCACGCCTACCATTCCATTAGGCCTCGGTCTCCTTAACACATGTCTGAGTCTTACCCTAGCTAAACCCTAGAACTTTAGCCTAGGTATAATCTATCGAGCCTATCCAGCCACGAGGTATCAAGCTCATTTGCCCCAAACCACAACACTCTTAGACCTCAAACTTGCTCGGTCTAAACCAAGACAAACCTTCAAATGCTTTCGGTCTCCAAACCCTAGCCTTAAACCTAGGTAAACACATTCTCTAAACCCTAGCCTCAAGCCTAGGTAGTCATATCATTCTCTCTAAACCCTAGCCTCAAGCCTAGGTAATTACATCCTTCCTAAACCCTAGCCCCGAGCCTAGGTAGTTACATCCCTTCCAAACCCTATCTTAGAGCCTAGGTATTTACACCCTTCCTAAACCCTAGCCTTGAGCCTAGGAAACCACAACATCCCCTTTAACCCTAGCCCAAATTCTAGGGAATTTCCAAAGCCCCGTATGCAACATCATTTCCAAATTCCTGAAACCCTAGTCTCGAAACCTAGGAAATTTACAATCTCAATTCTCCGTTTTATTGAACCCTAGTCCAAAACCTAAGATATAATTGTCCAAAAATTAATCAACCCTAGCCTCGAGCCTAGGTAGTCGCATTCGCTCCAAACCCTAGCCTCAAGCTTAGGTAGTTGTACTCTTTCTAAACCCTAGCCTCAAGCTTAGGTAGTCGCACTCTTTCTAAACCCTAGCCTCGAGCCTAGGTAGTCGCATTCGCTCTAAACCCTAGCCTCGAGCCTAGGTAGTCGCACTCTTTCTAAAGCCCTAACCTCAAGCCTAGGTAGAAATTATCCTCTTTAAACTCTATCATCAAGCCTAAGATTAAACATTCCCTTCAAACCCCAGTCCTAGACCTAGGAAACTCCTTCACCTTAGTCTCAAAACGTAGGAAGTTTACAGTCCTTAGCCTTAAAACCTAGCCTAAAGCCTAGGTTACCATGAAACTTTCCAAGCCATAGTCACCAATCCCGGAAAATGGTGAACCCTAACATCAAGCTTAGTGGACCTTCCACAAAATCAATCCCTCTTCCCAACGGTCCATGGTCTCAAGCCTAGGAAGTCACAACCCTTTCAACTCCCAGCCTTAGGTCTAAAGCCAACGCCTTTGCAACCTCTGAACCTACCACAACTCTAAGCCCTAGCCTCGAAGCCTAGGATATTCCTAAACCCTAGTCCCAAACCTAGGAGAGTCATGGTCCTTAAACACCAGTTTCCAAACCCTTGTTCGAAACCCTAACATCTAGGAAGTTCCCAAACCTCAACCTCTCTAAACCCTAGCACTAAGCCTAGGATAGAATACTCTCCTCATGCTTAATGAACTCCAAACCCTAGCCCGTAAGCCTAGGAAACCCACATTGTCTCCGAGACATAATCCCAAGCCTAAGAAACCGTAACATCTTTAGGCATTCCTATCTCAAGACTAGGAGGATACCCCTTTCCCTAAAAGCCTTAAGTCCTACCCTAAGCAACCAAGCAAAATGTCCCTTACCTAACGCCTTGGTCTCAATGGCTCGTAGCCTCATTCCCTCCTAAATTAGGATAAGTGAAACCCAGACACTATGCTTCCCATATTAGCGACTCCCTGAGAGTCTATCTCCTTTGTGACTCCCTGAGAGTCTATCACCTTTGTGACTCCCCGAGAGTCTGTCACCTTTGTGACTCCCTGAGAGTTCATCCCGTTCGCGACTTCATAAAAATCCATCATCTTTGCCTCCACATGCAAATTTTCAGTTTTACCCCTGGTACATTTCCCTTTGTTCATTTTAGGTGCCCTTAGCACTATTTTGACTGATATTCATTACCTTTGGGAACGGAAAGCCCCTTAAAATTTCCATTCTTTGCCATTTTTCCTAATATTTGCTTAGGATTCGTATGGTTGTAGAGACTTCGGCGCCTCTATGACATACGCATCCTAGATCGATCGAGATTGGCAGAAGCCTCGGCGTTTCTGTTTGTGAAAGATCCAGCATCTATTATTTTAGCATTTCCTAATATTTTCTTAGGATTCGTATGGTTGTAGAGACTTCTGCGCCTCTATGACATACGCATCCTAGATCGATCGCGATTGGCAGAAGCCTCGGCGTTTCTATTTGCGAGAGATCCAGCATCTATTATTTTAGCATTTCCTAATATTTGCTTAGGATCCGTATGATGGTAGAGAGTTCGGCGCCTCTATGACATACGCATCGTAGATCGATCGCGATTGGCAGAAGCCTCGGCGTTTCTGTTTGCGAGAGATCCAGCATCTATTATTTTAGCATTTCCTAATATTTGCTTAGGATCCGTATGATGGTAGAGACTTCGGCGCCTCTATGACATACGCATCCTAGATCGATCGCGATTGGCAGAAGCCTCGGCGTTTCTGTTTGCGAGAGATCCAGCATCTATTATTTTAGCATTTCCTAATATTTTCTTAGGATTCGTATGGTTGTAGAGACTTCGGCGCCTCTATGGCATACGCATCCTAGATCGATCGCGATTGGCAGAAGCCTCGGCGTTTCTGTTTGCGAGAGATCCAGCATCTATTATTTTAGCATTTCCTAATGTTTGCTTAGGATTCGTATGGTTGTAGAGACTTCGGCGCCTCTATGGTATACGCATCCTAGATCGATCGCGATTGGCAGAGGCCTCGGCGTTTCTGTTTGCGAGAGATCCAGCATCTATTAGTTTAGCATTTCCTAATATTTGCTTAGGATTCGTATGGTTGTAGAGACTTCTGCGCCTCTATGACATACGCATCCTAGATCGATCGTGATTTTCAGAAGCCTCGGCGTTTCTGTTTGAGAGAGATCCAGCATCTATTATTTTAGCGCCATTGGCAGGAACCCGGGCGGTCCTGATTACGTTTACCCTAGCGCTTATTATTCCATCCTGGGATTATTTTGACGACGTAGTCTTTATTGTCCCATTTTCCCTCTTACCTCATTTCCCCAAATGATTTCATTGCTTACGAATGTTCGTTCTTCATACAGGATAGTGTCCGTAGGTTTGTTATCCCTAGCAGAAGTCCGATGTCTCGTTTATTTCCCCAACATCTCTGAACTACGACCGGCTTGATTCCTCTGAGGATACGTAGGAAACCTGAAAAGGTTCAGCCACCCGACCGACGCGGTCATCTATCATCCCCGGCAGATACACTTTCCCCAGCAGAAGACGTTGCTCCCCATCAGAGGACAATCATTCTCAATTTCCCCATCAGATTTGAACTACGTTAGGCTTGATTCCCCCGCGGATACGTAGGTCGCCTGTCAAGGTTCAGCCGTTCCCTTACCTTTCATCTGTTTTGAAACTCATGTTTCAGACGGATCCTTCCTTTATCGTCGACCCCACATTGCCTTGCAAGAAGCGTCGCCGAGGGGCTACTGTTAGTACCCGACCTGAAAATGAGTTTATTAGGACTTTCCCAAAAATACAAGGACTTTATAGGAATTAGAAACCTTGCAAAGACTTGTCCCGGATTCCCTAAATACCTCATTTATGACAAAATCTATCAAAATAGGTAATAAATGGTTTCCTTAAAACCATGCAAAAACCCTAGCTTGAATTTCACGTCAGCCCGCAACCTTGGCCACGCGGCCAACATTGCCGCGCCCCGACCTTGGCCACGCGGCCACTCTTGTCGCCGTCTTCATTCTTGGCCAGGTGGCCAACCTTGCTCCGGATGATCCTGACCGTTAGATCTTCCCCTCAGTTTACTATATAAACCAATCCCATGCTATTGGTTTAGGGATCCGAATTTAGAGCTCACAAGTGACGATTTTGCTCCCAAATCAAGTCATTCAAGCCTCTAAAAACACTCTCAAGAATCCCAAGAAGATCCAAGGTTATTTCTTGCCAACAAAGGTAAGTTTTCTAACTTTTTCTTCATCTTCTTGTCATATTATTAGTTTAGATCCATAATATTCATATTCTTAATATGTTTATTCATGTGTTCTTTATAATATTCATGTTCCTAACATCTTTATTCATATTTTCTTCATGACATTCATATGTTCATAATATGTTCTTCGCATATTCATCATATTCTAGGTTAAAACCTTATTTATGCTATATTTAGGGTTGCGATCTTCATGTTAACATGTTATTTCATAGCCAATGATGATCTAGGGTTCATCAACCCAAGGATGATCTAGGAACTACTTCTAAACCCTAATCTTTAGGTAATTCCCCCCTCATTATGCATGATCCCGATTCTTCTGCCTATTCTAAATTCTCTCGAACTACGCTGACCTGAGCTTCTCACATTGAGAGGAACGTAGGCAATCTTCGGATACGGTCTAAATCACTAACACACTACATACACCGCATCATGATAGAAAGACCGATCAATTTGGGCAATAGGAGTGATAACGTTCAATATTCTTCTCTTGTTATAATTTGACCCCCGAACCCACTAAAATGCTTTTTTCAAAGTTTTGGTTATAATTAAAACGGCGTGGCGACTCTCATATTTTAATGTTACTATGAATATCTCAAATTCAAACACACGTATTCACAGATGCGCGCACATCCCACCCCCTATGGGAAGCGCGCACCTCCCACAAAGGAGGGCAAAGGCGCGCACGTCCCACCTTCAAACAATCCATATTTTAGCCCAAACGTTGGTCCCGTTATGCAGTTAAGCCCCGAAACTAACGAAATCAGTCAAAAACTTAACGAACACCACAAAAGTCAACAAAAACAAAGTAAAAAATGACTCAAGGTTGACTTTGTCACTTAGTCAAGTTCAAGACTAACGGATTAAGTCAAGAACTTAAGGGAAAGTAACGAAAGTTAATGAAAAGTAGCAAAACTTAACGAAAAAGAGGAAGATAGAGAATGTGTATGCAATCGGGACATGAGAGGTCTAAGGCGGGGTGTCTACAGAGCCCCTCAGTGACATGGATTGAAAAGCAAAACGTGTCGACGAAAGAACAAACATTCGCCGAGGACATCGACAAGGGAAAATAAAGACTAAATAAAAAGCAGGAATTATTGAAATTGCAAGGGATAGGAATGCGCTCCCTATGTGTGCGACTTTTGCTGATAGAAGGGGTGCGGTGGCATGAAATCAGCCCACCGTGGCAAATATTTAAAGTCCGTATAGGAGACTGAAGGGACTCGAGAGTCTGCCTGCTGGTTTGGAGGGACTCAAATGTCTGCCTGCTGATTTGGAGGGACTCGAGAGTCTGCCTGTCGATGTAGAGGGACTCGAACCTGCTGATTTAGAGGGACTCGAGAGTCTGCCTGCTGATGTAGAGGGACTCGAGAGTCTGCCTGCCGATGTAGTGGGATTCAAAAGTCTGCCTGCTGATGTAGAGGGACTCGAAAGTCTACCTACAAATTTAGGGGGACTCAAAAGTCTGCCTGCTGATGTAGAGGGACTCGAAAGTCTGCCTCCTGATTTAGAGGGACTCAAAAGTCTTCCTACTGATTTAGAGGGACTCGAGAGTCTGCCTGTCGATGTAAAAGGACTTGAAAGTTTGCCTGCTGATGTAGAGGGACTCGAAAGTCTGCCTACTAATTTAGAGGGACTCGAAAGTCTGCCTGCTGATGTAGAGGGACTCGAAAGTCTATCTGCTGATGTAGAGGGACTCAAAAGTCTGCCTGTCGCGTCCCGAACCCCGCGGGCCCGAGATCGCGAGCTGGACGTCGACTTAAACAATAAACTCTAAAATGATGGAGATAAAAATTTCCTTTTATACCCAAAAGATGATAACACAAGGTTTTGTAAATCAACTTGAACAACAAAGTAAAACTAGTATAAACTCCATAAGCTTATACACCAAAGTTACAAAATACACAAATCCTAGTGACGTCAATGTTTTGTACAAATATCCCCAAAAGGTTACACATTGATATAATGTAAACCAACCTATAACAACTTTCCCCAAAAGAATGAATCCACATCGACGTCCTCTTGCTCGTGATCAGCGAGACTAATCTTTAGCACCTGGGGGGGGGGTTAAGGAAAAACAAAGATAAAAGAAAGGGGGTGAGATAAATCTCAATAAGTTACTAATGCAACTACATGACATGCTATGATGCAAGAAGCAATAGGCAATAATAAATATCACATAGCACATAGCATTTATCACATAACAGATAGCAGCGGAAATAAACACATAACAAAGGATATTAGCCAAGGTTTTCAAACCGATACATCCAAATAAAGGATCGCTGCGCAGCTTCAGTAATCAACCATCAACATCTTCATAATGGCATGAAAGCTGAAGAGAATTCCCCGGTACCGGAACAATAACCATAAAAGTGTCACAAGGGACAAGAGCCATGCCACAAAGTCATGCTCGGTAGCTAGATACATTCACAAAGGAAGCTAACTTGTCTTTTCCAAGGCCAATCTGGAAAAGGGTATAGAAGGGGGCAAAACAATGGTCAACATTATAATGGACTTGGCTTTGCCATTATAATCTTTCCCATCGCCCGATGCAACAAATATGCCAGCTGGGCTTCTAAATAAATGCTAAGTAATAATATTTTAGCATGAATAAACAACTTAAGGTTCCAAAGTAGGGAACCATTCCAAATAAATTACCACAAAGGTAAACCAATCCAAACAACACATCAAGGATGATCCACATTCCCAAAATGATACTCAATCAAATCCCATAACATATTTATTCACAAAAGAATCGATTCCACTTAAATAAGTGTTCCACGGTGTTATCTTAAGGTAATTAGAAGAAGGAACCCTAAACTAGTTAAGCCATTTAGTTAAAACAAGCAAAAAGGTCAAAATCCCAAGCAGGCGGGCGAGCGGGCGCTCGGGCAGGGGCAGGCGCGCGCTTGTTTGGCCAGAAGGTCAGGCCGCTGGAAAAGGGGGTGCAGGCGGGCGCCTGGCGCCACGCGGGCGGGCGCCTGGTCTGGATTCCAGCCGGGAAACAGAGCTGGGTTCTCACATTTCGACCCAAAACCACAATCCTTCCATAAGTATCAAAATCAAAGCTTCCCAATACAATTCTAAAGCTCCTAAACAACACCCAATCCTAAAGGGAACCTAAATAACACCCTTTAATCACCCAAACCAACACCAAAACTCCACATTCAAGATTTCACCATTTTTACTCAAAAACTCAATTAAATTCCAAATAAATTCTATACTCAACCAAACTTCAAATATAACACACCAAGCATTATATAAACATGATATGAACATTTTAGCATAAAAATGGGGGAAAAGTAACTTACTTGAAAATAATGAAAGTTGACGGAATTCGATTCTTTTTGGTTCTACGCGATCCTATCGACGATCTAAACACATTTCAAGTTTTAAGAAATGAGAGATTATGAGAGGAAGAGGAAGATAATGAAGAGAGAAGGAAGGAGAAAGAAAACTTACCCACAATGGAGAGAGAGAGGGAGTTTGCTGGGAGGGAGGTGGAGTGAGTGAGGGAGAAGTGAGGGAGGAGAGGGGAGTAGGGAGGGAGTAGGAGAATTATTTTGAAATGTTACACTCAGGCCCCTTCCCCATCTACTAACACAATTACTTACACTCCCTACTAACAATTAAGACCCAACAAAACTACACTAACCCAAATGACCCAAATAAAATGCTAGGCAATTATTATGAAACATAAAATGCACACATAAATATTTAAATAAATAATAATTTAAATAAATAAATAAGAAAATAAATAAATAATAATTATTTAATATTAATAAAATAGAGCCTAGATTTCGGGTCGTGACATTCACTCTCCCTTAAAGAAAATTCGACCCGAATTTTAACGAGACTTACCTTAAACAAAAAGCCACAGAAATTTCCTCTCGATCTCATCACGAAGCTCCCACGTCGACTCCTCGATGTTATGATTCCTCCAAAGAACTCTAACCAACGCAATGCTTTTGTTCCTCAACTCTTGGACTTTGGCATCTAAAATCCGAACCTGTCGTTCCTCATAAGACATGTCGGGCTCTATATCCTCCGGTATCCTCGGTAACACGTGAGATGGATCATGAACATACTTCTGAAGCATAGAAACGTGAAAAACATTATGTAACCGATCCAAATATGGCGATAACGCAAGACGATACGCTAGAAGTCCAACGTTTTCCAAAATCTCAAACGGGCCAATAAACCTCGGAGCCAATTTACCCTTCTTCCCGAACCTTCGGATACCCACCTTCGGAGATACTTTCAAGAACACAAAATCACCGGTCTGAAAACTAAGATCTCGCCTTCGGTTATCTGCATAGCTCTTATGTCGACTCTGGGCTGTTTTCAATCTATCCCTGATAACTCTAACCTTTTCAACTGAATCCTGAAGCAAATCAATACCCACGATCTTCGCTTCACCGACCTCATCCCAACAAATAGGCGATCTACACTTTCTTCCATACAAGGCCTCAAACGGTGCCATCTCGATACTAGCCTGATAACTGTTGTTGTAAGAGAACTCCACTAACGGTAGGTGAGAATCCCAAGAATCAAAAAAGTCTATCGAACACGCTCGCAACATATCCTCCAAAATCTGAATAGTCCTCTCGGATTGACCATCGGTCTGAGGATGAAAAGCTGTGCTGAATCGCAATTCTGTACCCAAAGCTTCCTGAAATGCCTTCCAGAACCTAGAAGTAAACCTCGGGTCTCGATCCGACACAATACTAACCGGAACCCCATGCAATCTCACAATCTCATCAATGTAAAGGGTCGCAAGTTTTTCCATCGAGTATCTGATGTCAATAGGAAAGAAATGGGCACTCTTGGTCAATCTATCCACTATTACCCAAACACTGTCATACTTCCTACGGGTACGAGGTAGTCCCGTAACGAAATCCATAGTCACATTCTCCCATTTCCACTCGGGAATCTCTAACGGCTGAAGTAGTCCCGCGGGTCTCTGATGCTCGGCTTTGACCTGCTGACAAGTTAAACATTTCGATACATACTCAGATATTTCCCTCTTCATATTAATCCACCAAAATTGTTGCTTCAAATCCTGATACATCTTCGGACTACCCGGATGAATAGTATACCTCGATTTGCGACCCTCATCTAAAACTTGCCTCTTTATCCCACCAACATCGGGTACGCACAAACGACCACGGAAAGTCAACACTCCAATCGGGCTAACAGAAAAATCCTCGAAGTTCATTTCCTTCAATTTACCCATTACCTTCACTAACTCGGGATCTTCTTTCTGAGCTTCCTTTATCCTCTGAATTAGGGTCGGAGATACCCTAATATTCGCAAAAATAGCCCCATGACTCGATTCACGAGGAGACCAATCTCGAACATCCTCAAGCATTTTCCATTCCCGAACCATCATCGAAGCCACATAAGATTTTCTACTAATCGCATCGGCTACCACATTCGCCTTTCCCGGGTGGTAAGAAATCGTACAATCATAATCCTTCAATAATTCCATCCATCGGCGTTGCCTATTATTCAACTCTTTCTGGGAGAAAAGGTATTTCAAACTCTTGTGATCTGTAAAAATCTCAAACTTCGCCCCATAAAGGTAGTGCTTCCACTTGTGCAACGCAAATACTATCGCGGCCAACTCCATATCTTGAGTGGGGTAATTCTGTTCACTCGGGGTCAAGTTCCTCGAAGCATAGGCAATCACTTTCCTGTTCTGCATCAAAACACAACCCAAACCCTCTTTCGAAGCATCACTGTAAATCACTAGGCCATCGCTCCCATTAGGCAAAGTAAAGATCGGTGCAGTAGTCAACCTCTTCTTCAATTCCTCGAAACTCTTGTCACATTTCTCGGTCCACACAAACGGGACATTCTTCCGGGTCAACTGAGTCATCGGAGTAGCGATCCTCGAAAACCCCTCAATAAATCTTCTGTAATAACCGGCTAAACCCAGAAAGCTTCTAATCTCTATCACTGATTCGGGTCTCTTCCAATCCACTATGGCTTCAATCTTTGAAGGATCCACAGAAATCCCGTCTTTAGAAATCATATGACCCAGAAATGACACCTTCTCGAGCCAAAATTCGCATTTACTGAACTTCGCAAATAATTTCTCCCTCTCAAGAATGGATAAAACTGTCCTCAAGTGCTGCTCGTGCTCCTCTCGGGATTTCGAATAAACAAGAATGTCGTCGATGAAGACTACCACGAACGAATCAAGATACGGATGGAAAACTCGGTTCATTAAATCCATAAACACGGCCGGCGCGTTAGTCAACCCAAACGGCATAACCAAGAATTCATAATGACCATACCGAGTGCAAAAAGCAGTCTTCGAAACATCTTCCGATCGAATCTTCAACTGATGGTACCCACTCCTCAAATCAAGTTTAGAGAAAACCACGGACCCTTGAAGCTGATCAAATAAATCGTCAATATGAGGTAGAGGATACTTGTTCTTCACTGTAACCTGATTCAACTTCCGGTAATCTATACACAATCTCAAGGAACCGTCTTTCTTCCGCACAAATAAAACCGGTGCTCCCCACGGGGAAACACTAGGGCGGAAAAACCCTCGATCAAGCAACTCTTGCAATTGAACCTTTAATTCCTTTAACTCTACGGGAGCCAACCTATAAGGTGCTTTCAAAATTGGAGCCGTACCCGGCAAAAGGTCTATACAAAACTCAATCTCACGATCGGGAGGCATATCATACTCGGTAGAGAAAACATCAGGAAATTCCCGAACTACCCGAACACTATCCAAACTAGGGGATTCCTTCCTAGTATCAAGAACACTAGCCAAATACCCCTCACAACCACTATGCAATAATTTTCTCGCTTTCATATAAGAAATTAAGCGAACCTTTCTACTCAGAGGACTAGCCTCAAACACAAATTTAGGCACATCGGGAATAGAAAAAGTAACAGTTTTCTTACGGCAATCAACGGAAGCATGAAACTTGCTCAACCAATCCATACCCAAAATGGCATCAAAGTCTTGGATAGGAAGAACTACCAAATCCGCACAAAGGACACGACCACAAATAACCACATCACAAGCACGAAAGACTCGATCAGAAATCAAGCATTCTCCTATAGGGGTCGACACCTCTAGCACGTACGGTAAAGACTCGAATGCAACATTTAACATGGAAGCAAATTGCACAGAAATGTATGAATGAGATGATCCTGGATCTACTAACGCTCGTGCGCTCACACTAGATATAGAAATAATACCTCCAATAACTGTAGGATCATCGGTCGCCTGTTGTTGATTCATGGAATAAACCTTCCCTTGAAATTTGGGCTTCCCAGCGGCATCCCTTTTCTGACCCTGATTAGTACCAACCCTTGACCCGGATGACTGACCTCGGTACCTCGTGCAATCTCTCGCAAAGTGCCCCATTTCACCACAATTGGTACACTTGCCTTGCTTTTTCCAACACCTATCCTCCGTATGGCCTACCTTCTGACAAAAGGTACAAGGCTTCCTATTCTGAATCCCCAGAGTAGTACCCGGATTCCTTGGTGTGATTTTCCCCTTAAACTGAGATGATGCTCCCGGGTTACCTCGGCTATCGGAATGGTGTTGAGGTTGAGATTTAGCATGGCTTCCCGGTTTACCCGTACCCACAACCTCGGTTTTCCTTTTGTGCTCCCCAATATCTTGCTCTATCAAGTAGGCTCGATCTACCGCATCTTGGAAGGTCACAATCCGTTGGGCAATAAGTTGAGTAGGATGGAGGTCTTCAATCCCCGAATGAATCTCATAGCTTTTTGTTCCTCGGTCCTCACCAAATAGTCACAATACCGGGATAATTCTATGAACTTAGCCGAATATTGAGCTATAGACAACAAACCCTGCTCCAGGTTGAGTAGCTCGATCTCCTTTCGGTTTTGATCAACAACCGGAATGAAATGCTCCTTGAATTTGCGCACGAACAACTCCCACGCATACACCGTGCGAGTGTCATCCCAACTAGCTTTGACACCTTTCCACCAATGCTCGGCGGCTCCCACAAGTTTGTAAGCCACGAACCGGACCTTGTCCTCATCCGTGCAGCCAAATACATCATAAATCTTCTCCATCGACTCAATCCACAACTCGGCTTTCCGAACATCGGGTTCCCCATTGTATTCCACCGGTTTCAGTTTGAGAAATTGCTCCAATCCATAGCGGGGTGGTGCTTGCTCTACCCTCGGACCTTGATCATGTATGGCCTTCATGGCCGCCTCAAACATGCCTTGAAATATAGCACGTGCTTCTTCCCTTGTATAATTCTGATTTTCATTACCGGTACTACCTTCACCACTCCTTCTACGAACCATTGTAAACAAGTACCTGCATAAAACATCAACCGTTAATCACTCCGCACACTACTACCCTCCTAGGTCATACTAGTCCACCTAGACTTATACTTAGAGCCAAACCATGGCTCTGATACCAATTGTCGCGTCCCGAACCCCGCGGGCCCGAAATCGCGAGCTGGACGTCGACTTAAACAATAAACTCTAAAATGATGGAGATAAAAATTTCCTTTTATACCCAAAAGATGATAACACAAGGTTTTGTAAATCAACTTGAACAACTAAGTAAAACTAGTATAAACTCCATAAGCTTATACACCAAAGTTACAAAATACACAAATCCTAGTGACGTCAATGTTTGGTACAAATATCCCCAAAAGGTTACACATTGATATAATGTAAACCAACCTATAACAACTTTCCCCAAAAGAATGAATCCACACTCGACGTCCTCTTTCTCGTGATCAGCGAGACTAATCCTTAGCACCTGGGGGGGTTAAGGAAAAACAAAGATAAAAGAAAGGGGTGAGATAAATCTCAATAAGTTACTAATGCAACTACATGACATGCTATGATGCAAGAAGCAATAAGCAATAATAAATATCACATAGCACATAGCATTTATCACATAACAGATAGCAGCGGAAATAAACACATAACAAAGGATATTAGCCAAGGTTTTCAAACCGATACATCCAAATAAAGGATCGCTGCGCAGCTTCAGTAATCAACCATCAACATCTTCATAATGGCATGAAAGCTGAAGAGAATTCCCCGGTACCGGAACAATAACCATAAAAGTGTCACAAGGGACAAGAGCCATGCCACAAAGTCATGCTCGGTATCTAGATACATTCACAAAGGAAGCTAACTTGTCTTTTACAAGGCCAATCTGGAAAAGGGTATAGAAGGGGGCAAAACAATGGTCAACATTATAATGGACTTGGCTTTGCCATTATAATCTTTTCCATCGCCCGATGCAACAAATATGCCAGCTGGGCTTCCAAATAAATGCTAAGTAATAATATTTTAGCATGAATAAACAACTTAAGGTTCCAAAGTAGGGAACCATTCCAAATAAATTACCACAAAGGTAAACCAATCCAAACAACACATCAAGGATGAACCACATTCCCAAAATGATACTCAATTAAATCCCATAACATATTTATTCACAAATGAATCGATTCCACTTAAATAAGTGTTCCACGGTGTTATCTTAAGCTAATTAGAAGAAGGAACCCTAAACTAGTTAAGCCATTTAGTTAAAACAAGCAAAAAGGTCAAAATCCCAAGCAGGCGGGCGAGCGGGCGCTCGGGCAGGGTTAGGCGCGCGCTTGTTTGGCCAGAAGGTCAGGCCGCTGGAAAAGGGGGTGCAGGCGGGCGCCACGCGGGCGGGCGCCTGGTCTGGATTCCAGCCGGGAAACAGAGCTGGGTTCTCACATTTCGACCCAAAATCACAATCCTTCCATAAGTATCAAAATCAAAGCTTCCCAATACAATTCTAAAGCTCCTAAACAACACCCAATCCTAAAGGGAACCTAAATAACACCCTTTAAGCACCCAAACCAACACCAAAACTCCACATTCAAGATTTCACCATTTTTACTCAAAAACTCAATTAAATTCCAAATAAATTCTATACTCAACCAAACTTCAAATATAACACACCAAGCATTATATAAACATGATATGAACATTTTAGCATAAAAATGGGGGAAAAGTAACTTACTTGAAAATAATGAAAGTTGACGGAATTCGATTCTTTTTGGTTCTACGCGATCCTATCGACGATCTAAACACATTTCAAGTTTTAAGAAATGAGAGATTATGAGAGGAAGAGGAAGATAATGAAGAGAGAAGGAAGGAGAAAGAAAACTTACCCACAATGGAGAGAGAGAGGGAGTTTGCTGGGAGGGAGGTGGAGTGAGTGAGGGAGAAGTGAGGGAGGAGAGGGGAGTAGGGAGGGAGTAGGAGAATTATTTTGAAATGTTACACTCAGGCCCCTTCCCCATCTACTAACACAATTACTTACACTCCCTACTAACAATTAAGACCCAACAAAACTACACTAACCCAAATGACCTAAATAAAATGCTAGGCAATTATTATGAAACATAAAATGCACACATAAATATTTAAATAAATAATAATTTAAATAAATAATAATTATTTAATATTAATAAAATAGAGCCTAGATTTTGGGTCGTGACACTGCCTGCTGATGTAGAGAGACTCGAAAGTCTGCCTGTAACGACCCGAAAACCCGTATCTATTTTCTTAGTAATAAATATATTTATTTATTTTTATTTAATATTAACCAAAATAGAGCCTAGATTTTGGGTAAAGAAAAGGTAAGAATTCTCCCTCCTTCTCTCTTCATTTTGACCATCTTCCTCCCATTATTTCTTAATGTTCATTTTATGAAAAATGCTTAGATCGTCGCTAGGATCGTAAAGAGCTAAGAAAAGTCGAATTCCGTCATCTTTGATAAATTCCAAGTAAGTTACTTTTCCCCCATTTTTATGCTAAAATGTTCATCACTTGTTTGAATGATGCTTTAGTGATATATATGATGTTTTGGTTGAGTTTGGAATTTATTTGGATTTTTGGTTAAATTTGTAATAATATGAATGTTGGGATTAAATCTTAGTTTGGGTTGATAGATGTTGTTATTTAGGTCCCTTATGAGTTTATGAGTTGTTTGGGTTCATTGTTAGGCTTGTTAGAAGGATTGATTTAGAGAAATTTATGGATTGGTAAGAAGATGTGAAGAACCCAGTTTCATTTTACCCAGATCGCCGACCGGGCGCCCGCCCGGATTGAGCCAGGCGCCCGCCCACCTGGCCAAATTCCTCTGACCAACCTTCTGCCTAAATGAGCGCCCGCCTGACCATTAGTGAGCGCCCGCCCGCCCCCTGTTCCTGGAAATCTTCCTTTTGATTGTTTAAGACTAGGTTGCATTCTTAGTCTAGGTTTTGAGTACTATTCTATTTAAGTTGTATGAGCATAGTGGAACACTCTAGTGTTTGGAATGGTTCCATTGTGAACAATTGTGTTGGGGAATTGGTCTAAGTATTGTTGAGAATGTTTGGGCATCTTGTGACGTGTTCATGGTTATTCCAATCGAATTGATTTTAGGATAAAACTTGGTTTAGGTTTTAGGTGATATCTTATAGTACCTAGATGGTTATTAGGGAATACCAAAGTGTTGGGTTTGGTCCGTTTGTGATCATGTATGAATAGGTGTAACCTTTTGGGTTCGTTTGGAGTGTTAAGAATTGGTAAATTGGTTCATTTATGAACGGATGTAAAGAGTGATACGGTGATTGGGTACCTGCGGTTTTGATTTGCCTTAAGGTGTATTTGTTCGGATTTCCTATTTAGAATTCCAGGTGTAAAGGGATGGTTGAGTTCTTGGTCATAGTACTCTTTACGAGTAGACGTTTAGGTTCATCTTGGTAATAGTCATTATACTATTTGTGAGTGACCGTTTGGGTTGTGTTCTTTATGAGTAACTCGTGAATATCATCTTTAGGATGTGTTT
The DNA here is from genome assembly GCA_026119855.1 of Campanula takesimana. Lineage (NCBI taxonomy): Eukaryota > Viridiplantae > Streptophyta > Magnoliopsida > Asterales > Campanulaceae > Campanula > Campanula takesimana. The sequence continues at coordinate 498,375 of JAOWBW010000037.1, forward strand.
GGTATGATTCCTTATTACGGAATCATCATGTTTTTATGGCCAATGTTGTTGGGCTCTCTATGAGCAATCTCGTTTATCGTTGTTGGACTCTTTTATGAGAAACTTCTTGTACTCGTTATTGTTGATCTCTTCATGAGTAACCGTTTGCATCTTTTGTGATGAGCTTGGCTTGGTTCCCTACTTTGGAATCATTCCCCCGTTGTTGTTTCAAGCGAGTATTTATTACTATGTGCTTGTTTAAAGTCCAGCTGGTACTTGTGTTCAAGTCAGGCAATGGATAATATTATAATGGCACGAGCCAAGTCCAGTATAGCATCGCCCATTAGTACTTCTTTCCCCTTCCAGATTGGCCTTGGTTGGGATGAGCTAGCTTCCTTCGGAAGTAGTCTAGCTAACTTTTTGGGTTTTGACTTTGTGTCATCTCCCCTGTCCTTTGTGACATGTTACATTGTTATGGTTCCGGTACCGGGGTTGTGATCTTCAGCTGTTTATGCTACTACGAAGATTGGTTGGTTGATTGATTAGTCGGTTCTGTCCGAGGTGCTCTTCAGCTGTTATGCTGCTATGGTTGATGGATTGATTGGTTGGTTCTGACCGGGGTTGTGATCTTCAGCTGTTTATGCTACTACGAAGATTGATTGATTGGTTGATGGGTTGGTTCTGCACAGAGGCTTCTTTGTTATATCCGTTTGGTGAAACCTTGGCTCAGTATCCTTTGTAACGTGTTTATTTCAGTCTTATGTGCTGCATGATGAGTTAGTCGTTATTTCCAACTGGTATGGGACAGTTGGCGATAGGGAGCTTTCTCATTTGTTGTTATGTGATTTACTTGTTCAGTTATATCGTTGATTTGCATGATATTATGCCATGTAGCTGCATTAGTAACTTACTGAGATTTTATCTCACCTCGTTTCTTTTATCCTTATTTTCCTTAACCCCCCCCCCAGGGAAGCAAGTGGTAGCGTTATGAGGTCCGTTGTAGCGGGAAATCTTCTGAGCAGGTTGACCTTCTTTGGGGTAGTTGATATTCGGAGTTCTTATGTATCATTGTAGTGGGATTTGTGGTCGTTTAGTGTTATGTAACTATTATTTTCTTTTGGGTATTATATTATTATAAGTGTTCTTTCTTCCGCGTTGTATTAGTCTCCGAGTTATAATCTCGTTGAGGTGTTGTGTGATGGTTTTGGTTTTATTGTTGAATTCACGCGCCCGGTTCGGTATTTTGCATTTTGGAGATGTATATTATGTAAATTTTATGTTTATGGATTTTAGTATTTTCCGGGGCGTGACAGTTGGTATCAGAGCAATGGTTTTAGATCTTGAAAGAGAATAAGAACTCTGATATTGAATAGGTTTCAATACTTGGGTGTTATAATTTTGAGCAGTTTAGAAAACTAAGTTTTCTTGAAGATGAGGTTAAGGTAGAAGTGGTTGAGTTATGAGTCGTGATATTGACGTCGAGTGTTCCTTCTCTTGTGGTATATCAAGTATAGGATTGGCTCTAATAGTGTGGTTCCATTGGGGTTAGTTGGTTTGAAGACGGTGAGTGTGAGTCTTGGAGGACTTAGGCGTGTCTGTTTTGTAAGTGGATGATGTTTCGTGCTGTTTGCACATGTTTGTCCTTATTCGGTGATTTATAATGAAGTGTATTCTCGAATACGAATTTTCGTGATTTCTTGCGGTGTATAAGGTGATTTAGTTATATCACCTATTCAGGGTATTGACGAGTTGAGTAGTATGTTTAGGCTTTCTATGTGTCCCGAATCTCTTGGTTGCCATTGATTGGTAGTGAGTATTTCTATACTAGTTTGTGTGACTTTGCTTAGAAGCATAATGAATTATAAGTGGATGCACCTCTTGTGAGAATTCATATTAGTCTTCATGAAAGAAAAATGTTTTAGAGATTGGAAAGCTTAAGGATGAGTATTTCAGGAGATTCCCTTTTTGGTCACTAAGTTTGTAAATATTTCCGATCAGTCCCTGTTTAGTTTGGGAAGCTTGATTGAATAGTGTGGATTGAGATTTAATAAAGTCTTATATAATTCATCGAACTTCGAATTGGGTGATTTTGGGTCTAAACTTGATATTTTCAGAGAGTTCAATTAGGTCGCTATGATGGATTAGTACCTGTCATCTTATATTGGTGAATTAGTAAACTCCGGAAGTTGAGTTATGATACTTTTAGAATCATTTTAGTACATGACTAGAGTTGAGTTAAAGCAATACGAGTTGTGAGTATATTGTGGAAGATATAACCATTAATGATGGTAAGCGCGTTAAGTTTAAAGGACTAGACGTATTTTGAGAAGGTGAGAATTTCTCGAGCAATATTAAAGGCATTTTTGGGTTTTAGTGAACAGTTGTCACATGGTCCTGAATTTTTTTTCTTGGTGGCGTTCTCGTTTGGATTAAGGATTTGTAAGGGAAGTTGGGTATAGATACTTGGGCATCTTAAAGGATACTATGATTTGTACTGGGTCAGTTGAAATGTTGCTAGCTAATTGGATTATTATGTTGGTAATACTGTTGAGCCTAAGTAACATTGGGTTAATAAATGTATACGTGAAAGACTAATTTGGGTTAACCATTGATCGAGGTTCAAGATCAAAGAATTGAGACGGAACAGTTTATTGAATATTTTGGATTATTAGTGACCGTTTGTAATACTTTTTTTTAGAGTTGTAATTTGTAAAATGTTGATATATACGAAGGTAAAGATTGTGAAAATTTCGGATCATTACAGTTCTACGATAATGGTAATCCTTAGAGATATAGTCACCTCGGTGAGCATTTGGAGGATGAGAAATTTCTTTAGCTTTTCATAGTTTAAAGAGTTGTGTAAGCTCAAAATTGTTTAATGTTTTGAATTTCTGGGAAGTAATATTAAGTATGCGATTTTCTAATTGAAGTATCTTTGCGGTATAATTAAGGTTGTGAATAAGACAAGTTTGTAGTATCTCGAGAATTATGTTTAAGAGAAGTTCGGATTCTTCGATTTTAGACTTGAGTATGGATTTTTGTTAGTAGTGAAGATAGTGATTGAAGAAGGTTCTGTGCGAGAGATTATTATGTTGTAAGCCTTATTTAAGGTTTCTATATGATGGTTTAGAATGGATAATGGGAAATTCGGGAAGGGACGGAACTAAAGTATCCGTGTCTACTTGATCATTCGGGAAAGTGTTTCTAAAATTCGGGTTAATGAATAGAGCTATCTGTGACTAGGGAATGGTTGTGATTTTAGTGATATTGCCTTAGCAAATTATAGTTTGTTTTTGTGGGACCAAGTTTAGAAATGATGTTAATGAGTTATCAATGTTGAATGGTTATGTGTTCTTCGAAAAGATAAATATTGGTTAATACAAGTGGGTTGAGAAATACAAAGGTTATAATTGTAATATGTTTTATCACATGAGGAAGATGATTTTAGTAGTGGAATCATATTGATCTTAATAGACTTCTCAGAGTGTTATGGAAAATTATTGGGTCTTGTTATAATAATAAGAAACCTTTGGAACCGATGTATATATTTTAAAGAATATTCTACGTGTGTGTGGAATTGATTCCGAATACTATTGGGATAATGGAAAATGAAACTTATGGGTATTGATGATTTAAGGGTTGATTGGGAGCGTAACGCTAATCAGGATCAAATTAGTTATGTTTCATAATTGGTGATCAAGTATTAGTCGTGGGAATTTGAAATCCCGGATGAAAGAAGAAGTTGACTTTAGAATGTTTAATATGAGTATACCTGAGATATGTATGTGATTAATATATGTTGGTTTATTTGAGTCTTGGAGACTATGTCTGAAAATTTTGATGGGTACTTGATTGAGGTTATGAGTGCTATATGAGAGTCGATATTTTGTCGCCTCATTATGACCGCGTGTTGTGAATTTTGATAAGTGAATTCGCGGGCGAATTCTTTTTAAGGAGGGTAGCTTGTAACGACCCGAAAACCCGTATCTATTTTCTTAGTAATAAATATTTATTTATTTATTTATTTAATTATGTGTGCATTTTGTGTTTCATAATATTTTATGCCTAGCATTTTAATTGATCATTTGTGCTAGTATAGAGTTATTGGGTCTTAGTTGTTAGTGGGGAGTATGGGTTTATGTGTTCTAGTTGGGTCTAGAGGGGGCCTAGGTGAAACATTTTATTTCTTCATCCTACTCCTTCCTCCTCCCTCCTCCCTCACCTCACATTTTCATTTCCCTCTCTCTCTCCTCCATTGTTGGGTAAAGAAAAGGTAAGAATTCTCCCTCCTTCTCTCTTCATTTTGACCATCTTCCTCCCATTATTTCTTAATGCTCATTTTATGAAAAATGCTTAGATCGTCGCTAGGATCGTAAAGAGCTAAGAAAAGTCGAATTCCGTCATCTTTGATAAATTCCAAGTAAGTTACTTTTCCCCCATTTTTATGCTAAAATGTTCATCACTTGTTTGAATGATGCTTTAGTGATATATATGATGTTTTGGTTGAGTTTGGAATTTATTTGGATTTTTGGTTAAATTTGTGATAATATGAATGTTGGGATTAAATCTTAGTTTGGGTTGATAGATGTTGTTATTTAGGTCCCTTATGAGTTTATGAGTTGTTTGGGTTCATTGTTAGGCTTGTTAGAAGGATTGATTTAGAGAAATTTATGGATTGGTAAGAAGATGTGAAGAACCCAGTTTCATTTTACCCAGATAGCCGACTGGGCGCCCGCCCGGATTGAGCCAGGCGCCCGCCCACCTGGCCAAATTCCTCTGACCAACCTTCTGCCTAAATGAGCGCCCACCTGACCATTAGTGAGCGCCCGCCCGCCCCCTATTCCTGGAAATCTTCCTTTTTATTGTTTAAGACTAGGTTGCATTCTTAGTCTAGGTTTTGAGTACTGTTCTATTTAACTTGTATGAGCATAGTGGAACACTCTAGTGTTTGGAATGGTTCCATTGTGAACAATTGTGTTGCGGAATTGGTCTAAGTATTGTTGAGAATGTTTGGGCATCTTGTGACGTGTTCATGGTTATTCCAATCGAATTGATTTTAGGATAAAACTTGGTTTAGGTTTTAGGCCTTTCAAGGAATGGAATATCATCAAGCGCCCTCCTAGGTTTTAGGTGATATCTGATAGTACCTAGAGGGTTATTAGGGAATACCAAAGTGTTGGGTTTGGTCCGTTTGTGATCATGTATGAATAGGTGTAACCTTTTGGGTTCGTTTGGAGTGTTAAGAATTGGTTCATTTATGAACGGATGTAAAGAGTGATACAGTGATTGGGTACCTGCGGTTTTGATTTGCCTTAAGGTGTATTTGTTCGGATTTCCTATTTGGAATTCCAGGTGTAAAGGGATGGTTGAGTTCTTGGTCATAGTACTCTTTACGAGTAGACGTTTAGGTTCATCTTGGTAATAGTCATTATACTATTTGTGAGCGACCGTTTAGGTTGTTCTCTTTATGAGTAACTCGTGAATATCATCTTTAGGATGTGTTTGGTATGATTCCTTATTACGGAATCATCATGTTTTTATGGCCAATGCTGTTGGGCTCTCTATGAGCAATCTCGTTTATCGTTGTTGGACTCTTTTATGAGAAACTTCTTGTACTCGTTATTGTTGATCTCTTCATGAGTAACCGTTTGCATCTTTTGTGATGAGCTTGGCTTGGTTCCCTACTTTGGAATCATTGCCCCGTTGTTGTTTCAAGCGAGTATTTATTACTATGTGCTTGTTTAAAGTCCAGCTGGTACTTGTGTTCGAGTCAGGCAATGGATAATGTTATAATGGCACGAGCCAAGTCCAGTATAGGATCGCCCATTGGTCCTTCTTTCCCCTTCCAGATTGGCCTTGGTTGGGATGAGCTAGCTTCCTTCGGAAGTAGTCTAGCTAACTTTTTGGGTTTTGACTTTGTGTCATCTCCCCTGTCCTTTGTGACATGTTACATTGTTATGGTTCCGGTACCGGGGTTGTGATCTTCAGCTGTTTATGCTACTACGAAGATTGGTTGGTTGATTGATTAGTCGGTTCTGTCTGAGGTGCTCTTCAGCTGTTATGCTGCTATGGTTGATGGATTGATTGGTTGGTTCTGACCGGGGTTGTGATCTTCAGCTGTTTATGCTACTACGAATATTGATGGGTTGGTTCTGCACAGAGGCTTCTTTGTTATATCCGTTTGGTGAAACCTTGGCTCAGTATCCTTTGTAACGTGTTTATTTCAGTCTTATGTGCTGCATGATGAGTTAGTCGTTATTTCCAACTGGTATGGGACAGTTGGCGATAGGGAGCTTTCTCATTTGTTGTTATGTGATTTACTTGTTCAGTTATTTCGTTGATTTGCATGATATTATGCCATGTAGCTGCATTAGTAACTTACTGAGATTTTATCTCACCCCGTTTCTTTTATCCTTGTTTTCCTTAACCCCCCCCCCCCAGGGAAGCAAGTGGTAGCGTTATGAGGTCCGTTGTAGCGGGAAATATTCTGAGCAGGTTGACCTTCTTTGGGGTAGTTGATATTCGGAGTTCTTATGCATCATTGTAGTGGGATTTGTGGTCGTTTAGTGTTATGTAACTATTATTATCTTTTGGGTATTATATTATTATAAGTGTTCTTGCTTCCGCGTTGTATTAGTCTCCGAGTTATAATCTCGTTGAGGTGTTGTGTGATGGTTTTGGTTTTATAGTTGAATTCACGTGCCCGGTTCGGTATTTTGCATTTTGGAGATGTAATTATGTAAATTTTATGTTTATGGATTTTAGTATTTTCCGGGGCGTGACACTGCCTGCTGATGTAGAGGGACTCGAATGTCTGCCTGCTGATTTGGAGGGAGTCAAAAGTCTGCCTACTGATGTAGAGGGACTCGAAAGTCTGCCTGCTAATTTGGAGGGACTTGAAAGTCTGCCTGTTGATGTAGAGGGACTCGAAAGTCTGCCTGCTGATGTAGAGGGACTCGAAAGTCTGCCTGCTGATTTGGAGGGACTCGAAAGTCTGCCTGCTGATTTAGAGGGACTCGAACGTCTGCCTGCTGATGCGGTGGTGATATCAGTGGTTCACCGCGGAGCTGTGTGCCTGTACCTATTATGCGTATGCTTTGCAGATACATGTGCTTGTGTGAGAAGTGTGAAATTGTGCTTGTGGTGGTTTGTGATTTAAAAAGCAGATTTGCATGAGAGAGATTTTGAAAAGATGGAGAATTTTTTTTTGTGCGTGATGTGATATGTAGAAAGCGTGAATGATGTTCATACCTTCACTTACCATGGCAGCTTGATTTAGGATGGATTTCTGATGCCGTGGCTTTGACGAAGGATGTTGACTTTTTTGATGAAGATGAGTTGCTTGTACTGTTGACTGAGTATCGGTGAGAAGACCTTCTGAATGATGGGTTGGTCGTGCCAAAGGCTTCCTACGTATCCCTTGAAGGGAATCAGACCAGCGTAGTTCAAGGATGCTGGAGAACGCTGGGGAAGAAGCTAGGAGCAAAGCAAAAATGAAGCACGTACTTTTACGCAAGTAAAGAAAAAAGAAAAAGAAAAATCTTTTTGTCATTTTTTTTTTTTTTTTTAGTTCGTGGGTGAACTATTTTAACCATTGTGTGTTTGTAAAGCCAAACCAAGATCAAATCATGTTCAGTCAAAGTCCAGATTGCCTCGCTTGAATTCTGTTGAACAGATAATCGTAGATATATTCATATCTACTTGCCTACCGGGTATACTATATAACCGGGTATACTATATAAAAGGATTGTTTCCCCCCTTCGCTATCGCTCGTCCCCCTCAGAGGGAGATAGCAACAATAACTACTATTTTAATAACAACTATTCTCAATAACTACTTTGAAATAACTACTTTGCAATAACAACAACTATCAACAACTACTATTTGCAATAACTAAATTTATAACTATAACAATAGCAACTACAACAACTACTACTACTCGGTCGGGGCGGAGGCTCCCCCACCTAAAGGCACAGGGGACCTCCTTCCTCCCTACTATCTTCCTTTCCCGTCGTCAGACGGGATCGGTCGGCACTCTCCGACCTTGCTTACCCTTCGCTCTCAAGAGCTCCGGGTTTATCACATTCCCACAATTCATCTCAGTCGGCGATGCCTCACATCAACCGGAATCCCAACTTCGAAATCAATAATTACGTATGTGATCCTAGAAACATGAGTGTGCTTAAGAAAGTGCTAATTGGCCCTCATGGGGAGACGGCTATGATTGTACCGATAAAGCTGAGGTTACCTGAAATATAGGAGCACTGCCAAAGGTATGAATAAGGTCAGCCTTCTGTTAGTACCCGACCTGAAAATGAGTTTATTAGGACTTTCCCAAAAATACAAGGACTTTATAGGAATTAGAAACCTTGCAAAGACTTGTCCCGGATTCCCGAAATATCTCATTTATGACAAAATCTATCAAAATAGGTAGTAAATGGTTTCCTTAAAACCATGCAGAAACCCTAGCTTAAGAATCAAGTCAGCCAGCAGGATTGGCCACGCGGCCAACCTTGCTACGCGTCGACCTTGGCCACGCGGCCACTCTTGTCACCGGCTTCAATCATGGCCAGGCGGCCACCTTTGTCCCAGATGATATCAGCCGTTAGATCTTCCCCTCAGTGTACTATATAAACCAATCCCACGCTATTGGTTTAGGGTCCGATTTTGAGAGCTCTAAGTCCGAATTTTGGAGTTCTTAAACACAATTTTCTCCCTAATTAAGCATTCAAACACTCAAGGAGATCCAAGGTTTATTTCTTGCCAACATAGGTAAGTTTTCTAACTTTTTTTTCATGTTCTTGCATCATTTTTAATGTAGATCTTTAATATTCATGTTCTTGCATGTTTATTCATAGTTTCTTCACATTCTTTGCATGTTCATTCATATGTTCATAATATGTTCTTCGCATGTTTTTCGTGTTCATAGATTAAAACCTTATTTATGCTATATTTAGGGTTGCGATCTTCATAATTACATGTTATTTCATAGCCGATGATGATCGAGGGTTCATCAACCCGAGGATGATCTAGGAACTACTTCTAAACCCTAATCTTTAGGTAATTCCCCCCTCATTATGCATGATCCCGATTCTTCTGCCTATTCTAATTCTCTCGAACTACGCTGACCTGAGCTTCTCACATTGAGAGGAACGTAGGCAATCTTCGGATCCGGTCTCAAACACTAACACACTACTAACACATTCATCATGATAGAAAGACCGATCATTCGGTCAATAGGAGTGATAATGTCCAATATTCTTCTCTTGTTGTAATTTGACCCCCGAACCCACTAAAAGTGCTTTTTTCAATGTTTTGGCTTTAATTAAAACGGCGTGGCGACTCTCATAATTTTAATGTCGTTAAGAGTATTCACTTTGTAAATAATAATAATCACAAGATACTTCCCATGCGTCGCTTCATCGGAAAGGGGTATTCACACCTTCGTGCCTTATTCGCGCTATACTATACCGATCGAAGTGGCTCCATACGGTAATAAAATATTGTATGAGTTGAGCTAAACATAGTACATTGTTTCTGTGTTAAGTTTAATCCATACGCCGCTGTGCCCAATGAAGATTGATGCCTAGCCCCAAATATTTTTTAATTATGGGGCTTTAAAAGACTTTCGATGCCGAGATACCAAGGAGTTGTTGATTGTAAATCCCCTAGGATGTCTTTGATTCCAAACTTTGAGTGACTGGCATAGCTCCAAGATAAATCAGCTCTTGGCCTATTCGAGTAAATCGCCTTTTGTTGTTGCCGTGAGTAATCCCCTAGAGAAGATTATTGATATAAAGCTTTGAGAGATTGCCAAGCCCCAAATGTCATGTACTTGTTGTTTGCGAGCTTGGAGATGGTGGATTGTGAAGACCTTTCGATGTAAAGCCCCAAATTATCTTGGAATCGGCTCGGCATTTAGAGCGGATGCACTGTCGGGTATAATTCTTGATAGAGATCTCCTTCTTGCTCTTACTGGGGAGATGAATGGCCTCATTGTGGTCGGTACCCAAATGCAATAATGCCTTGTGGTGTCGTCGAGGTCGCGGATGATAAGGTCTTGGTGTGATAAGGTCCCAAATGGGTATGCTTGCTTGAGTTTTCTTGAGTTGAACTAAAGACGGATCTTCGGATGCAACTAGTGCTTGAGGCTCAAAAGCCACACTTTTTGCTTTTGATCATGGAGAAGGGGGTGCTGAATTGCAGAAACATTGGGATTGGCCAAAGCATTTCCTTCGTAATCTCGTTGTAGGTCCTAACAAGAATCATCAAATTCATTCATAACATCGGAGCCCTTCGTTCAAACCGTAAGACCTTTGACGGGAATTGCTGAGAGACCCTTTGAAGCTTGCTTGGTTTCATGAAGACTATTCCCCACATTGAATTGCTCGGGTATCATTCCCCAAAAGGATTGTCAATTTTTATATACAAAACCAGAGATTTGGGAAGAGAAGGGTTCGGGGGTTAGATGACGGAGTGGGAAGTACATAAACACCCACTCCGCCCCGCTTACGCGGGTCTTGCTACTCTTGGTTTTCTAATGCTAAATGTCTTTATTTTAATATGAGAAAAGTGATAACAATTATAATGTAAAGAAAAAGGGAATTACAAAAGGAAATAAAAGAGAATTGTTTTATTTATAAATTTATGCTAAATATTACATATCAAACAATTACACTAAGAAGTGAATGATAAATTAAAATAAAGATTAGAATGTTGGAATGTAACCTTGACCAAACTTCAATAGTGAAGTCGTCTTTTGGTTGTATTCATTTTTATGGAGATTGCATACATATTAGAAGAGATGAAAGATGAAGAAAGCAAATAAGATTAAGAGTTTAGAAGAAAAGAATAAACATTGTACCTTGTGCTTGAATGGGGAAAATCCAATTTGTCTATAGTAACCACTCTTGAAAATGAACTTTTAGTTTTAAGAGAGTTTTTGAGTCAAGAATCCTTCCTCTCTTTCCATGGTGGAATGAAGAGGTATTTATAGGTGTAGGGAGAGTGTTTGTGGTCACAAAGATGGTCTCTCCCCGGATCAAGCCAAGGCATAATGGTTTTGGAGGTTACAAATTAGAAAAGGAGGGAAATTGGCAAAATCTGAGATTCTGGAGGTGGGATGCGCGTACATCCCACCCCCTATGGGAAGCGTACGCCTCCCACAAAGGAGGGAAAAGGCGCGTACGTCCCACCTTCAAAAAATCCATATTTTAGCCCAAATGTTGGTCCCGTTATGCAGTTAAGCCCCGAAACTAATGAAATCAGTCAGAAACTTAACGAACATCACGAAAGTCAACAAAAACAAAGTAAACAAAGACTCAAGGTTGACTTTGTCACTTAGTCAATTTCAAGACTAACAGAGTAAGTCAAGAACTTAACGGAAAATAAAGAAAGTTAACGAAAAGTAACAAAACTTAACGAAAAAGAGGAAGATAGAGAATGTGTATGCAATCGGGACATGAGAGGTCCAAGGCGGGGTGTCTACACATACCCTTTATAACCACCTAGTTAAAGGTAGCGTTAGAATATGTCAAACATAATGTTCATCAAGTGGAAGACTATAATAACTTCATGTCTATGGATTCAAATGATATAACTAGTATGAGATCTATATATGACATTGACCATGACATAAATATCATAGAGCGGGTCATGTACAGTACCTTGTTCACCAACAAGTACCCATAAGTCTAATATGATCACCCCATGATCATTTAGATTATACTAGTGCTTCATAAGTACTAGAGACGGAGATTATTATAAGTAAACATGAAAAAAAAACATCTCTTTATTAATATGAATAAAATGATAACATACATAACGTTTAAATAAACGTGCCTTGGGCACCAACACTAACAATCTCCCACTTGCCCTAGGCCCAATCTCCCATGTATCTAATACCCATGGACCTAACATGACCATCATGTTTAGCTGGTGGAAGTCCCCTTGTTAGCGGGTCCGCTACGTTATCATCAGTTGGTACTCTGCATATATTTACGTCTCCCCTATCAATGATTTCTCGAATGATATGAAAACGCCTAAGTATGTGTTTGGATTTCTGATGTGCCCTTGGTTCCTTTGCTTGAGCAGTAGCACCATTATTATCACAATAAAGGTCTATTGGATTAGCAATACTAGGAACCACCTCAAGTTCACCAATGAACTTCTTAATCCAAACAGCTTCCTTTGCAGCATCCGATGCAGCAATTTACTCAACTTCAGTTGTAGAATCAGCGACTGTACTTTTCTTAGAACTCTTCCAGCTTACAGCTCCACCATTCAACATAAACACAAAACCCGATTGTGATCTACTATCATCTTTATCGGTTTGGAAGCTTGCATCCGTGTAACCATTTACAATGAGATCATCTTCCATACCTCCATAGATTAGAAACGAATCTTTAGTCCTTCTCAAGTACTTAAGAATCACTTTAACAGCCATCCAGTGACTCTCACCGGGTCGGATTGATATCTACTCGTTATGATTAAAGCATAAGATAAATCCGGCCTAGTACATATCATGGCATACATGATGGATCCAATTACCGAAGCATATGGAATCTCACTCATTTTCTCACGCTCATCTTTTGTCTTAGGACATTGAGTCTTGCTTAGAGAAACTCCATGTAACACTGGAGAGTGTCCTCTCTTAGAGTCTTCCATGCGGAATCTTCTAAGGACCTTGTCAATGTATGTACTTTGGCTTAAACCAATTAGCTTCTTTGATCTATCTCTATAGATCTTAATGCCAAGGATATATGCGGCTTCACCCATATCTTTCATTGCAAAACATTTTCCTAACCAAGTCTTTACAGACTGAAGTGTAGGAATGTCATTTCCAATGAGCAATATGTCATCCACATATAAAATAAGAAATAGCATTATGCTCCTACTGATATTATTGTATCCACAAGGTACATCTTCGTTCTTGATGAAGCCAAACTCTTTGACTGATTCATCAAAACAGAGATTCCAACTCCTAGAAGCTTGCTTCAATCCATAGATGGATTTCTGCAACTTGCATACTTTAGAATTTTGTGCAAACCCTCGGGTTGTGTCATATAGACATCCTCTTGTAAGTTTCCATTAAGGAAAGTGGTTTTGACATCCATTTGCCATATCTCATAGTCATAATATGCGGCTATGGCAATCAAAATTATTATAGACTTGATTATTGCTACGGGTGAAAAGGTTTCATCATAGTTAATACCATGAATCTGCCTATAACCTTTCGCTTACAAGCCTAGCATTGTAAGTATACACCTTCCCATCCATGTCAGTATTCTTCTTGAAGACCCATTTGCATCTTATGTTTTTACACCTTCGGGTGCATCAATAAAGTTCCAAACTTGATTATCATGCATGGATTGTAATTCGGATTCCATGGCTCCAAGCCACTTATCCGAATCAGGAGATGACATCGCCTCTTGGTAGGTGGTCGGTTCATCATTCTCAATGATCTCTACCTCATTACTATCCGTTACGAGGAATCCATATCTTTCGTGTTAGGATCGTAACCTACCATATCTGCGAGTTACTTGTGTATCTTGAATGGGTTCCACAACTCCTTGTGGGACTCGTTCTTGTTCCACTAGCGGTTCAATGTCATTTTCGGGTTCTCGAACCTATTCGAGATTTACTTTACTCCCACTGATTTCTTTAGAGAGAAACTCTTTCTCTAGAAAAAAACCAGTTCGGGCAACAAACACTTTGTTGTCGATTCGGTTGTAAAAGTAATATCCTTTAGTTTCCTTAGGATATCCCACGAAAATACATTTATCAAATTTGTGTGCAAGTTTGTCAGAGACAAGTATTTTGACAAAAACTTCACAACCCCAAATCTTCATGAAAGACAAACTAAGTTTCTTTTCGCTCCATATCTCATATGGAGTCTTTTGAACCGATTTACTTGGAACTCGATTTAGCGTGAAAGCGGCGGTTTCTAGTGCATAACCCCAAAAGGATATCGGAAGATCAACTTGACTCATCATTGATCGAACCATGTCCAACAAAGTTCAATTCCTCCTCTCCGACACACCATTCCATTGTGGTGTTCCGGGTGGAGTCAATTGTGAAACTATTCCACAATTCTTTAGATGATCATCAAATTCTTGGCTTAAGTATTACCCACCTCGATCTGATCGAAGTGCCATAATACTTTTGCCAAGTTGTTTTTCTACTTCATTTTGAAATATTCTAAATATCTCAAACGCTTCACTTTTATGTTTCGTTAGGTAAACATACCAAAATCTACTAAAATTATCTGTGAAGGTTATGAAGTATTGAAATCCTCTCTTAGCATTGCTACTTAGTGGTCCACTTACATCGGAATGTATTAAGCCCAATAAGTCGCTTTCCCTTTCACCCAACTTGGTAAAAGGTGTCTTGGTCATTTTTTCCAAGAAGACACGACTCACAAGTATTATATGACTCAAGGTCACATGAACCCAAAAGACCGTCCCCATGGAGTTTTGAGATACGCTTCTCATTAATATGACCAAGACGGCAATACCACAAATAATTATGATTTACATCATTAGGTTTAGATTTATTATTTATATGATAGACATCTTCATTATTTTCATTCTTGATATTAAGGACATAAAGGCCATTAAATGAATTTGCAATATCATAAAGCACATCATTTAAATAAATAGAAAATCTCTTACTCTCAATAAGAAATTTAAAACCTTTATTATCCAAATAAGAAATTGAAATAATATTCCTATTTAAATCTGGTACATAATAACAATTGTTCAAAACAAGTATTAAACTGGAAGGTAAAGTGACTTCATAAGTTCCTACGGCTAATGCAGCAACTCTTGCTCCATTCCCCACACGTAAGTCCACTTCACCATTTTTAAGTAGCCTCCTATTCTTTAGTCCATGCACATTTAAATAAATGTGAGAACCACATCCGGTATCCAATACCCAGGAACTAGTGGTAGAAAGGAGAATATCTATCATATAGATACCTGAAGTCGACGCAGTCCCACTGCTCTTCTTCTTCTTTTGCTCTTCCTTAAAAGCCTTGCAATTACATTTTCAATGACCAATTTCTTGACAATAGAAACAAATTGCATCCTTTTGTGCATCGGGTATTGCATCTATAGCCTTGGCAACCTTTGCCTTGCTAATATTAGGTTTGGCAACCTTTGCCTTACCCTTTCCTTTGGCACTTGGCCCATTTCCATCATGAACCATGAGAACTGGAGAACCTTTCTCCACTATCTTCATCTCCGCAGTTTTCAGCATGTCATCCAACTCGAAGAGATTCTTATCCATTCCATGCATTTTATAATTCATCAAAAAGTGATTATAACTTTTAGGCAATGAATTAAGAATGAGATCCGTGGCTAGTTCCAATGAAATCGGATAGCCAAGTTTCTCAAGATGCTCCACGTAGACTTTCATCTTAAGCATGTGAGGTACCACTTGTTGCCCTTCACTCATTTTGCAAGAAGTGAATGCAACAATGGTCTTATACCTCTCTTGCCTAGCTTGATCTTAAAACATGTCTCTCAACTCCACGCCTATATCATAGGCTTCCAAATGTTCCAAAATTTGTTGGAGTTTTGAGCACATAGCCGCGAGCATGAAACAACTCACATCCCTAGAATCATTCCGATGTTTCTTGTGATTGTTTCTTTCCGCCCTAGGGGCATTGGCTTCGGGTTCTACAGGAATAGGCCCATAAAGAATGTACAACTTATCTTCTTGCCTTAAAACTATTCTTAGGCTTCGGATCCAATCCATGAAGTTTGTACCATTCTCTTGAAGCTTATCCTTCTCAAGGATCGATCGCAACGAAATTGATTGAGTGTTAGTTGTCATTATCTACAATTATGCAAAATTTACAAAATTTTATAAGTACCAATTTCATTAAAGAGATAAATAATGTATTTTTCCAAAAAATACTCCCAATAAATTATATAACTTTCTTATACAACATTTGTATAACATAATTTAAATGGGCTAAGATCCAACTTTAATTTAATTTCAAGTCCGCTTTGGTGTGAGCGCTCAAAATCAAATTAATTAGGTAGACAACTCTTGTTAATCATATCCCATATTACTCTTAGATATTTTATGAGATTCTTTAAGAAATCCAATTTCAAAAGCATGTTTAAATCTCATATTTGCCTTAGGCCCAAAACTGTTTTGAAGCCTAATTATGTCCAACCATTTTAAACGCATAGGAAACTCTTATTCACTCATCTAGCTCATACATGAATAAAATCAATGCACCTCGCTTTGGCGAGCCCACACAAAATTATCCATGTACTTACAAGTGTTTTAATCATAGCATGGCATAAGGACTTAAAATTTCAAAGATGGTTCATCACCATATAGCATAGAACACATTTATGAGCACATAAGATAAACATGTTGAGCATCAATTTTAGTCACTAAATTAATCTCCATTAATTTAAGCATAATGTTTATGTGTCATTAGTTTCTCTATAATTATGAGGATGATACATTTGAACTTTAGTTATCATCTCCAAATCATGACAACAAGAAGTGCAGCCGAACTAAGCCATAGGCAACCAGAATTCCGCACTAATTCAAGAAACCAAGAAAGTAGTCCATTTGGCCGAAACTAAGCAATAGATGGTCTCGATGAACATAGGCCAATTGCATTCACAATTCCACATGGATCTCCAATCTTTAAATCAAGAACTTTGTTTCTCAATTTTAGCAATTATGAACTCTTCATAATTCTAACTTTGTTTTATCTTTGAATCTTTTAATTGCGATCAATTTTGGGAAACACAGTCTCGAGAACGTAGGCTAGCCATCCAAAACTTGATCCAATCTTAGAATTCACAAGACTAAAACAAATAGGAATTTCAAACCACAAGATCCACCACAAACCCTAAGCTCCGCCCGCACTAGACCAATAGGTCTAGCCGGGTCAAGGCCTAGGTCTGGTCGGACCTTCTGCGAAAAATCAAAAATTTTTAAATTCACAATTACCTCAAAATTGTTTTTCCCCGATTCAATTAGGATTTGGTGTTCTTGGTTATCTAATCACCATGATCATAAAAACCTTGAATAAACCATTTATTCATGAATCTCTAGATTATCAAACTTTGATCCAATCAAAATTGATAACCCAAACAATTTTAAATCCACCATAATTTTTATTGCGATTGAATAGTGCGATTAAAGTTTAAAACAATAAACCACATAAAATGCATAGAGCACAAAAACATCATAATTCCAATATTCAAATCATGCTAGGCACATAAACGATTTATATACACACAACATGATTATGTATTGAAATAATCAACATGAACGGGGCTCTGATACCACTGTTGGGTTTCCTATGATCATGCGCAGCGGAATAAAGCATTAAAATTTTCATGAAACCCAAAGCCCATAGATCCATTCATGTGATTAAATCAAATACTGCATAATGAATACAAGAATACCAACCCTTGATGCCTTTGATTAACAACCTTGAATCTTGGTGGAGATTTGAAACTTGATCACGAACAACAGTAGGAACACGAACTATAACTATGGAGGTGATAAGCTTCACCCTCTATTGCTATTCACACCTCGAACGAATATCAAGAAACTTCATGATCTTGGTTGCTAGACCAAATTGTGAAACACGCTTTCACAATTGTATTAGAACTATATGGAATTTATATTGTGATGTTCTTGTTCTTCACCCAAGGGATCTTAGAACAATAAATAACTCTCTCAAACTCTTTGGAGGCTTACACAATGTTATGTATTGATTAGGGAAACTAGAGGTGGATTTTATACTTGTTTCACATATTCCAAATAGGTATCAAGTGACTAAACCCGCAAGAAAACGGACTAAGAAAATCCCAGGCTGAAACCGACTGGTCCGACTGGGTATAACAGGAGGTCCGGCCGGATCCTTGCAAGGTCCGACCGGGTCCTTTAATTGGTCCGCCCGGGTCACAAAGGTGGTCCGGACGGGTCCTATACAATGTCCGACCGGACCATCCAATTTCTCTGGTTTTCTTGTTTTCTCCTCTAAATTCCCAAAATTCATATTTAGTCCTTTAGGATTCATTCTATTTGCGTGTGACCCTATAGGATTACACTAAGTTGGCAATAGGTTCAAACCTAAACCCATAAGATATGATTAGGTTCTAGCAAACTGTCATACCCACCCAAATAGTGTAACTATATACAAGTTCGTATTCCTTATAGAACATGTCTTGGCAATGGTTTCAAACCTAAACCCATAAGATATGATTAGGTTCTAGCAAACTGTCATACCTACCCAATAGTGTAACTATATACAAGTTCGTATTCCTTATAGAACATGTCAGAATCCCTTTGTCCACGATGTCATTGAACACAAGTCATGGTCATCAAGTCAACTTCTATTTGTTAAATACTTTCTCGATTAATATGTTGATAATCCAAATGACATTGATCCAATCAATTCATTTGAGTTTGGCCAAACATTTCATCAATATGATTCTATGAGGGGCTCAAGCTTGACATCTATTTGAAGAGGGAAAAATCCATTTAGCTTATTATTCTTCCCTACGTGAATCCGATTATGCCAATCATACCCTTTATAACCACCTGGTTAAAGGTAGCGCTTGAATATGTTAAACATAATGTTCATCAAGTGGAAGACTATAATAACTTCATGTCTAAGGATTCAAATTACATAACTAATATGAGATCTATATATGACATTGACCATGACATAAATCTGATAGAGCGGGTGTTGGGTATGCTTATTACTTAACCCTCCTATTTATGTTAGAATTGATTGATACCATCACCTAAGTTTATTTTAATGACTTTAGGACCCTGTGTAAGAAGTTTTATAACTTCAAATTTTTAGCTAAGTCCTTCTTATAGACTAGGCTTAGTGGTTAGGGCTTTTACCTTGAATTTGAGATCTCATGTGCAAATGTCTAAGTATGATGCACATGACTTTCATGTGCAGCACTCATCTGTGCATCTCAATGCGCATGGCTTCCATGCGCACGCATATTTGCCTTAGTCAATTCTCTCATTTACTGATCTCATATTTTAGAAGCTTGGAATGCGTCAAGTCAAGTTACGCTTTTTGGAATGAACAAAAGTGCTGATGTGTACATACGACAAAACAAGCACACTCAGCATACACGTAGATGGAGACGCGCCTCATGTTTGAAATTCAAAAAGAATACAGCTGTCATTCTTCTAGAAGACGTTTGAAGTTTGTCCGCTTGTTCTGTCTCCAACGGCTATAAAGGACACCTGCGCACCAATCATGTCGCGACCCCGACCCTGCGGGCCCGGAGTACGCGAGCTGGACGTCGACTTAAAACAATAAACTCTAAAATAATGAAGATAAAAATTTCATTTCATACCAAAAGATAATACAAGGTTTTGTAAATCACGGTTTAATAATAACAAAGTACCACTAACATAAGCAACACAAGCTTATACCCCAAAATATAACATGTACAATTCTTAACGACGTCATTGTTTGGTGACACTATCCCAAAGTTTTACATTTAAATAATGCAAACCGAATAAAAACCTTCCCCAAAAGCTATATCCACACTCGACGTCCTGTCTCGTGATCAGCGAGTCTAATCCTTTCCACCTGGGGGGGGGTTAAGGAAAACCAAAGACAAAAGAAAAGGGGGTGAGATAAATCTCAATAAGTTACTAATGCAACTACATGACATGCTATGATGCAATAATCAATAATAAATCACATAGCACATAGCAATTATCATTTAACAGATAGCAGCGGAAATAAACAATTAACAAAGGATATTGTTAGTACCCGACCTGAAAATGAGTTTATTAGGACTTTTCCAAAAATACAAGGACTTTATAGGAATTAGAAACCTTGCAAAGACTTGTCCCGGATTCCCGAAATACCTCATTTATGAAAAAATCTATCAAAATAGGTAATAAATGGTTTCCTTAAAACCATGCAGAAACCCTAACTTGAAAATCACGTCAGCCTGCATCCTTGGCCACGCGGCCAACTTTGCTGCGCGTCAACCTTGGCCACGCGGCCACTCTTGTCACCGGCTTAAGTCATGGCCAGGCGGCCAACTTTGCTCCGGATGATCTCAGCCGTCAGATCTTCCCATCAGTTTACTATATAAACCAATCTCAGCTCATTGGTTTAGGGATCCGATTTTGAGAGCTCTAAGTCCGAATTTTGGAGTTCTTAAACACCATTTTCTCCCTAATTAAGCATTCAAACACTCAAGGAGATCAAAGGTTTATTTCTTGCCAACATAGGTAAGTTTTCTAACTTTTTCTTCATATTCTTGCATCATTTTTAATGTAGATCTTTTATATTCATGTTCTTACATGTTTATTCATAGTTTCTTCATATGCTTTGCATGTTCATTCATACGTTCATAATATGTTCTTCGTATGTTCATCATATTCTAGATTAAAACCTTATTTATGCTATATTTAGGGTTGTGATCTTCATGATTACATGTTATTTCATAGCCGATGATGATCTAGGGTTCATCAACCTGAGGATGATCTAGGAACTACTTCTAAACCCTAATCTTTAGCTAATTCCCCCCTCATTATGCATGATCCCGATTCTTCTGCCTATTCTAATTCTCTGCGAACTACGCTGACCTGAGCTTCTCACATTGAGAGGAACGTAGGCAATCTTCGGATCCGGTCTAAATCACTAACACACTACTAACACATTCATCATGATAGAAAGACCGATCAATTCGGGCAATAGGAGTGATAACGTTTAATATTCTTCTCTTGTTGTAATTTGACCCCCGAACCCACTAAAAATGCTTTTTTCAATGTTTTGGCTTTAATTAAAACGGCGTGGCGACTCTCATAATTTTAATGTCGTTAAGAATATTCCTTTTGTAAATAAAAATAATCACAAGATACTTCCCATGCGTTGCTTCATCGGAAAGGGGTATTCACAGTGGCGACTCTGCTGGGGACTGCTTTGAAACTTTTTCAAACTTAGTGGGTCTAACTTTCGTCACATCATGATGCTTGCCACGTTTACACATGCACACACATGTTTACACATGCACACACCTGCCATGTTTACACATGCACACACCTGCCATGTTTACACATGCACACTTGCCATGTTTACACATACACACACCTGCCATGTTCACACATGCACACACCTGCCATGTTTACACATGTTTACACATGCACACACCTGCCATGTTTACACATGCACACACCTGCCATGTTTACACATGCACACTTGCCATGTTTTCACATGCCCCCTAGAGTTAAGCCATGTTTACACATGCACCCGCGCACTCCGCCATGTTAATACTTGTACCTTGTACCTTGTACCACGTACCCTTGTCATCTTCGCTTTAGTATTAGGGTAAAAAAAACTCTGCTATGCTCCCTTGTATATTATTCTCTATTCTCTCTCTCTCTCTCTCTCATGCATTGCATCGCATCATCCTAACATTAAAAACTTCTCTCTTTTCTCCCTAAAAAGAATTAGTTTTTACCACACGCTACCACAGTCCGTGTCAGCACTGCACAGGTCCCCATTACCCGGAGTATTCGATGTGCATGAATTTGTGCGCTACTGTCGCACTCTTTTCGAGTCACTCGTCTATTCCACTCACCGTATACGGTGGGAACCTTTTACCTAACCCGTGTCAACCCACACTAGTATAGGTAACACACCTAGGTTTTGACCGGTTGGTTTGGCTAGCTTTTTCTTAATAGTCAATTAACGTGCTGTCTATGTCGAGTCATCCCCAAGTCAATGATGAATCGAGATCTTTGAGATAAAGTGCACAAAAAAGTGATTTCCCTACAAGGGACGTGCCATGGTGAGATGAGTGTTTGTTGTCAAGATCTCCGCTCATCGTTAACTTGCGTAGGATGCAACATAGACATCACGTTAAATGCCTTTAAGGAAGGGTTAGTCGTAGGATCCGATGGTTGGTGGAAGCCGCTTGCCCTATAGGACCCTCGCCCAAATTGTCCGTTTGGGGGTGTGCAATGCAGGTGGAAAATGAGGGGTCTATAGACGTAGTGATGGCCTCCACTGATCGTAGTCTTCTAACTAGTTGCGAAAAAGGGGTATCCCTTCCAACCATTTAGGATGTAAATAATGTATGTTTTTGTAAATTAAAATATACTTTGCATGAGCCTTCCCCCTCTCCTAAAGCTTCATTGCCCTTCAACCTTTCAGCAAAGCAAGTTTGGATCCGTTCGGGTGGTCGACTACAACGTGAAGCTTCTACTCCGTACACGTTCTCAGTCTCGTCATCAGCAATGTCGACTCCCGTTTCAGCTTCAGCCTCTGCTCCTCCTACTGGTGCCGCCGAACTCAACATCGAGACCACTCTCAATGGTATTCCCCCAAGCCTCCAGAATTTCCTCGCTGGTCTCGAAGCCAAGATCAAGAATCTTGAAGAAAGCAACAAGATGTTGGAAGACCAGAAGCAACAGTTGAAGGGTCACATTCAACAAAAGGGAACTAAACTGGTGCCCGATGGTGAGAATTTCATTTATGTCAAGGATGAAGAGGTCAATACCAACTGTCCCCCTAACTCCAATGCCACTGCCTTCCCATTCCCAAGCTACCGCAATGTGCCACCTCCTTCTCTCTACACCCAACAAGGTTTCACTACCATGAGCAAGAACAAGGATGTCTATGAACCTTCCCCCAAACTGCTTGGTGGCTACCTCTCTGCTAGCAAACTACCCGCACCCTCGTTGCCTCTGAGTATTGGGATGGCCGCTGCTAATACTTCCACTACTCCTCCCATCATTCTGTCAGAATCTATACCCGACATCTCCAATCACCCTGTGGTCACGGCCATGCAAGAGCAAATGCGCAAGTTGATCGAGACCGTGGATAAGCAAAGTGCACCGACTACCAAGACAATCAACCCTAACCAAGTGGGGGCCCTCCCCAAGGATTTCAAGATGCCTAAAGTGGCGATGTTTCATGGTGACTCGTGTCCTAAGACTCATTTGGATAGTTATGTGTTGGCCATGAGGGCTCGTGACTGCACCAACGAACAAATGGCTCGTGTATTCCATAGCACGTTGGATGGTATCGCTCTGCGTTGGTTCTTGGGGTTAGAACCAAGCGAGAGGCAAACGTGGGATCAAATCAGTGCCATTTTCTGTGAGAAGTATCAAGCTAACTTGGATTGGCATGTGAATCGAACGGATCTTGAGAACACTATGCAAAAGCCCGACGAGGCTATTTATGACTTTTACAAGAGGTGGAATCATCGGTTGTGCGAGGTCCAATACCCGCCAAAAGCAAAGGAACAGAAGCAGATTTTCTACAAGTACTTGCTACCGGAGATGAAAGCAGCCATCGGTAATGGTTATTTCCCTGACTTGCGGGAAATGGTTGACGCCGGAGTAAGGTACGAAGCAGGGTTCACTGGGATTGTGCCGCCAAAGGAAAGTCCAAAGACCAACAACAACAACTCCTTCCGCTACAAGGCTCCTACTGCGCCTGCGCCTCCTAGGGGTGGCAAGGAGGCCATCGGCCAAGTGAATATGGTCCAAAAAGAGGTCCCGCTAGATGTCCAAGCCGTAACAAGGAATGGGGCTCCACAACAGAGGGAGCATTTTGATGACTTTGGTATGCCCATGGGGAAGGTCTTTGACGTGTTAGTCAAGAGAGGTCTTATCAAGCCTTTAGAGAATTACCAACCTGCCTACCCAAGAACCAATTTGGACGCCTCCAAGTTCTGCAAGTATCACAAGCACATCGGGCACACAACAGATAGTTGTATCCAACTGAAATGCGTAGTTCAAGGGTTGATCAATGACAAGAAGATTGAGAAGCCGAAGGGTCCTAATGTGGTGAATAACCCTCTTCCTAACAATGGGGGTGGGGTGAATATGGTGCAAACATGCGAGATCAGTATCCTAGAGCTCATGGATGCCTTTGACAAGATAGGGCTCACTATGGTAGATATCTTCATGGCATTAGTGACGTTAGAAATCCTCGAACCATTAGAAGGACACCTCCCCTGTCTTGGTTGCGATTTATCAAAGTTTTGCCACTACCACAAGTGCACCGATCACACTACTGAAGAATGCTTTGAACTCAAGAAAGTCGTGCAAGAGCTCATCCACAAGGGAGTTGTAGAAGACCCTAGAGATTATGTAGCTAGCAATGTACTCATGGTAGACCTTAGTGAGATCACTGATCCGGCCGAGCCTGTTGTGGCGGACTATGATGAGATGGGTTGTATTTCAATGACTAATAATAAAGAACCTTCTTGCTACTTGTTATCTTTGGAAGAACTAGTGAGTGAAGTCGAATCTCTAGAGGAAGAGAGTCCCAAACCCTCTCAACCTCTTTCTTGGGCCGAAATCTTCGAGGAGGCCGAAAAGACCAAAGTTTCGCCCCCTTGTCCTGACACGCCATTGTCTTTGGAGGAGCTACGTGCAGAAGTTTGTCTCCTTACGAAATCCAGTCAAGTGTACCAATCCGACCCAAAGGGTGCAAAGAAAATCTTTGGGAAAGAACCCGAGCAAGCCGACCTAGACAAAGAAGACCCTATCCTCACTCAACTCAAACAAACCCAAGCCCATATTTCACTATGGTCCCTACTCACCTCCTCCCTAGCCCATCGCCTCATGCTCGAGCAAAACCTCGCCGCTACCATGGTACCATCCACCATTACCCCGGAGGACGTCACGCACATGATTGGAAATATCCACTATGGAAACATCATCACTTTCTCGGAACTAGACAAGCCAGTGTTCGGAGTTGATCATAATGAGCCTTTATACATCACTGTCGAGGGGTATTTGGCTAGTGTTCTTGATACTAGGAAAGAACCCCCTAGTTTTGATAGTGTTCGGGTAGTTCGGGAATTTCCCGATGTTTTCTCTACCGAGTATGATATGCCTCCCGATCGTGAGATTGAGTTTTGTATAGACCTTTTGCCGGGTACGGCTCCAATTTCGAAAGCACCTTATAGGTTAGCTCCCGCTGAGTTGAAGGAGTTAAAGGTTCAGTTGCAAGAGTTGCTTGATCGAGGGTTTATCCGCCCTAGTGTTTCCCCATGGGGAGCACAGTTTTGTTTGTGCGGAAGAAAGATGGTTCGTTGAGATTGTGCATCGATTACCGGAAGTTGAATCAGGTTACGGTGAAGAATAAGTATCCTCTACCGCATATTTATGACTTATTTGATCAGCTTCAAGGGTCCGTGGTTTTCTCTAAGCTTGATTTGAGGAGTGGGTACCATCAGTTGAAGGTTCGATCGGAGGATATTCCGAAGACTGCTTTTCGCACTCGTTACGGTCATTATGAGTTCTTGGTTATGCCGTTTGGGTTGACTAACGCGCCAGCCGTGTTTATGGATTTGATGAACCGAGTTTTCCATCCTTACCTTGATTCGTTCGTGGTGATCTTTATTGATGATATTCTTGTCTATTCTAAATCTAGAGAGGAGCACGAGCAACATTTGAGGACATTTTTATCCGTTCTTGCGAGGGAGAAATTATTTGCGAAGTTTAGAAAATGCGAATTTTGGCTAGAGAAGGTGTCATTTCTGGGTCATGTTATCTCGAAAGATGGGATTTTTGTGGATCTTTCAAAGATAGAGGCAATAGTGGATTGGAAAAGACCCGAATCAGTGACAGAGATTAGAAGCTTTCTTGGTTTAGCCGGGTATTACCGAAGATTTATTGAGGGGTTTTCGAGGATCGCTACTCCGATGACTCAGTTGACCCGGAAGAATGTTCCGTTTGTGTGGACCGAGAAATGTGACAAAAGTTTCGAGGAATTGAAGAAGAGGTTGACTACCGCACTGATCTTGACTTTGCCTAATGGGAGCGATGGCCTAGTGATTTACAGTGATGCTTCGAAAGAGGGTCTGGGTTGTGTGTTGATGCAGAATGGGAAAGTGATTGCCTATGCTTCGAGGAAGTTGACCCCTAGTGAACAGAATTACCCGACTCATGATATGGAGTTAGCGGCTATTGTATTTGCGTTGCACAAATGGAAGCACTATCTTTACGGGGCGAAGTTCGAAATTTTTACCGATCACAAGAGTTTGAAGTACCTTTTCTCCCAGAAAGAGTTGAATAATAGACAGCGCCGATGGATGGAATTGTTGAAGGATTATGATTGTGCGATTTCTTATCACCCGGGAAAGGCGAATGTGGTAGCCGATGCGATTAGTAGAAAATCTTATGTAGCTTCGATGATGGTTCGTGAATGGAAAATGCTTGAGGATGTTCGAGATTGGTCTCCTCGTGATCGAGACATGGGGCTATTTTTGCGAATATTAGGGTGTCTCCGACCCTAATTCAGAGGATAAAGGAAGCTCAGAAAGAAGATCCCGAGTTGGTGAAAATAATGAGTAAATTGAAGGAAAAGAATTTCGAGGATTTTTCTGTTAGCCCGATTGGAGTGTTGACTTTCCGTGGTCGTTTGTGTGTTCCGGATGTTGATGGAATTAAACAGAGAGTTCTTGATGAGGGTCATAAATCGAGGTATACTATTCATCCGGGTAGTACGAAGATGTATCAGGATTTGAAGCAGCAATTTTGGTGGATCAATATGAAGAGGGAAATAGCCGAGTACGTTTCAAGGTGTTTAACTTGTCAGCAGGTCAAAGCCGAGCATCAGAGACCCGCGGGATTACTTCAGCCGTTAGAGATTCCCGAGTGGAAATGGGAGCATGTGACTATGGATTTCGTTACGGGACTGCCTCGTACCCGAAGGAAGTATGACAGTGTTTGGGTAATAGTGGATAGATTGACCAAGAGTGCCCATTTCTTGCCCATTGACATCAGATATTCGATGGAGAAGCTTGCGACCCTTTATATCGATGAGATCGTTAGATTGCATGGGGTTCCGGTTAGCATTGTGTCAGATCGAGACCCGAGGTTTACTTCTAGATTCTGGAAGGCGTTTCAGGAAGCTTTGGGTACAGATTTGCGTTTTAGTACAGCTTTTCATCCTCAGACCGATGGTCAATCCGAGAGGACTATTCAGATTCTTGAGGATATGTTGCGAGCTTGTTCGATAGACTTTTCTGATTCTTGGGATTCGCACCTACCGTTAGTGGAATTCTCCTACAACAACAGTTATCAGGCTAGTATCGAAATGGCACCGTTTGAGGCTTTGTATGGAAGGAAATGTAGGTCGCCTATTTGTTGGGATGAGTTGGTGAAGCGAAGATCGTGGGTATTGATTTGCTTCGGGATTCAGTTGAAAAGGTTAGAGTTATCCGGGATAGATTGAAGACAGCCCAGAGTCGACATAAGAGCTACGCAGACAACCGAAGGCGAGACCTTAGTTTCCAGGTTGGTGATTTGGTATTCTTGAAGGTGTCTCCGAAGGTGGGTATTCGTAGGTTTGGGAAGAAAGGCAAATTGGCTCCGAGGTTTATTGGTCCGTTTGAGATTTTGGGAAAGGTTGGACTTCTAGCGTATCGTCTTGCGTTACCGTCGTCCTTAGACCGATTGCACAACGTCTTTCACGTTTCTATGCATCGGAAGTATGTTCATGATCCATCTCACGTGTTACCGAGGATACCGGAGGATATTGAGCCCGATATGTCTTATGAGGAACGACCGGTTCGGATTCTAGATTCTAAAGTCCAAGAGTTGAGGAACAAAAGCATTGCGTTGGTTCGAGTTCTTTGGAGGAATCATAACATCGAGGAGTCGACGTGGGAGCTCCGAGTTGAGATCGAGAGGAAATTTCCGTGGCTTTTTGTTTAAGGTAAGTCTCGTTAAAATTCTGGTCGAATTTTCTTTAAGGGGGAGTGAATGTCACGACCCGAAATATAGGCTCTATTTTATTAGTAATAAATAATTATTATTTAATTATTTGCTTATCTATTTATTTAAATTATTATTTATTTAAATATTTATGTGTGCAATTTATGTGTTATAATAATTGCCTAGCATTTATTTGGGTCATTTGTGATTGTGTGGTATTGTTGGGTCTTAATTGTTAGTAGGGAGTGTAGCAATTGTGTTAGTAGTGTAGTGGAGGGGGGCCTAAGTGTAATCTTTTAAATCATTCCCTACTCCCTCCCTACTCCTTCCCTCACCTCCCCCATCCTCATACACTCCACCTCCACCCCCTTTTCCCAGCCATTTCTTTCTCTCTCCAAGAAGAAAAAGGGTAAGTTTTCTCTCTTCATCTCTCTTCATTTACTTCTTCTTCCTCTCATAATCTCTCATTTCTTAAAACGTGAACATTGTTTAGATCGTCGTTAGGATCGCGTAGAATCAAAAAGAATTGAATTGCGTCAACTTTGAGAATTTGCAAGTAAGTTACTTTTCCCCCATTTTTATGCTCAAATGTTCATATCATGTTTATATGATGTTTGATGTGTTATAATTGAAGTTTGGTTGGGTTTTGAATTTGTTTAGAATTTATTTTGAATTCATTTGAGTTTTGGGTAAAAATGGTGGATTGATGAATGTTGGGTTTGATTCTTGGTTTTGGGTTGATAAATTTGTATTTGGATTCCCATTCTAGTAAAAGTGGTTTTGGTACATTTTAGAGCTTGTAGAAGGAGTTGAGTTTGACTATTTGGTGTTTTGGGAGAATTTGGTTCGAAATCTGTAAAACCCAGCTCTGTTTTCCCCCCAGCCCGTAGACCAGGCGCCCGCCTGACCCTTCCCAGGCGCCTGCCTACTCCCACTTTTTCTAGCGCCTGACTTTCTGTAAATTCAAGCGCGCGCCTGCCCTGGCCCAGGCGCCCGCCCGCCCCCTGTTCCAGGAATTTGACCTTTTTGCTTGTTTAAACCAAATGGCTTAACTAGTTTAGGTTTAATCCTTCCAATTAACTTAAGATAACACCGTGGAACACTTTATTGATTGGATTTGATTCTTTTGTGAATAAATATGATATGGAATTTGATTTGGTATCATTTTGGGAATGTGGTTCATCTTTGATGTGCTGTTTATATTGGCTCACCTTTGTGGTGATTTAATTGGAATGGTTCCCTACTTTGGAACCTTAAGTTGTTCATTCATGCTAAATTATTATTACTTAGCATTTATTTGGAAGCCCAGCTGGCATAATTGTTGCATCGGGCGATGGGAAGGATTATAATGGCAAAGCCAAGTCCATTATAATGTTGACCATTGTTTTGCCCCCTTCTTTACCCCTTTTCCAGATTGGCCTTGGAAAAGTCAAGTTAGCGTTCCTCTGTGAATGTATCTAGCTACCGGGCATGACTCTGTGTCATGGTCCTTGTCCTTTGTGACACTTTTATGGTTATTGGTTCCGGTACCGGGGTTTTCTCTTCGGCTTTCATGCTATTATGAAGATGATGATTGTTGATTATTGAAGCTGCGCAGTGATCCTTTATTTGGATGTTCCGGTTTGGAAAACCTTGGCTATATCCTTTGTTATGTGTTTATTTCCGCTGCTATCTGATATATGATAATTGCTACGTGCTATGTGATAATTATTATTGTTTATTGCTTATTGCATCATAGCATGTCATGTAGTTGCATTAGTAACTTATTGAGATTTATCTCACCCCCTTTTCTTTTATCTTTGTTTTTCCTTAACCCCCCCCGGTGCTAAGGATTAGTCTCGCTGATCACGAGAAAGAGGACGTCGAGTGTGGATCCGTTCTTTTGGGGAAGGTTGTTATAGGTTGGTTTACATTATGTAAATGTGTAACCATTTTGGGGATATTTGTACCAAACATTGACGTCATTAGGATTTGTATATTTATCGTTTGTTGGGCATAAACTTGTGGAAGTTTATGTTAGTTGTAATTGGTTATTTTCAAACTTGGATTTGTAAACATTGGATCATTTCCTTTTGGTATCAAATGAAATTTTTACTTCAGTATTTCATAGTTTTGGTTTTAAGTCGACGTCCGGCTCGCGGTCTCGGGCCCGCGGGGTCCGGGGTCGCGACAGTTGGTATCAGAGCCATGGCATTAGCTCTAAGTATAAGTCTAGGTGGATTAGTATGACCTAGGTGGGTAGTAGTGTGCGGAGTGATTAACGGTTGATGTTTTATGCAGGTAATTGTTCTCAATGTCTGGAAGAAGAAACAGAGGAGGTACTAGCGGGGCACAGAATCAGAATGATACAAGGGAAGAAGCACGTGCCATGTTTCAAGGCATGTTCGAGGCGGCCATGAAGGCCATACATGATCAAGGTCTGAGGGTAGATCAAGCACCACCCCGCTATGGATTGGAGCAATTTCTGAAGTTGAAACCGGTTGAATTCAATGGGGAACCTGATGTAAGGAAGGCTGAGTTGTGGATTGAGTCGATGGAGAAGATTTATGATGTATTTGGGTGTTCGGATGAGGACAAGGTCCGGTTCGCGGCTTACAAGCTTGTGGGAGCCGCCGAGCATTGGTGGAAAGGTATTAAAGCTACTTGGGATGATACTCGCACGGTTTATGCGTGGGAGTTGTTTGTGCGCAAATTCAAGGAGCATTTCATTCCGGTTGTTGATCAAAACCGAAAGGAGATCGAGCTACTCAACTTGGAGCAAGGTGTGTTGTCTATAGCACAATACTTGGCTAAGTTCATAGAATTAGCCCGGTATTGCGACTATTTGGTGAGGACCGAGGAACAAAAAGCTATGAGATTCATTCGGGGATTGAAGACCTCCATCCGTACTCAACGGATTGTGACATTCCAAGATGCGGTGGACCGAGCCTATTTGATAGAGCAAGATATTGGGGAACATAAGAGGAAGACCGAGGTGGCCAACCCGAGTAAGCAAGGAGCGCAGAGCAAGTCACAACCAAGGATCGAAAATCGAGGTAACTTTGGGGGACAATCTCAGTCCCGAGGGCAACCGATCCCAAGGAACCCGGGTACCACTTCCGGGAACCAAGGGAGCCAAATTAGGAAGCCTTGTACCTTTTGTCAGAAGGTAGGCCATTCGGAGGATAGGTGTTGGAAAAAGCAAGGCAAGTGTATCAATTGTGGTGAAATGGGGCACTTTGCGAGAGTGTGCACGAGGTACCGAGGTCAAGCATCCGGGTCAGGGGTTGGTATTAATCAGGGTCAGAAAAGGGATGCCGCTGGGAAGCCCAAAGTTCAAGGGAAGGTTTATGCCATGAATCAACAACAAGCTACCGATGATCCATCCGTTATTGGAGGTATTGTTTCTGTGTATAATGTGAGCGCACGAGCGTTAGTAGATCCAGGATCATCTCATTCATACATTTCTGTGCAATTTGCTTCCATGTTAAATGCTGCATTCGAGTCTTTACCGTACGTGCTAGAGGTGTCGACCCCTATAGGAGAATGTTTGATTTCTGATCGAGTCTTTCGTGCTTGTGACGTGGTTATTTGTGGTCGAGTCCTTTGTGCGTATTTGGTGGTTCTTCCTATCCAAGACTTTGATGTCATATTGGGTATGGATTGGTTGAGCAAGTTTCATGCTTCTGTTGATTGCCGTAAGAAAACTGTTACTTTTTCTATTCCCGATGTGCCTAAGTTTGTGTTTGAGGCTAGTCCTCTGAGTAGAAAGGTTCGCTTAATTTCTTTTATGAAAGCGAGAAAATTATTGCATAGTGGTTGTGAGGGGTATTTGGCTAGTGTTCTTGATACTAGGAAAGAACCCCCTAGTTTTGATAGTGTTCGGGTAGTTCGGGAATTTCCCGATGTTTTTCTCTACCGAGTATGATATGCCTCCCGATCGTGAGATTGAGTTTTGTATAGACCTTTTGCCGGGTACGGCTCCAATTTCGAAAGCACCTTATAGGTTAGCTCCCGCTGAGTTGAAGGAGTTAAAGGTTCAGTTGCAAGAGTTGCTTGATCGAGGGTTTATCCGCCCTAGTGTTTCCCCGTGGGGAGCACCAGTTTTGTTTGTGCGGAAGAAAGATGGTTCGTTGAGATTGTGCATCGATTACCGGAAGTTGAATCAGGTTACGGTGAAGAATAAGTATCCTCTACCGCATATTTATGACTTATTTGATCAGCTTCAAGGGTCCGTGGTTTTCTCTAAGCTTGATTTGAGGAGTGGGTACCATCAGTTGAAGGTTCGATCGGAGGATATTCCGAAGACTGCTTTTCGCACTCGTTACGGTCATTATGAGTTCTTGGTTATGCCGTTTGGGTTGACTAACGCGCCGGCCGTGTTTATGGATTTGATGAACCGAGTTTTCCATCCTTACCTTGATTCGTTCGTGGTGATCTTTATTGATGATATTCTTGTCTATTCTAAATCTAGAGAGGAGCACGAGCAACATTTGAGGACAGTTTTATCCGTTCTTGCGAGGGAGAAATTATTTGCGAAGTTTAGCAAATGCGAATTTTGGCTAGAGAAGGTGTCATTTCTGGGTCATGTTATCTCGAAAGATGGGATTTTGTGGATCCTTCAAAGATAGAGGCAATAGTGGATTGGAAAAGACCCGAATCAGTGACAGAGATTAGAAGCTTTCTTGGTTTAGCCGGGTATTACCGAAGATTTATTGAGGGGTTTTCGAGGATCGCTACTCCGATGACTCAGTTGACCCGGAAGAATGTTCCGTTTGTGTGGACCGAGAAATGTGACAAAAGTTTCGAGGAATTGAAGAAGAGGTTGACTACCGCACCGATCTTGACTTTGCCTAATGGGAGCGATGGCCTAGTGATTTACAGTGATGCTTCGAAAGAGGGTCTGGGTTGTGTGTTGATGCAGAATGGGAAAGTGATTGCCTATGCTTCGAGGAAGTTGACCCCTAGTGAACAGAATTACCCGACTCATGATATGGAGTTAGCGGCTATTGTATTTGCGTTGCACAAATGGAAGCACTATCTTTACGGGGCGAAGTTCGAAATTTTTACCGATCACAAGAGTTTGAAGTACCTTTTCTCCCAGAAAGAGTTGAATAATAGACAGCGCCGATGGATGGAATTGTTGAAGGATTATGATTGTGCGATTTCTTATCACCCGGGAAAGGCGAATGTGGTAGCCGATGCGATTAGTAGAAAATCTTATGTAGCTTCGATGATGGTTCGTGAATGGAAAATGCTTGAGGATGTTCGAGATTGGTCTCCTCGTGAATCGAGACATGGGGCTATTTTTGCGAATATTAGGGTGTCTCCGACCCTAATTCAGAGGATAAAGGAAGCTCAGAAAGAAGATCCCGAGTTGGTGAAAATAATGAGTAAATTGAAGGAAAAGAATTTCGAGGATTTTTCTGTTAGCCCGATTGGAGTGTTGACTTTCCGTGGTCGTTTGTGTGTTCCGGATGTTGATGGAATTAAACAGAGAGTTCTTGATGAGGGTCATAAATCGAGGTATACTATTCATCCGGGTAGTACGAAGATGTATCAGGATTTGAAGCAGCAATTTTGGTGGATCAATATGAAGAGGGAAATAGCCGAGTACGTTTCAAGGTGTTTAACTTGTCAGCAGGTCAAAGCCGAGCATCAGAGACCCGCGGGATTACTTCAGCCGTTAGAGATTCCCGAGTGGAAATGGGAGCATGTGACTATGGATTTCGTTACGGGACTGCCTCGTACCCGAAGGAAGTATGACAGTGTTTGGGTAATAGTGGATAGATTGACCAAGAGTGCCCATTTCTTGCTCATTGACATCAGATATTCGATGGAGAAGCTTGCGACCCTTTATATCGATGAGATCGTTAGATTGCATGGGGTTCCGGTTAGCATTGTGTCAGATCGAGACCCGAGGTTTACTTCTAGATTCTGGAAGGCGTTTCAGGAAGCTTTGGGTACAGATTTGCGTTTTAGTACAGCTTTTCATCCTCAGACCGACGGTCAATCCGAGAGGACTATTCAGATTCTTGAGGATATGTTGCGAGCTTGTTCGATAGACTTTTCCGATTCTTGGGATTCGCACCTACTGTTAGTGGAATTCTCCTACAACAACAGTTATCAGGCTAGTATCGAAATGGCACCGTTTGAGGCTTTGTATGGAAGGAAATGTAGGTCGCCTATTTGTTGGGATGAGGTTGGTGAAGCGAAGATCGTGGGTATTGATTTGCTTCGGGATTCAGTTGAAAAGGTTAGAGTTATCCGGGATAGATTGAAGACAGCCCAGAGTCGACATAAGAGCTACGCAGACAACCGAAGGCGAGACCTTAGTTTCCAGGTTGGTGATTTGGTATTCTTGAAGGTGTCTCCGAAGGTGGGTATTCGTAGGTTTGGGAAGAAAGGCAAATTGGCTCCGAGGTTTATTGGTCCGTTTGAGATTTTGGGAAAGGTTGGACTTCTAGCGTATCGTCTTGCGTTACCGTCATCCTTAGACCGATTGCACAACGTCTTTCACGTTTCTATGCTTCGGAAGTATGTTCATGATCCATCTCACGTGTTACCGAGGATACCGGAGGATATTGAGCCCGATATGTCTTATGAGGAACGACCGGTTCGGATTCTAGATTCTAAAGTCCAAGAGTTGAGGAAAAAAGCATTGCGTTGGTTCGAGTTCTTTGGAGGAATCATAACATCGAGGAGTCGACGTGGGAGCTCCGAGTTGAGATCGAGAGGAAATTTCCGTGGCTTTTTGTTTAAGGTAAGTCTCGTTAAAATTCTGGTCGAATTTTCTTTAAGGGGGAGTGAATGTCACGACCCGAAATATAGGCTCTATTTTATTAGTAATAAATAATTATTATTTAATTATTTGCTTATCTATTTATTTAAATTATTATTTATTTAAATATTTATGTGTGCAATTTATGTGTTATAATAATTGCCTAGCATTTATTTGGCTCATTTGTGATTGTGTGGTATTGTTGGGTCTTAATTGTTATTAGGGAGTGTAGCAATTGTGTTAGTAGTGTAGTGGAGGGGGGCCTAAGTGTAATCTTTTAAATCATTCCCTACTCCCTCCCTACTCCTTCCCTCACCTCCCCCATCCTCATACACTCCACCTCCACCCCCTTTTCCCAGCCATTTCTTTCTCTCTCCAAGAAGAAAAAGGGTAAGTTTTCTCTCTTCATCTCTCTTCATTTACTTCTTCTTCCTCTCATAATCTCTCATTTCTTAAAACGTGAACATTGTTTAGATCGTCGTTAGGATCGCGTAGAATCAAAAAGAATTGAATTCCGTCAACTTTGAGAATTTGCAAGTAAGTTACTTTTCCCCCATTTTTATGCTAAAATGTTCATATCATGTTTATATGATGTTTGATGTGTTATATTTGAAGTTTGGTTGGGTTTTGAATTTGTTTAGAATTTATTTTGAATTCATTTGAGTTTTGGGTAAAAATGGTGGATTGATGAATGTTGGGTTTGATTCTTGGTTTTGGGTTGATAAATGTTGTATTTGGATTCCCATTCTAGTATAAGTGGTTTTGGTACATTTTAGAGCTTGTAGAAGGAGTTGAGTTTGACTATTTGGTGTTTTGGGAGAATTTGGTTCGAAATCTGTAAAACCCAGCTCTGTTTTCCCCCCAGCCCGTAGACCAGGCGCCCGCCTGACCCTTCCCAGGCGCCCGCCTACTCCCACTTTTTCTAGCGCCTGACTTTCTGTAAATTCAAGCGCGCGCCTGCCCTGGCCCAGGCGCCCGCCCGCCCCCTGTTCCAGGAATTTGACCTTTTTGCTTGTTTAAACCAAATGGCTTAACTAGTTTAGGTTTAATCCTTCCAATTAACTTAAGATAACACCGTGGAACACTTTATTGATTGGATTTGATTCTTTTGTGAATAAATATGATATGGAATTTGATTTGGTATCATTTTGGGAATGTGGTTCATCTTTGATGTGCTGTTTATATTGGCTCACCTTTGTGGTGATTTAATTGGAATGGTTCCCTACTTTGGAACCTTAAGTTGTTCATTCATGCTAAATTATTATTACTTAGCATTTATTTGGAAGCCCAGCTGGCATAATTGTTGCATCGGGCGATGGGAAGGATTATAATGGCAAAGCCAAGTCCATTATAATGTTGACCATTGTTTTGCCCCCTTCTTTACCCCTTTTCCAGATTGGCCTTGGAAAAGTCAAGTTAGCGTTCCTCTGTGAATGTATCTAGCTACCGGGCATGACTCTGTGTCATGGTCCTTGTCCTTTGTGACACTTTTATGGTTATTGGTTCCGGTACCGGGGTTTTCTCTTCGGCTTTCATGCTATTATGAAGATGATGATTGTTGATTATTGAAGCTGCGCAGTGATCCTTTATTTGGATGTTCCGGTTTGGAAAACCTTGGCTGTATCCTTTGTTATGTGTTTATTTCCTGCTGCTATCTGATATATGATAATTGCTACGTGCTATGTGATAATTATTATTGTTTATTGCTTATTGCATCATAGCATGTCATGTAGTTGCATTAGTAACTTATTGAGATTTATCTCACCCCCTTTTCTTTTATCTTTGTTTTTCCTTAACCCCCCCGGTGCTAAGGATTAGTCTCGCTGATCACGAGAAAGAGGACGTCGAGTGTGGATCCGTTCTTTTGGGAAGGTTGTTATAGGTTGGTTTACATTATGTAAATGTGTAACCATTTTGGGGATATTTGTACCAAACATTGACGTCATTAGGATTTGTATATTTATCGTTTGTTGGGCATAAACTTGTGGAAGTTTATGTTAGTTGTAATTGGTTATTTTCAAACTTGGATTTGTAAACATTGGATCATTTCCTTTTGGTATCAAATGAAATTTTTACTTCAGTATTTCATAGTTTTGGTTTTAAGTCGACGTCCGGCTCGCGGTCTCGGGCCCGCGGGGTCCGGGGTCGCGACACAGATCAACTTGAAGCTGCAACCCTTGACAAGCCAGCAATAGAAGCCGCAGAAACTCCGAGTTTGACTGAGATGTGGGACGGCCAATATCTGCTTCAACATCTGGGTAATCTGGGGCTGCACGAAGACATGGTTGCCGTCATTGGAGACGACTCTGAAGGTGAGGTGGACCCAAGGACATTGGTGGTGCCCATGGGGGACAAGCTCAAGAATTGGTGCATCATTGGGGGACCTATAGCCACTCCGGAATTTATGGTGGGGATACTGGGGCTTACTCCTTCTCCTGTCACCACTCCTGCAGCATCTCCTGTCACTCACCCAAAATCCCCATCCCCAGAGTCTAGTGTTTTACATTTTGAATTTGAGTCTTCCTCTAAGTCTGACGACCTTACGTCCGAAGACTATGATCTTGTCGCAAACGCTATCTTTCCTTTTGCCATGAATGAAACCCTCGACCTTTCCGAGTATCCCTCCATAGTCACTCTTTTAACTGATAAATTGGCTAATAATCAACCTAATGATATACACTTAGTTAATAATGATTCATTAGAAGAGGCAGACACAGACCAATTAAATGATGAATACATTAAAGAAATTTCAGAACAGGTTATTAATCAAAATGAATCTCGAGCCCAAGCTGCCAATGAGGTGTTAACGTGCGTGAATTTGGGAACCGAAGCCGAGCCTAAGGAAACGCAGATTGGAAGCTTCTTCAACGGAGCCGAAAGGGAAGCACTGATTGAGATACTCAGAGAATATATGGATGTGTTCGCATGGTCTTATAAAGACATGCTGGGGCTCGACAACTCGATCGTAGAGCACAGAATCCCGACAGCACCAGACGCTAAGCCAGTCAAACAGAAGCTGCGCCGCATTAAGCTGGAATGGTCTTTACAAGTGAAGGAAGAGATTGAGAAGCTACTCCGTGTGGGTTTCATCAGGGTGATTGGGTATCCAACTTGGTTATCAAATCTGGTGACTGTCAAGAAATCCAACGGTAAAATCAGAGTATGTGCGTATTTTCGGGATCTCAACAAAGCTACACCGAAGGATGACTTCCCCTTGCCAAATATCGACATGTTGGTGGACGCGACCGCCCATTATGAGGTCAAGTCGTTCGTTGATGGGTTTGCCGGCTATAACCAGATCGAGACAACCGAGGAGGACCAAGAAGCGACCCCCTCCACAACTTCGTGGAGGACCATCAGTCGGCGAGTTCGAGCCGTGTTGAGAATGCAGTCTCCTCGGAACAAAGCCGAAAAGGAAGAACTCGTCAAGTTACTGCAACACCTCAACCATTTTACAACAGTGGGGGAGCCGACACTCAGAGAAATAGAAAGGGCCCGCGACCAGGAATGGAGTTCGAGATGTGAGTTCGCATTATGCTGCCTCAAGGAGTACCTCGCGAATACCCCAATCCTGCACCCGACACATGGGAATGAACTTCAGACCCCAACACCAACGACAAAATCGTGGCCCTCGCGCCAGGAAAAGGAAATCAGTGAAAAAATGCAAAGATTTTTGGAAAGATGCCCCCTCTCAGTCCTCCGCTACACAAGAATAGGGACCCCTTTCGCAAAATTGTTCGACCAACTGAGACAAATGGGTAAGAAGCAACCGCTAGGAGAACATTCACTCCTCTCCGAATTACCACCCCTTCAACCATTTGAACCTACCAAAAGTTGCTCTTACCACCAAGACGAAGGCCACGACACCAACGACTGTGTTGCTCTACAAAGGAGAATCCAAGGCTTGATGGACGAGAACATGCTCACCGGCGTGAGAGGATTTTGGTTCTATAAGGAAAGCGAAAACTTAGAACTCCTCGGTTGCTACGAAATCGAGCCTTATGCGAAGAACGGCCCAGAGGTACTCTCGCACCTGACTGAAGAAACAATTCAAGACATCTCAAGAGAAATAGAGGATTTGAAGCAACGCGTCGACGCAATGACCAAAGCTCGAGGCGCGCCACAAGACTAGATAGAATGGCAGATTTGGATGGCAACCCGTTCAAGGAACCAGTCAACCTCAGCAAGCTCAGACGCTACTACGACTAGTACAACCCCCTTCTCAAAAAAAAATAAAAAAATGATTACTTCGCAAAAAGAAGCCCGATAGACTGAAAACCCGCAAAGGGCGGTCTATGCAAAATAAGGGTGCGTACAAAGCTCGCTAGATCGAAAACCCGCAAGGGCGGTTAGGCAAAAGTTAGAGCATTCCCCCTTCTATCTTCCCTTTCTCTAAAATCATTCTAGTCCGACTGGAGTGAACTACGGTGACCTGAGCCCCTTAGTCCTATTTGTAAAAGGGGAACGTAGGCAGCCTTTCAAAAAGGTGCGGTCTAAAAAACAAATAAACATCCAAATCCTGTCACAAAGCAATAAAGGTAGAAGTTGTGTTTTCCGAAAGCAAAAACTTTTATTTCCATAGTCATTGCATGTTAATACTTATTTTATGAGTCTAAGCTTGACATACTTTTTGAGTAAATAACCTATTCTGAAATTGAAACTAAAACAAAAGTAAACTAAATTAAAACAATGTGTTTGCAACGACTATGGAAGGACCCTCAGAATTACTCTTTAGTGCCACTCGTGCCTTCGGTCTCTTTCTTCTTGCTTTGACCACGGCGAAACTTTTTCTTGTTAGGGTTCTCGCAAAACCTCCTCTCAAATTCACTAACCCCTTTAGCTTTGACACTAGGAGTCTCCCCATCCTTTCTCTTCCTTGAAGTCCCCGCTCCATCTCCACTAGCCATGCTCTTGCTCCTCTTCCTCTCATAGGCCATCGCCTCCTTCATCCTCAATGAACAACTAGGAGCACAGGATGCCAAAATAGTGCCCCTTAGGGTCTCTAGAGTCTGCTCCGCTTGCCCAAGTCCCTCCATAAACCAATCCAAATACTCTCGTGATAGGTAGGTGTTGTTGGAGCGTGTGATAAGAGTCCTATGGCTAAAACCGGCCTCGCCCCACATTTGAGAAAGGAGAACCGAAGCACTATCATCCAAATGAAGTATGCCAAAAGGAGAACGGGTCCTCTCCTCATCCCAACCCTCGGGGATGGTTTGCACTAGACCATATTGACGGAGTACTCTAGCGGGGTAGTAAAAAGTGGTCCCAGAAAATGACGAAACTTTAATCATGTGCAGTCCTACTTGCTTCTCCCTCACAGAATTAATGTGCCAATGGGGCACCACCCACTTGATGTCATCGGTCACCATCTCCGCCAAGTACCTTTCCCAACCCTTGAGAGTCATGCCCTCGAACCTCTCCTCCATACCTCTAATACGGTGCATCCATGGGGCCACCGCCGAAGAAACCACTGGCTTGTTCACTCGGAGCCTTTCTTGCAACCACATAGTCAAAAGTCTATCACTGCCGCACGGCATCCCGCCATAAACCGCAAGATGAGGAATCCCACAAATGATCTCCCCAAGGATGGCCGGTACAATGTCATGTCCCGAACGAGCCGCATTCACCATGGTCAAACATCCCCCACTAGCACATCCGACTTCGGAAGGGAAAAGAATAGAAGCAAATAAACACAAGGCAAGATGGTCCAAAGAACGGTCCGAGGTCACATCCGCGTGCATGAAGTGCCTTGGCATCCAAGAAAGGTCGACGTAGCCACCTCTAGCATACTTACCAATGTCATCTGCGGGCACACCAAAGGTTATCAACTTGTCATGCAAAGAAATAAGATCAAAGGGAAATCCAAGTGTACCCTTCCCTTCACAACCGCAAAGCGCCTTAATGTCTTCATAAGTGGGTACCATCTCATTAAAAGAAAAGTTGAAAACATGAAGAGTGTTGTTCCAAAACTTCCCACAAGCTTGCAAGAGGTTAGTGTTGGAGTTCATGTGCAAGAATGACCAAAGACACTTGATCCCATAGCGCTTCTCAAACTTCCTACGACAAGGACTGGATATCTTGGCAACCCACTTCTCCAAAGATGTTATGAAAGATCCTTTTTCAAGTCTAGAAAGCCTTGCATTGTGATCCATGGCAAAAGAAGAGCAAGTTGATGATTGGAACTCAAAATTGACCAAAAGAGCTGCTGTTACGAAGTTGAATAGGACACAAACTCCCATTAAATACTACACAACCTCCGATTCTTGCCAGGAAAAGGAAAACCGGAGGCGGCGCAGGACTTGGCCACGCGGCCACATATGCTCTTGGCCACACGGCCGATATTGTCCTTGGCCAGGCGGCCAACTTCGTCCTAGGACGCGCGGCCACTATTGCCCCATGCAGAAAATTTAAAGATTGATGCTCCCACTCCGCAATGGATCCATGCAAGCAACGTACCCTTCCCCATGGCTCATGCATTGTATAAAATTAGGCACATTGTAAAGTAATTAGTTTGTACAAATAGGTTATCACAAATCATTTTCATTTTAGTACATAAATACATTTGCATACATATTAAACATTTGTCCAGTACATATTTGCTTCTACTAACTAACAGTGTAGGAAATAAAGATGGAAAGATGGGCCCCGCCTAATCAGAATCCTCCTCCGTGGTGTCTCCACGCCGCGCTAAAGCTCGAGAGCTACGGCACCCGAACCCGTCCCCAGACCGCTCGACCACCAGTGTGAGAAGAGCCCGCACCATTCGGAGACCGTTCCCGACGCTGGGGTGACGCAACATCGTCCCTCTGACAAGTACGTGAATGGTACGCCTCCCTCAGTAAGCGCATCAACACGTTCTCCCGCCGGGCTGAACGGATATATGCCTCCCGAGTCACCTGAAAGGGAAACCAAGGTAATGATTATAATGCAGAAAGAAATAAGTGTGTGCAAACATGACTAATATAAAGCACAAAGCCGTACCCCAGCGTCGGGCGGAGGAATGAATGTCTCCTCAACAAGATCTGCATCAGTCGGCTCCAAGCTCAGCTCCATCTCCCTGCCGCCCCTCATCACTCTCACGCTACTCGAGCGAAGGGGCATGTCAACCAAAGGCCGACTCCGACCAACATACCGGGCCGAGCTCGATCCCTCTCCGGACAACATCCTAGCCCGTACCTGTGGACTGACCAGCCGTGTCCGCACGTAGCCGGCGTAGTCGTCAATCCCTCTGTAATGCTCTGCCGGAGTGGGAGCCAAGAAAGTCGCCAACCTCGCGGGACGGAGCATATCCCGAGGAGGGTCATAAGGAGCCCACGGTGACGCACCAGCCCTGTGCTGACGAACCACCTTCTCTCCGAGATACATGGCCTCCCCGGTGAGACCCACAACCAGAACCCTAGAAGCAGTCAACTCCACTACATAGGGACCCACCGAAGCCTCATTAGCCGGACTCTATGGGTAAAAACTAACCCCGACAGGCTCAGACATCGCGAACACCCTCCTCAGATCAGCAGCATCCACCATCTTCCTATCCCGGTTTCTGCGGGGAGGAGCCCTGTTGCCCTTGAACCAGTACGACATGATGGGAACAACCTTGTTGGCACTCATCACCAACTGAAAGGGGGCGACGCCGAAGATCTCATACACCCAAGCCTGTGCATACAATGAAAGAGACATTTCAGACCAAAATATAGAGCAGAGATCTCAACAATGTGGAAAAGAAGGGTAGTCGAGAGCATACCTCAAAGGCGAACTGAAACCCGTCAAAGGCCGACGAGCTAGCCCTCGAGCAATGGTCCAATGCCCGGTAAATCTCAGCCAAACCGGCTCCACCCCAAGAAATCTCACCAACTTGGTCCAAGTCCACCAAAGCCCCTAGCAGTGAGTACCGGCAGACAGTAGCCCCACTGGGAAACAAGATCTCTGAAACGCTGTACCATAAGAACAGCCGGACCAAGCAATCCAAATCATATTCCCCCCTACCGAAGGCCTCAATAGCCATCTCCACCAAACGGTTCACCTTCCCAGCCTCCACTCCATAACCCTTGACACCTCCTCCCAGATCAGTGTCAACTCCCAGCAGAGCCTGTCTATAGTCCCGCCGCTCCGCCAAGCTCTCATCAAAAGGCAAAAGGGTAGCAGTAAACCTCAACCCCATGATAGCCGAAAAA
Organism: Campanula takesimana; assembly: GCA_026119855.1. Lineage (NCBI taxonomy): Eukaryota > Viridiplantae > Streptophyta > Magnoliopsida > Asterales > Campanulaceae > Campanula > Campanula takesimana. The sequence goes on from JAOWBW010000037.1 coordinate 541,002, forward strand.
TCTGTCGGCGTGACGGTAATCTCTCCCCAACTGAAGTGGAAGGTATGGGTGGTGTCCCACCAGAATTCCCTGCACACCTCTATCACCGCCGCCACCTTCAGGGTGCCCCCAACTATGCGGACACTGTCAAAGAATGGGCCAAACCCCATAGCCTCGATCCGAGCACGCAAACCGCCCGGTCCCTCCGGCAGAGACGCCCACAGTTTGCCTACAGTCACTGTGGACCCACGAGCCTTGATCCTCTGCATGTAAACACAGCACATGTATGTTACACTCCTAGCAATTTACATTTTTAGCAATCTACATTTCTAGCAAATTATGATTCTAGCAATATATATTTTGTACAAAAGTGCGAATAATGTGAAAATAAGAGGAGCGAAAATTTGAAATTTACCTCTCGTGTCTCCGGAAGGCCCATCGACCAGTGACGCTCCGAGTCGACGTAGAAATCGTAGTCTTGATCAAATGTTAACCGAAGAAGGCCGTCGCGAAAGTTTCGAGTCGCCGCTCGTGGTCTCAAACCGCCCCGTGGAATCAAGGGCGCCGCTTCAAAACCCGCTCCTGGGTCAGCCCCTACATTTCCCTCGCCCTGAGCATCACCGTGCCCCTCTCCTTGTTGCTCTTGTTGTGGAAGCATATACCCACCTTGGCCCGGAAAATCCCTAAATAATGCCTCATTGATCCAATCTGCCATAGCTTCAAGAAATATGTGAAATAAAGTCTTCAAAATTATCAAAATCTGAGCTTTCTCTCTCTAAAAACTCAATTTTCTCTCTCTAACTCGTTAACAATGGAGGAAGGAAGAAGAAGAAAGAAGAAAAGAAGGAGAAGAGGGAAGGTTTCTGGTGATGTGACCAAGGAGTCAGCCTGACGGCGACCTTGGCCACGCGGCCACTTATGCCCTCGCTATCCCAGCCGTCAGATCAGCGATCCGCGTGAAGGAGATCTGACCACTCAGCGTTCTTGGCCACGCGGCCACTATTGCCATTCGGTGACTTTGGCCACGCGGCCAACCTTGTCCATTCAGATAAAATTCCATTTTTACCCTTGATCTTTTCCCTTTAATTCATTTTAAATGCCCTTAGCACTACTTTGACTAATATTCGTTACCTTTGGGTACGGAAAGCCCCTTAAAATTTCCATTCTTCACCGGATATTTGCTTAGGATTCGTATGATTACAGAGACTTCGGCGCCTCTATATCATATGTATCCTAGATTGATCGTGATTGGCAGCAGCCTCGGCGTTTCTATTTGCGAGAGATCCAGCATCTATTATTAGGATTCGTATGATTACAGAGACTTCGGCGCCTCTATGTCATATGCATCCTAGATCGATCGTGATTGGCAGAAGCCTCGGCGTTTCTATTTGCGGGAGATTCAGCATCTATTATTAGGATTCGTATGATTACAGAGACTTTGGCGCCTCTATGTCATATGCATCCTAGATCGATCGTGATTGGCAGAAGCCTCGGCGTTTCTGTTTGCGAGAGATCCAGCATCTATTATTAGGAATCGTATGATTGTAGAGACTTCGGCGCCTCTATGACATACGTATCCTAGATCGATCGTGATTGGCAGAAGCCTCGGCGTTTCTATTCGCGAGAGATCCAGCATCTATTACTTTAACGCAATCGGTAGGAACCTGGCGATCCCGATTGCGTTTACCATTCCATCTTGGGATTATTTAGACAACGCAGTCTTTATTTTTCCCAAATAACTTCATTGCTTACGAATGTTCGTTCTTCATACAAGATAGTATCCGTAGGTTTATTATCCGCAGCAGAAGTTCGATGTCTCGTCTTTCCCCAATAGCTCTGAACTACGACCGGCTTGATTCCTCGAAGGATACGTAGGAAACCTGAAAAGGTCCAGCCACCCGACCGATGCGGTCATCTATCATCCCCAGCAGGTGCATTTTCCCCAACAGAAGACGTTGCTCCCCATCAGAGGACAGTCATTCCCAATTTCCCATCAGATCTGAACTACGTTTGGTTTGATTCCCCCGCGGATACGTAGGTCGCCTGTCAAGGTTCAGCCGTTCCCGTACCTTTCATCTGTTTTAAAACTCATGTTTCAGACGAATCCTTCTTTTATCGTCGACCCCACATTGCCTTGCAAGAAGCGTCACCGAGGGGCTACTGTTAGTACCCGACCTGAAAATGAGTTTATTAGGACTTTCCCAAAAATACAAGGACTTTATAGGAATTAGAAACCTTGCAAAGACTTGTCCCGGATTCCCGAAATACCTCATTTATGACAAAATCTATCAAAATAGGTAATAAATGGTTTCCTTAAAACCATGCAGAAACCCTAACTTGAAAATCACGTCAGCCTGCATCCTTGGCCACGCGGCCAACCTTGCTGTGCGTCAACCTTGGCCACGCGGCCACTCTTGTCATCGGCTTAAGTCATGGCCAGGCGGCCAACTTTGCTCTGGATGATCTCAGCCGTCAGATCTTCCCATCAGTTTACTATATAAACCAATCTCAGCTCATTGGTTTAGGGATCCGATTTTGAGAGCTCTAAGTCCGAATTTTGGAGTTCTTAAACACCATTTTCTCCCTAATTAAGCATTCAAACACTCAAGGAGATCAAAGGTTTATTTCTTGCCAACATAGGTAAGTTTTCTAACTTTTTCTTCATATTCTTGCATCATTTTTAATGTAGATCTTTTATATTCATGTTATTACATGTCTATTCATAGTTTCTTCATATGCTTTGCATGTTCATTTACACGTTCATAATATGTTCTTCGTATGTTCATCATATTCTAGATTAAAACCTTATTTATGCTATATTTAGGGTTGTGATCTTCATGATTACATGTTATTTCATAGCCGATGATGATCTAGGGTTCATCAACCCGAGGATGATCTAGGAACTACTCCTAAACCCTAATCTTTAGGTAATTCCCCCCTCATTATGCATGATCCCGATTCTTCTGCCTATTCTAATTCTCTGCGAACTACGCTGACATGAGCTTCTCACATTGAGTGGAACGTAGGTAATCTTCGGATCCGGTCTAAATCACTAACACACTACTAACACATTCATCATGATAGAAAGACCGATCAATTCGGGCAATAGGAGTGATAATGTTCAATATTCTTCTCTTGTTGTAATTTGACCCCCGAACCCACTAAAAATGCTTTTTTCAATGTTTTGGCTTTAATTAAAACGGCGTGGCGACTCTCATAATTTTAATGTCGTTAAGAATATTCCTTTTGTAAATAAAAATAATCACAAGATACTTCCCATGCGTCGCTTCATCGGAAAGGGGTATTCACAGATATTAGCCAAGGTTTTCCGACTGAAAGAACCAAATAAAGGTCGGTGCGCGGCTTCAATAATCAACAATCAACATCTTCATAGCAGCATGAAAGCTTGAAGAGAAAACCCCCGGTACCGGAACCAATAACCAATAATAGCAAGGGAATATAACACAAAGTCATATCCCAAACCGAACAGCTAGAATTCTCACAAAGGAGATAGCTCATCTCACATCCAAGGCCAATCTGGAGGAGGGTAATAATTGGGCAAACCAATGGTCAACATCATAATGGACTTGGCTTGTGCCATCATAATGTCTCGCATCGCCCGAAACACACACAAATACCAGCTTGACTTTAAAGAAAAGGCTAAGTAATAAAATACTAGCACGATAAACAACTAATGATTCCAAAGTAGGGAACCATACCAAGAAGTCACCAAAAAAAGTGAAATGAACCAACAACACACAATTAAAGTGTTCCAACAATCTCAACAATGATAACACAATTCCCATATCACACTTGACCACAAAGGATCCAGTTAACCCAAGCACACAACCAAAACTATTCACTCATCTCGAAGAGCTCAAGGAGAGCTTTAAAACGATAGCTTATACACCTAAAACGGAGTCCGGATGAACAAGATATGGCCCTCGAAAGATTGGACAAAAAGGGGAAATAAATTTCAGAACAGGGGAGAGGGTGCGCGCGCCTCCTATGGGAGGGTGCGCGTGCCTCCCATGATCAGAAGGAAAATCAAGATTGGAGGAGGGGAGGGTGCGTGCGCCTCCTATGGGAGGGTGCGCGTGCCTCCAAGGATCAGAAGGATTTGAACTTTGAAGCCATTGAGGGAGCGCACGCCCCCTAGAACAAGGTGCGCGCGCCTCTAGGGAACAGAAGGTTTTGTTCAAGAAGGGCATAAGGGTGCGCACGCCTCCCCCGAGAGGGTGCGCGCGCCCCCTTGCCCGGAAAGGCAAATTCCGGCCAAAATCTGGGTTTCTTCCATTTTCAATCCAAACCAAAACAAACCCAATATTCACCATTCTAACACTACCAATATGTGAACTAAAGTACCTACACCATTTTGAGCCAAAAGAACTCCTATAACATCATCTAAGGAACCTCAATCAAGGATGATTCAAATACCAAATTTTCACAAAATGAACAAAAATGTAAATCATCTCAAAATCAACCAAAGAAGCAATAAATGGAAATAATAGTATCATCTAAGCATAGGATGAACATTTTTAGCATAAATGGGGGAAAAGCAACTTACCCGGATTTTCTCAACGGTGACGGAACTCGAAATTTCTTGGCTTCCTACGATCCTATCGACGATCTAAACACTTTTCATAAAATGAGAAGTGAGAAATAATGAGAGGAAGAGGATGAAAATGTAGAGAGAAGGGAGAGAAGAAAACTTACCAAAATGGAGAGAGAGAGAGAGAGAGAGAGAGAGAGAGTGTTGGGAATGAGAGAGTGAGGGAGGAGGTGAGGGAGAAGAGAGGGAGTAGGAAGATGATTATTTGAACATTTACACTTAGACCCCTCCCCTACTCTACCCAATACAATTAACTTCCCACTAACAATTAAGACCCAACTCTCTACACTAGCACAATTAACCAATTAAATGCTAGGCATAAATTATTATAACACATAAAATGCACACATAATTTATTAATTAAATAATAATATAAACAATTAAATAAGAAATAAATAAATAATTAAATATTTATTATTAGAAAATAGAGGCGGGTTTTCGGGTCGTGACAAATCACATAGTGCCAGCACATTGTCCTTGCTCAGAGCTCCAACGGCTAGTTTTTGAAAATCCACTATAAATAGCCTGCTCATCCTCATTTCCAAGATGCTTGTGTTTTGCTTTCAGAAAGAAACTTTGAAGATTTGAAGATTACTTTCTCATTTCCAGAATTCTCAAGAACAACTTTCATACCTTCATACTTTACCAAGCCCAGATCCTAAAGCCTTGTAACACCAGAATATCTTGTGCTCTCCATCTCATAGATTTAAAATGCCCAAATTTCTGACACACACACACCTCTTGAAGTTCCGATCTCATCGATCATACTTCTAGAGATACACCGGTTATTGTCTAGGATTTGTTCTTTCATAGATTATAGATCTTTGAGTTAGTTTGTTCTAAATCGTTGTAACTTGTAACTCTCTCTCATAATAAGATCTCCATTAGAAATCTAAGACTAACCATCTTGGTAGAGGACGTTGATCTTTTCCCGATCGAACCTCTCCAAATTGCTTGTCTTTATATTCTGCTTTACATTCTACATTTAAGTTTTTCTGATATATTGCTTTGTTTAATCTTTATAGATTGTCTTGCACTGATTGAATTGTGTTTGTGTGCTTTCTGCCTTAGTTCCAATTTGCGCCACTCTTCAAGCCAAACTTAGCGCGTGCGTTTTACACTCCTGCGCATATTCCCTGCGCATTAGTGACTGCTTTAAGTTTTCCGTTGTGCATTTCACACTCTGTTGCGCGCTATACTTAGCCAATATTTGAGTTGTGCGCATTTGCCATTGTTTTGAAAAAGGGTTTAAAAAGAATATTAAAACGCTATTCACCCCCTAGCATTTTTCATACCCTTGTTGCCCCTTTGGGACCAACAAGTGGTATCAGAGCAAACACCTATATAAAACGTTTTTGTTTTTCAATCTTAACATCTTGGGTGCCGATTCGATATGGCAAACTCAAAACCTTCGGCAACTACTAACTACACACATATTCCAGTCTTTGATGAAGATCATTTCGACGTGTGGAAATTCAGCATTCTGACCTATCTCAACTCTATCGATGAAAGGCTTCATGAAACTGTAGTTTATGGACCTTACATCCCAATGAAAGTGAATCCAAATCCGCGCACAAACGCTGCTCAACCATCTATTCTGAAACCAAAGGAAGAATGGAATGAAGGATAAATTAGAAGAGTTGCAAATGATGGGAAAGCATGAAATATTCTCCTAAGCACTCTAAGCACGGCTATGAAACAACAAGTCATGCATTGTGATACCGCCAATGAATTATGGGATGCTATTGAAGAGCATATTGAACGAGAAATTGTGTGCAAGGAGAACAAGTGATACGAAGTTCAAAAGAGATTCAACAATTTCTCTCAACTCCCTGCTGAATCTTTAAGACAGACTTATGAACGTTATTGTGAAATCATTAATCTCTGTATTTTGCTTGGAAAGAAGCTCTCTAATAAAGAATTGAATGTGAATTTTCTTGCTGCTTTTGGATCAAGATACCTCCACAAATCTAACGCTCTTGAAGACGCTGGAACTTTAGATGTTTGGACTCTAAGAAATATTTATGCAAATCTCAAAGTTTATGAACTCAAACTTCAGCGTATAAGTGAAACTGAAGGAAAATAAAAGTCCATTGCTATGGTGGCGCAAAGAGAAGAAGCACATGCGCCAGTACATGCTGAGAAAAGTTCTGACCCCAAAATTTCTACTTCTGAGTTGTTGGACATGGATGACGAAGACTTCGCTTTATTTGTGAAAAGATTTCAGAAGTTCAGAAAATTCTCAAAACCCAGCTCTTTCAGAACAAACAGAGCTCCTCCAATGTTTACAAGGAGCAGTGATTCTAAAAGGAATGAAGATCTTGTTTTTTTAATTACAGGAAACCAGGACATTTTGCATCGAGCTGCCCAATTCCCAAGTTCAAGTACATGCAAAAAAAGAGATTGGAAGAGAGCGATGAAGATTCTGATGATGGGCTCATGTGCTTGGTGGCAAAGGATGATGAAGTCGATGCTTATGTTTCTGATGATGACTTCTCAAAAGACATTCCTGATATAAATGTCTTGAATAAACCTATCAAGAAATCTGCAGGCTTTCAAGAAGTGAAAAAGAAGAAAGGTCCAACCATTAGCGAGCTTGTTGAACAAGGATTTCTTACTCCGGCTAAAACTGATGGTGGATTGTTATTTTCTAGATATGACCTGAGTGCAAGAATCAAGCTCAGAAAAGGCAACTACATCATACCACAAGTTGAACCAATCCCTATAATCACTCATGATGAAGATATTGCCAAGCAAGAAAAGTTGTTCTTAGAAGCTGCAAAGGTAATCAGTAAGTTTGGCAGTATGAAGGAAGCTTTAGCACTATCATGTGATGAAATTTCCTAGCTTAAGACTGAGAAATCTCTTTTAAAATCTGAACTCACCCTCCTTAAGGAGTAGATAAAGAGCATGACTCCTCTTACTGTTAAAAACACCTATCTAACAGAACAGAACTCTATACTTAAAGTTCAAAACGATGAATTGGTCGCTCAAATTACTGATCTTAAAAAGATTACAAATAAGTGGTCAAATTCTCGTGTCACTATGGACGGCATCTTTGAGTCCCAAAAAGCCAGTGGTGATAAAGGCGGCTTGGGATTCACATCAACTAGTGACAACTTTAAGTGTGAGGTCTGTGCTAAAAGAGAAAGTGAATTTACACCTCAGCAAACTCGTGAAATTCCCAAGGAAAAACATTATGATTCAATGGGTAAAAGACAAGAGCCAATCAAGAGACAAACATTCCATTATGTCTACCCAACGAAACAATTTGGGAAAGCTAAAACGAAGGAAGTAGCTACAAATGAATCTTCCTCTAGCAAAATAATTCTTGAAACAAGGCGCGCTCCTTCTACGAGCGAACATTATGCGCCTAGGAGCCATGTGCATCAACGCCATGCGCCTCCTAGCCCTATACGCGCTCCTAGAAAAAGCACACCAAAATTTCAAAAGAATTTTTTTGTTAAGGTAAATTCATCTGACCCAAAGAAGAATGCTATCCCTAAGAAAAGTAAGGAGTTTGTGAAAACTCACGTGATTAGTGGCTTTCATCATTGTTCTATTTGTGATTGCTCTGGACACAAGGCCGTGGAATGACTTTTGAGATTCACTCCCAATGCCAAAGGACATAAAAATCGTAAGGTCAAGCAAGAGTGGGTCGTCAAAAGTTGCTAACTCTAGGACCCGAAAAGGAATAAAGGGGACCTTCTTTATTAATGTCTATATTTCAGGTTCTTTGCTTCATGGCTGGATCTTCTAAAGCTAGAACGTATGAATGGATTCTGGACAGTGGGTGCTCACGACATATGACTGGAGATTAATCCTTGCTTGAAGATGTTCATGAAGAAAGAGGTCCCTCACTAACATTTGGTGATAACAACAAAGGTCAAGTTATAGCATATGGAAAGCTCAAGAAAGACAAAGTGGATATTGAAAGAGTCTCTCTTGTTGAAGGACTCAATCACAACTTATTATCCATATCTCAATTTTGCAAAAAATGATTAGAATGTCACTTTACTTCAAAGAAGTGTCTTATCTAGGATAGCAAATCTGGAGTTACATTGCTCATCGGTTATCGTAAGACAAATATCTATATTATTTATTTCCAAACCATGAACTCTAATACTAATCTTTGTTTTTCAGCTAAGAGTGTGAGCGAAAATAGTTGGCTATGGCACAAGCGCTTGAGTCATTTGAATTTCAAATATCTATCAAAACTCAGCAGGGACAATCTTGTCAAAGGACTGCCCAAAGTTGCTGGTCATCATGACAACAAATGCGCTGCGTGTCAACTTGGAAAACAATCAAAGCAGTCTTTCTCCAGCAAGACAAATCCCTCAACTACAAGATGTTTGCAACTGCTGCACATTGATCTATTTGGACCAGTCACCACTGCAAGCATTAGAGGAAACTAGTATACTCTAGTTGTGGTGGACGATTATTCAAGATATGCGTGGGTGGAAATGATGATCTCTACAGACAATTGCTATGACATTCTAACCACTCTATTCAGACTGCTCCAAACCCAAAAAGAAGATGACATCGTTATTGTTCGATCCGACAATGGAACAGAATTCAAGAACAACAGTGTTGCTCGATATTGTGACTATCATGGAATAGATCACAACTTCTTAACAGCTGGAGCTCCTCAACAAAACGGCATTGTGGAAAGAAAGAATAGGACGTTGATTGAAGCGGGGAAGACAATTATAGCTGAAGCTAAATTGCCTAAGTACTTTTAGGAAGAAGCTACCAACACAGCATGCTTTACTCAAAATCGTTCCCTCATCAACAAGCACCATAACAAGACTCCGTATGAACTTTGGCGTGGTAGAACTCCCAACATTGCATTCTTTAAAATCTTTGGTTGTAATGCTATATCCTCTACAATGGAAACAAACATAGAGGTAAATTCGATGCCAAAGGCGATGAAGGTATTTTTGTTGGCTTTGCTAAACATTCTAAACCTTTTCGCGTTTTTAATAGATCTACATTAGTGATAGTTAAATCTGTACATGTTACATTTGATGAACATTCTCTCCTTGAGCCAAATTTGGCTCCAAATGTTGCTGATGATTTTGTTGAGTCCATTGAGACAGGTGCGCACATTCCAGCTGCGCCCACACAAGATCAGAACGCATCAACTCAAGGAATTCCATCTACATCAGTTGCGCAATGTTTTTTCAATAGCGCACCAAGTGAAGCTTCAGTTGCACCGTATAATGCGCCTGGAGATTCCACTAATGCGTATCATTTTAATATTGCGCCTGGTGTCACTCACTCTTTCATTTCTGAACCAGTTCAACCCCCTAACTTTAATGATTTTGATGCTGGTGAAGATGTACCAATTGATGACCTTCAAGTTACTACAACTCAACCTAACTTACCTCCTGAAATCCGTGAAGTTAGAGATCACCCAATCACAAACATCATTGGTGATCTTCATGTTGGGGTTCGTATAAGGAGAGCTACAAACTTTGATGCTTATACTGCATTCATCTCTCAAATTGAACCTAAGAAGGCTGATGAAGCGCTCCAAGATCCGAATTGGGTTGTTGCAATGCAAGAAGAACTCAATCAATTTGAACGATGTAAAGTCTGGACTCTTGTTCCAAGACCAAATGATCAAGAAGTGATTGGTACAAAGTGGGTGTTCAAAAACAAGATGGATGAGAATGGAACCATCACAAGAAACAAAGCAAGGTTGGTTGCACAAGGTTATAGGCAAGAGGAAGGAATTGATTACGATGAAACTTTTGCGCCCGTAGCAAGACTTGAAGCTATAAGGATCTTCCTAGATTACGCTGCTCACAAGAACTTCAAGTTATATCAAATGGATGTGAAGAGCGCATTTCTAAATGGTGAACTCCAAGAACAAGTCTACGTAGCTCAACCGCCTGGGTTTGAAGATTCACAATTCCCATATCATGTGTACAAACTCCAGAAAGCTTTGTATGGGCTCAAGCAAGCACCAAGAGCATGGTATGATACACTATCCAAGTTTCTCATTGAGAAAGGCTTCACTCGCGGTAAAATCGATACTACACTTTTCATTGCCAAACATAATGATCATAAATTACTTGTTTAAATTTATGTCGATGATATTATTTTTGGTTCTACTAATAAATTGTTGTGCTAGCGCTTTGAGAAACTAATGAAAAGCAAGTTTGAGATGAGCATGATGGGAGAACTCACATTCTTCCTCGGGCTTCAAATCAAGCAAATGGATGAAGGCATATTTATCAACCAAGCAAAGTATACAAGGGATCTAATCAAGAAGTTTGGACTAGATAATGCTAAATCATATGACACCGCAATGGCTACCAGCAACAAACTCGACAAAGACTTAAAAGGTAAAAAGGTTGATCAAATTCTTTACCGAGGTATGATTGGCTCACTCCTTTATCTTACTGGTAGTAGGCCTGATATAATGTTTAGTGTTTGTGTTTACACTCGTTATCAATCTGACCCTAGAGAAGCGCACTTAATTGCTGTGAAACGTATTATACGATATCTCTCCAGTACTGTTAACCTTGGACTTTGGCACACCAAAGATTCGAATTTTAAACTTATAGGTTATTCAGATGCGTATTATGCAGCGTGCACTATAGACAGGAAAAGCACAAGTGGCACATGTCATTTCCTCAGATATCGACTTGTGTCATGGGCAAGTAAGAAACAAGCTGCAGTATTTATCTCAACTACAGAAGCAGAATATATTGCTGCTGGAAGTTGTTTCTGTCAAATTTTGTGGATGAAGCAGCAATTGGTGGACTATGACATCAAAGAAGAAAATTGTCCCATCTACTGCGACAATACATCAACCATTGCGGTTTTTGAAAATCCTGTCATGCACTCAAAGACCAAGCACATAGACATCAAGTATCACTTCCTCAAAGACCATGTGGAGAAAGGAAACATTCATTTGGAACACGTGGGAACCGACTATCAAATCGCTGATATCCTTACAAAAGCACTAGATGCTAAAAGGTTCATCTTTTTGAGAGGTGAAATGGGTATGCTTGAACTTAGCTAAATTTTGTCCATATGATTTGTCAATACTAATAATTTTTTTGTGACTTGAAATTTTCTAAGATAGAAATACCTCATGCGCCTACGCATTTCATGCGCACATGATGTTGCGCACAAGGCAAAACATTTCTGAGTTTTCTAAGAAACTCTGCGCACTATAGAGCTGCCCATAAGCATCATGCGCATGCCACGTAGACCTAAGGTAAGTTTTCTTTTCATTAATTACACCTAGGTCCTTGACTTGCTGAGTCAGCACATAATTGGCAAGGGTACTTGTGTAATTATTTTTCCCTCATCATTATCGGTTTGATTTTTTTGGGAAATTACCTTTCTACCCCTGCGCATGTCCCAATCATTTAATGCAAATGCATTGAATTGACCCGCCATTAATGCTCGTTGTGTGCTACTTTTGACGAAAGTGGAAAAGTCTTTTCTAGACCATTAATACCTGACACACGCGCGTGGCTAGGGCTTTTCACGCGCGTTCCTCATTGGTCCACGTCATCTGCGCGTGCGCCTCACTCGCCTGGCTTTCACCAACTTCTGTCAGCGCCCCATGACGTTACCATACCTTTTTGATGATAACCTTCTGAACCACCGTCTTTACCCCCTCACTCTGCTCTTATCACTTTCTCTCTCTCGTTTTTCTATCTCTCTCTTACATTTCTTTCTTTACACACTTTTTTTTACTCCATTTTCGTGTAAGCTTTTAACTATATATATCTCATGGATCCCAAGAAAACTACAACATCAAAGAAACCAGAAGACCCTCAAATGGTTTGTTCTCAAACTCAGTTTACAGTTTTCCGCCATTAATGAGTTCGAAGGTTTTTTTTTTTCTCCTTTGCGATTTCTATATGATCTGTTGCTTGTCTTTCAAATTATTTGATGCTATATGCTCGGTTTTCTCTTAGCTATTCATTTATGTAATTTGTTTAACGATCAATGATCGTTTGGTTGTGTTTCTGAGATTTTTTAGTTTTATGACTTTTCGTATTTCTTATTCGTTTTTCCCAGATTCTGGGTGTTGGATATTATGCCCTAGGCCCTTGAGAAAGGCCTATGCGTTATATCATAGCTTCATTGTTATAGAGATAACAAACCCGATTATTATATCTTTTGCATGTTTATTATAATAATCATTGTCCCTAGAACTTATGAAGGGCTAACATGAGTTTAATGGATAATCATATGATGATTATAGCGCATAGGATGCGGATTAAACTTGTGGGTACATGTTGGAGAACAAGTACTGGATAGACCTGTTATGAGATTTATGTCATGGTCAAATGTCATAATTAAATCTCATAATAGTTATATTATTTATCCTTAGACCTGAGATTATCATAGTCTTCCACATGATGAACATTATGTTTGACGTACTCAAACGCTACCCCTAACCGGGAAGTTATAAAGGCTACGATTGGCATAATCGGATTCTTGTAGGGAAGAATGGTCAAGATGGGATTTGTCCCTCTCTCAAGAGAGATATCTGCTTGGCCACTCGATGAGTGAGATTGATAATAGTGTACGGCCGTACCCAAATGAATTGAAGCATTCAATGTTATTTGCTCATATCAATCTACTCGAGATCGAGAAAGCATTGGACAACATAAGTTGACGTGGACCATGACTTATGTCCAATATGATATCATGTGACAAAGGGATTGTGATATGTTCTATAAGGTTACTTTGGGCTTTCAAAGTTATACTAATTGGGTAGTCATAATAGCTTGCTAGAGTCCGCTTATAACTTACGGGTTCTGATTCGTCCGGACTCGTTGCCAACTTAGTATAATCCTATTGGGTCACACACAATAGAACGGATTGAATAAGGCACAGAAAACGGGAAAAACTGGATCCTGCTGGAAGGATCCGTACGGATGGTTTGGGAGCCACCCAACCAATCCGTACGGATGGTTTGTCCAGACGGAAAAAGTTTGTTCAGATCTCTTGTTTGATAAGGAATTCTGATCCCAAAAGGAATTATGTTTATACCCTATTATATATGTGTGCAGTCGGGTTTGAGAAACCTAATGGTTGATTTTAGAAATAATAACATGTTGTTTGAGAAACAATTACACATATATAGAGGGGATTATTAGTTTTGAGATTTAGAATCCTCATAACTCAATAATCAATGAAGTAAAATAATTCTTACGAAGAAATCGTTTCTTCATCAAGCCTTGGGTCTAGCAATCCAGATCAAGAAAGTGTTCTTGATATCTATTCGACGTGTGGATACCGATAGAGTGTGTTTGCTTTAACACCTTAAAGTCCATGTTCATGGATTCGATCTTCAAGGGTATGTTTCTTTCATCTTGTATTTAATTTAATCAACATGCATGGATCCGGGCTCTTGGGTGTTTGATTTTATCTGTTTATTCCGCTGCGCATGATGCATCAAAACCCAACAGTGGTATCAGAGCACCGTTCGTTGTTGATTATTTTAGTATTTCACGTTGAAATTGTTTAATTCGATTATATAATATCTACATGATAATAAGATGAATGCGTGATTTGAGTTTTATTTATGAGATATAAAGGTTTATGAGCATGACATGGGGATTATGTGATTATTATATTAATTTGATCTATATGAATAATTGCATGTGGGATTATCAATAAATAATTAGATCATGTGTATCGATAATTTAGATCTAATTTATATATATAATAAATTGTTTATTCATGATATTGATTAGATCTAATTAAATTCCTAATCTGTAAATTCATGTTTCTATAATCTGATTATGTATAAACATGATATTGGATTTGGTCGAATTTCTGAAATTCTGAAAAAAACTTGGAAATCTGGGATCCTACCAATGGATCCGTACGGATGGTTTGGGTGGTGCCAAAACTGATCCGTACGGATAGTTTGGAAATTCTCAGATTTGATTCTGTTTTCTGGTGTTCAGGTTATTCTGTAAATTGTTTACAGAATTCGAATCTGGAAATTGGAAACTGCTTTCAGACGGCTGGTTTTCGAAACCGTGTTTCCTGAAACAGTTTTCGGCCGAAGAATTCAGAAAGGATACAGAAATCAGAGTTCTAAAGAGTTTAGAATTGCTGTAATCTGTGAGATTAAGAGACAATGAAAGATCTTTAAACAAGTATCCAATCTATACGGGAATGTGGATGCCTTTTGGCTTAGTTTCGACCGTATAGAGAAGTTTCTTGGTTTCTTGATCTTAGCACGGAAATGTGGATGCCTTTTGGCTTAGTTTCGGCCGTGCGGTTTGTGCTTTCAATTTCAAGATGCTCTGTGGTGACCGGTTTGGAAAATTCTGATTCTAATCTTTTTCAGATGGCTGGTTTTGGAAACCGTGTTTCCTAAAACAGATTTAAGTTTAGAAGTCCAGTATAGCATCGCCCATTGGTCCTTCATTCCCCATCCAGATTGGCCTTGGATGGGATGAGCTAGCTCCTTTTGTGAGTATTCTAGCTAGACGTTTTGGAGCATGACTTTGTGGCATGGCTCCCGCCCTTTGTGGGACGTTACTTTGTTATTGGTTCCGGTACTGGGGGTTTCCTCTTCAGCTTTAATGCTACTATGAAGATGTGGATTGTTGATTATTGAAGCTGCGCAGCGACCTTTATTTGGTTCTCTCAGTTGGGAAACCTTGGCTAATATCCTTTGTTACTTGTTTATTTCCGCTGCTATCTGTTAACTGATAAATGCTACGTGCTAAGTGATATTTATTATTGTTTATTGCTTATTGCATTAGCATGTCATGTAGTTGCATTAGTAACTTATTGAGATTTATCTCACCCCCTTTCTTTTATCTTTGTTTTTCCTTAACCCCCCCCCTCCCCAGGAGGAAAGGATTAGACTCGCTGATCACGAGGAGGACGTCGCGAGGGTTGAGCTTTTGGGCAAGTTGTTATTGGTGGGTTTACATTACATAAATGTGTAACCTTTTGGGGAATAGTTGTACCAAACTTGACGTCATTAGAATTTGTATATTTTATTATTTTAGGTGTAAGCTTATGGATCTTACACTAGTTTTTATTTTGTTGTTCAAGTTGGATTTCAAAACTTGTGTTATCATCTTTTGGTATAAAAGGAAAATTTTTATCTTCATTAATTTATAATTTATTGCTTAAGTCGACGTCCAGCTCGCGTACTCCGGGCCCGCGGGCTCGGGGTCGCGACAAAGGCTCACCTCCAGTTTCTGATAGTGAGGTCAAACAAGCTTCATCTACTGAATCAGACTCTGAGGATGAATCCTTTTATGAGCCTGTTCTAAACAAAGTGGGTGACAAGCAGAAGGGTAAGTCAGTGGCTGATGCACCACGCAAGAAGAAGAAGGCCAGCAAATCTACTGATGTGCCTGGGATTACAATTAAGGAACCTTCTACGCTATCCCTAAGCGCAAGGCTACCTATGATCCTGAGCCTCCAAAGAAATCCAAGAAGTCAAAGGCTACTGCGCCTGAAAAGGAAAAGAAGAAGAAGAAGAAGAAAGCAAATGTTTCAAGAACTCTACTGGATGAGTCTAATGAAGACATCCAAGTTGATGATGATGTTTCTGCGCCTCCTCCTCCTGCGCCTAAGTCAACGCGCCCCTTTACTTGTGCTCATACGCCCCAAGAAGAAGACATTTTTGAAGGTGCTGCCAATGATCTACTCATCAGCCCTTCTAAATCTACTGCTACCGGTCCTTCACCTGCTGTACCATCCCAGGGGGAAGACTCATAAGGAGATACGCAAGGATACATCAAGTGAGGATGAAATCCCACTATCTGCCAAAAAGACCAAGCCAACGCGCAGGGTGAAGCAGTTTGCAACTAAGAAGCGCGCCTCAAAGCGTTCTATGGAAAACTTATCTGACATTGAGCCTGATTCTCCAAGGCATTCTCCTTCGCGCACTGAAAAGTCTACTCGTGACATTGCAAGGGAAGCTAGGCTAGCTGCAGTTGCGCAGAAAATATTGCGCATCAAGCCCCATCAGTCTTTATTGATAGTGAAAGCTTTGCACATGATGCGCCTGACCCAACTATTTAGGAAGATGCACCGCTAGTTGAAGATGCTGAAGACTCAATTTCAGAAGACTATGCTGTCCATCGTTCTCTTATCAATTCGCATAATTCTCCTGTTCCTGCGCAAGCTGCTACAATTCTTACTCCAACTCCTGCTGCTGCTGATGCTATACCTGCGTATACAACTGGGGCCTCTCAAACTTCACCTCCAGTTATTCCTATAGTGCCTCCAGCTATTTCTCCCTCAGATCCCTCAATTTCTTCAACAGACATGCGCCAAATCATGGCCATGATCCAAACTATCCAAGCAAATCAATTTTCCGCGCAAACCGAGCATTTTTAGGTGGTCACTGCGCAAGCTAAAATTCAAGAGCAACTGGATGCGCAGTCAGCTAGGGTCGATGCGCAGGCCAGTTTGCTACAGGCCATTGATTGTGCCATTAAGGGGGAGAGTTCTGTAACAAAGGCAACCAGTTCTGAAGCTGCACCTGCAACCACTTCTAGAGCTGCGCCTATGAATGAAGTTATTCAAGATGAAACTACAAATATGTTAAATGCACTTGCAAACTTCGCGCCAGGTGATTCCAGCTCTTCCTCCGCCTCCATTGATGCGCTAAAATCTCACATGACCAACTGCTTAGTTCAGTTTGGTGATACTTTCAACGGAGCGATTAACCAGGCTATGCTAGATATGCAAGCCAGTCAGAACATGGTTCAAGTGGAGCTGACAAAAAGTTTTGTGGATGCGCAGAAGGAAATTCAAGATTTGATTGCGTCTTCTCAGAAATCTCTCGCAAATCAATTTGGTTCGCTTGAGAATACTCTTGTAGGTACCCCGGCCCGGGCCCCTCACGGGAAAAGGATGGTTTTCTGAAGGAGTCGCCACCTACGTTTTAGAGGAACGTTAGAAAACCTTTTAAGTTGGAAATGTGTTTGATTTACGAAAACAGAGATTCCTTTTGAGAGTTCGGGGGTTAGGTTACGAGATGGGAAGTACTTAAACACCCATCTCACCCAACTAACGTCGGTCTTGCTTGTTCAAAGTTTACATTATAAAAATTGTGTTCTTCCTATTAATATCAAATTTAGAGGGGTTTTGAAAGAGGTTGAAATGTAGGGAGATGACCCCTAGACCAACTTCAATGAAGATGAAGTGATCGTTCGGAGTTATGTCCCAAATTTGGTTTGGGTTTGATTGCACTTTTGATTAAAAGAAAAGATAAGAAAAGATGAATTAGAAGAAAGTGAAGAAGGCAAGAAAATACCTATGTTTGGAAGACAAGTTCTTGACACTCCATGAGAATGATCCTTATTGGAAGGATTGTTGGATGTTAAAAGTTGGTGATGAGAAATTGGTGATTTTTAGGTGTGAAAATGGTGATCAAAGTCCATCCCTCTTTCCAATGGTAGATTGGAGGGGTTTTTATAGTTGTAAAGGGTTGTTTTTTGGTGCCAAAACTGAGCTGCCAAGAACCATTTCCCAGGCAAAATCTTGTAAGATGTGCAAGGGAGAGATTCAAGGCCAGAAATCTGTAACTGACACGCCCAGAGGCGCGCGCTTCGGGCTTCAAAGGCCGGAGGCGCGCGACTCAGAGAAGGCAATTTTGACAGAAAGGACTAGAAAGTTAACCAAAGTAACAGAAACTAACGGAAAACATATAAAATAGAGAGAAACACAAGATCAAATGTGCAATCGGGGTGAGCGGTCCAAGGCGGGGTGTCTACAGAGCCCCTCAGCGGCGTGGATTGCGTAGCAAAACGCGCCGACGAAAGAAAGACATCCGCCTAGGACATCACCAAGAAAGGGAAAAAGAAGAAAGCAAAGACTCGATAAAACATGAATTTGAAATTTGCGAAGGATAGGGGTGCGCTCCCTGTGTGAGCGGCTTTATTGATATAGAAAGGATATGGTGGGATCCGTTTTGCTGAAGCGGGATCCGTTTGCTGATGCGGGATCCGTTTGCTGAAGCGGGATCTATTTGCTGAAGCGGGATCCGTTTGCTGAAGCGGGATCCAGTTACTGATACCGGGATCCGTTTGCTGATGCGGGATCCGTTTGCTGAAGCGGGATCCGTTTGCTGATGCGGGATCCGTTTTCTGAAGCGGGATCCGTTTGCTGAAGCGGGATCCGTTTGCTGATGCGGGATCCGTTTGCTGAAGCGGGATCCATTTGCTGATGCGGGATCCGTTTGCTGAAGCGGGATCCGTTTGCTAATACGGGATCCGTTTGCTGATGCGGGATCCGTTTGCTGAAGCGGGATCCGTTTGCTGAAGCGGGATCCGTTTGCTGATGCGGGATCCGTTTTCTGATGCGGGATCCGTTTGCTGAAGCGGGATCCGTTTGCTGAAGCGGGATCCATTTGCTGATGCGGGATCCGTTTGCTGAAGCGGGATCCGTTTGCTGATGCGGGATCCGTTTGCTGATGCGGGATCCGTTTACTGAAGCGGGATCCATTAGCTGATGCGGGATCCGTTTGCTGATGCGGGATCCGTTTGCGGATGGCGGGAGCCGAGGCTCCGTCTTCCTTTATGTGATATTGTTGTGTTAGGGATGAAGTGCCTTGAGTTGCAGATGCTGTTGACCTTGTGGTGGTACCTATTAAGTGTGTGCTTAGCGCGTATATGTGCTTGTGACATGTATGAGATGTGAAATGGCAGTTATGAGAGAAATTGTGCTTGTGGTGTGATGTGATTTGAAGGCAGTTTTGCATGAGAGAGAATTTTTGTAAGAATGGAGAAAGTGATTTTATGTGCGGTGTCATTTGAGGAAAGTCTCGGATGTATTCATACCTCCACTTACCATTGCCGTTGGATAGATTAGTATTGTGGTGGTGGATGCCTTGATGCTTTTGATGAAGAATGTCCATGCTTTGGATGGAGATTTATGATGTTGGTGATGATGAATTGTTTTTGCCTTTGATGGAGTGTCGGTGAGATGGTATTCTGGGTGATGGGTTGGTCCTGCCAAAAGGCTGCCTACGTATCCCTTTAAGAGAATCAGACCAGCGTAGTTCAAGGATGCTGGGGAATGCTAGGGAGGAAGCTAGGAGCAAGATAAAATGATGCACATATTTTTGCGCAAATAAGGAGACAAAGAAAAAGAAAAAGAAAATTCTTTTTGTCTTTTGGTAGGAATAGAATATGTACACATGTGGGAAAAAGTTTTTTTTTTTTTTTTTTTTTTTTTTTTTTTTTTTAGTTCGTGGGTGAACCATTTTTTGTGTGTTTGTAAAGCCAACCCAAGATCAAGTCGTGTTCGATCGATGTCCGGATTGCCTCGCTTGAATGTTGTCGCCGCGGTGTCCAACGAAAATTGATGTCTAGCCCAAAGAGATTTGTCGTTTATGGGGCTTCAAAAGGACTATTGATGCCGAGATGCCAAGGGGTTGCTGACTGTAAAGCCCCTCGAATGCTGAACTTTGAGTGGCTTATGAAGCCCCAAGATGAATAAACTCTTAGCCCATTCAAATAAACTGTCTTTTGTTGTCGACGTGGGCAGGCCCCAAGAGAAGATCATTGATACCAAGCTTTGAGAGATTGCTAAGCCCCAAATGTCATGGGCTTATCGAGTTTGTATATGGCGGGATGTGGAGACCTTTTGGTGTGATGCCTCAAATTTTCTTGGAATCGGCTTAGCATTGTGTTTGGAGCGGATGACGCTATTGGGAAGAACTCTTGAAGGCGATCTCCTTATTTCTCTTGCTTGGAGATGGATGGCCCTTTTTGTGGTTGATACCCAAATGGCCGAAGGTCAATGTTGAAAATGTAGTACGGTCTTCGGGAGACGTCTCGTGGGAGATGGTGATGTTGATGCAGATGATAAGGTCTTAGTGTGATAAAGTCTCGAACGGTATGTTTGCTTGAGTCTTCTTGAGTTGAACCGATGGCGGATCTTCGGATGCAGCCTGTGCTTTTGATCTTGGAGAAGGGGGTGGTGTATTGCAGAAACATTGGGATTGGCCGTAACTCTGCTTATAGAGTTAACATATTGGCATTGCCCGCTATAACTCAGGCGGGTGAGTCTAGCATATTGAATCTTTTTCATTTTCTCTAAGACCTCCTTCATAATATCGCTATGAGTTTTTAACAAGAATCATCAAATTCATTCATATCATTGGAGCCTTCATTTAAAACCAAGAGGCCTTTTGACTGGAAGTGTTGAGGGACCATTGAAGTTTGATCCCTTTCATATAAGACTTTTCCACATTGCATTGCTCGAGCATTGTTGTCCAAAAGACTGTCGGTTCCGAAGCCCCAATATTGCCCTTTTCTTGTATCACTGTAATGCCATAGCCCAAAAGATTGTAGATTGCGAAGCTCCTTGAGACCTTTGGTGTCGAATTGAGGAAGCTTCCAATGACTCGGCTGGGGACACTGAAGTGAATTTCTCCTTGCCGAGGGAGCCTTTAAAACTTGATCGTACCCCCTAGAGTGACACCATTGATTAGGAGTGGAACGAGAAGGGCCTATCCTTGATCGGGGGAACAAGTATGAGCATACATGACAAGAAGGTGCTTCTCGACATTCCTTTTGAGAGACTTTAAGGATAGCCTAACACATCTTTCTTGATCGTAGGCCCTAGGGCTCATTAACTGTCAAATGAAGCAAAAGAAGCTCTCGTGTGTATGAGGACAAGAACGAATTTTATTTGCTGACTCAATGGACTCGAACATTTAACATAGGACGAGAGAAAACATTAATGCACACTTAAGAGGACGTTTGACTCTCTTTTTTTTTTTTTTTTTAATCCTATTTCTAGGTAGAGAAAGAGAAACGGAGATTGTTGTCGTTGTCCTCATTGTCGTTGTAGTCTTCCATGTCACTACATTCGTCCATGTCGTTGCTTGGGAAACCTTTATCGTTGAAGCTTGTATCATAGGAGGACTTGGCCACTTCTCGGAGCAAATTGTCAATTCTAACCCCCGCATCATACATGCTTGAAAAATCGGAGTGAAAAGCCCCACTAAGATGAGTGCGGTAGTCCATTTCCAAACACTTCAAGAAGATGTCCATTTGTTCCTTCTTGGAAGGCCTATCAACCATCTCGGCTAGCTTGTCATTCCAACGGTGATAGAAGTCCCCAAATGATTCATCACCCATTTGCACGGTGCTCTCCAACTCTTTCTTGGTGGGATGCAACATGGAGTTGCCTTGATATTGTGACTTGAAGGCAAGCATTACGGCATCCCAAGTGAGGCGGGTGGAAACTGGAAGACCCATATAACAATCCTTTGCGACCCCCTCGAGAGTAAGCGGGAAGCATTGTGCCATTATTTGAGGAGACACTTTCTTTAGTAGCATGGCCCAAATGTAGGAGTCGACATGAGCGTCGGGGCAAGAGTTACCGTTGAACTTGCCAATATCGGGCATCTTGAATTTTTCAGGAAGAGCCTCCATTGTGTTCATGAGGAGAGAAGCTTGATGAAGATCGGTGCTTGGGCCCTCGTGCAAATTTATCCCATTAAGCCTTTGGTCAATGTAGGACATGAGAGTGTTGACCAAACCGGTATCAATGCTTTGGACATTTCTTTCATTCGTGAGCCCTTTCAATTGGTTCTTGAGTTTAGCAACTTCTTTCTTGTGGGCCGTTTTCACATGCTCGTAACGGGCTCGCCATAAATCATCCTTACGGCGGACATTCTCGGCTAGTGTATCGACTTTCCCTTTTAATGCTTTCACCATGCCGAATAACCCTTCGTTGGACACGGGAATTCCATTTTCGTTGCCGTTTGAAGTCATTAGACCTATGGAGAGAACACAGTTGATCTTAGGATGGCCCCACAAACACCTTTTGGATAAAATTATTTTACCCACAAACAAAAGTAAAGACTCAAACCACATAAAGAAAAGACTCTTTTTTTTATTATTATTTACAAAAGTCGGAAGGACGTGGTCCTTTTTTGGGTTTCTAGAAAAATAGTGGAATCGTCACACTAGTATATAGACCTTCTCACGGTCCCATATACTCATCGGATTCCACCAAGCTTGTGAATCCTACATGTGTCGGGATTAACCTAAATTAATGTAGTAAAGCATACATGCGGGAACGGATTTTTTATTTGCGTCCATTATGACCACTTGGGGACGGATTTTTATTTCGTCCATAACAACGAGTGGCATGTATGATTTGAAGACATTATTTTAGGGAAATCTCGGCACATGGAAACCGACTTGAGTCACCCCCGGCATGTAGTCGTGAACTACGCCACGAGCTGAGGTTTACCGCTTCGAAAGAGTCAAGGTCGAGTGGAGCTTGAAACTTTCTAGGTCGGGCCTCGACGGGTTTGGGGTTAAACTTTGTGCGACTCGATAGTGAGTAGTTCATAGGAATAATGTGCAAGTAGTGTGAGGTCCATCACGTGACAAAATTTTTATTTATTTATTTAAGTTTTTTTTTCAAAGAAAAGAAAAAAAACAAATATGTACATAATTACAACTCCCGAATCACCCGTGTCACCGGTAATTTAAAACACGAAATTAAACAGTTAAAGGGGTCCATTCTGTTCTGATGCAGGCCACTGTGCCCACACCCCAATGTTCTGCCCTGTTTTCTGGAAACTGGGCCTGTTCTGGAATACCTCCCAGAAGCGCGCGCCCCTGGGATGTATAATGCAAAGCGCGCGGATTGCGCAAAGAAGGTGGGAGGCGCGCGCATCTGGTCGAACCTGTCAGACACCTGTCAGAAACTTGGACTCAGGGGATTGCCCTGGTCCTGAATTTTATGTTTAACCCCTGCAACAAATGTTAGCCCAAAAAGACAGAAAATAGGAAGAACACATGAATGTCGGGCGCCTCTGGTATTTGGTGTGAGAGGCGCGCGCTTCTTGCCAAAATGGTCAAAGGCGCGCGCTTCTCAACACCAGAAACCAGAGTGCCCAGAAGACGTAAACTTTGAACAAAAACGCAAGCTTAACCCTCAAGCGTCCCCAGCGGAGTCGCCACTGTAGGTACCCCGGCCCGAGCCCCTCACGGGAAAAGGATGGTTTTTTGAAGGAGTCGCCACCCACGTTTTAGAGGAACGTGAGAAAACCTTTTAAGTTGGGAATGTGTTTGATTTACGAAAACAGAGATCCTTTTGAGAGTTCGGGGGTTAGGTTACGAGATGGGAAGTACTTCAACACCCATCTCGCCCGACTAACGTCGGTCTTGCTTGTTCAGAGTTTACATTATAAAAATTGTGTTCTTCCTATTAATATCAAATTTATACTGGTTTTGAAAGAGGTTGAAATGTAGGGAGATGACCCCTAGACCAACTTCAATGAAGATGAAGTGATCGTTCGGAGTTATGTCCCAAATTTGGTTTGGGTTTGATTGCACTTTTGATTAAAAGAAAAGATAAGAAAAGATGAATTAGAAGAAAGTGAAGAAGGCAAGAAAATACCTATGTTTGGAAGACAAGTTCTTGACACTCCTTGAGAATGATCCTTATTGGAAGGATTGTTGGATGTTAAAAGTTGGTGATGAGAAATTGATGATTTTTAGGTGTGAAAATGGTGATCAAAGTCCATCCCCCTTTCCAATGGTAGATTGGAGGGGTTTTTATAGTTGTAAAGAGTTGTTTTTTGGTGCCAAAACTGAGCTGCCAAGAACCATTTCCCGGGCAAAATCTTGTAAGATGGGCAAGGGAGAGATTCAAGGCCAGAAATCTGTAACTGACACGCCCAGAGGCGCGCGCTTCCCACCTTGGCGGCGGAAGGCGCGCGCTTTTGGCTTCAAAGGCCGGAGGCGCGCGACTCAGAGAAAACAATTTTGATAGAAAGGACTAGAAAGTTAGCACTGTTATTCATTTTAGTCCCTGAACTTAACAGAGTCAGTCAGGAACTTAACCAAAGTAACGGAAACTAACGGAAAACATATAAAATAGAGAGAAACACAAGATCAAATGTGCAATCGGGGCGAGCGGTCCAAGGCGGGGTGTCTACAACTCTTAACAGAGTTTCTGAAGACCTTCAAAAAGACAATGATTTGATGCGGAGTGGCATGAAGACCTATGTTAATCAGGCTGTGGAATACAATGCAAAGTTTCAAGCTCTGAAGATTGAGTTAATGAACAATTTTACCAGCCTGCAGAATGAGCTTAGGGAAGCGCTTTCTAGGATTAACATAGATTAGTTTTGTAATCTATTTTTGCTGCGTATATTTGTAAGTTTTTGATGCGCACTCTTTTTGCTTTTGATTTTTCTTCCATTGTAAAACTTGTACTTGTAACTCATATATTCCAAGTTTTAATGAGTAGAATGCATCATTGCGTTTTCACAAAACCTTGTTCAATTCAAACCATTCGTTTGTGGAACAATGAATGCATTATTTAAACCTAACATCATGCGCATTATTTATAACTGCTCATATTTCATTGCATGATGTTTAAACATTCAGTTTAAACGCATACTCAAACTTAAACTCATAATATTTTTGTATGCGCTGAATGATATTTCTGTCTTTCTCATATTGTAAGTTTTATCTTTTGGATAGACTAGAAATCTATAACACTGGCTAGTGTGTGCATTGACTTGAGACATGATTTAACATTTTCATTTTTATGGGCATGTTATTATCAAGTACTATGTATTGCCTTTATTATAGTAAGTAATGGCATCAATCATTTAGGGGGAGATTGTTGGGTATGCTTATTACTTAACCCTCCTATTTATGTTAGAATTGATTGATACCATCACCTAAGTTTATTTTAAGGACTTTAGGACCCTATGTAAGAAGTTTTATAACTTCAATTTTTTAGCTAAGTCCTTCTTATAGACTAGGCTTAGTGGTTAGGGATTTTACCTTGAATTTTAGATCTTATGTGCAAATGTCTAAGTATGATGCGCATGACTTTCATGTGCAGCACTCATCTGCGCATCTCAATGCGCATGGCTTCCATGCGCACGCAGATTTGCCTTAGTCAATTCTCTCATTTCCTGATCTTATATTTTAGAAGCTTGGAAAGCGTCAAGTCAAGGTACACTTTTTGGAATAAACAAAAGTGCTGATGTGTACATACGACAAAACAAGAACACTCAGCATACACGTAGATGGAGACGCGCCTCATGTTTGAAATTCAAAAAGAAGACAGCTGTCATTCTTCTAGAAGAAGTTTGTCCACTTGCTCTGTCTCCAACGGCTATAAAGGACAACTGCGCACCAATCACATTGTGCCTGCACATTGTCCTTGCTCAGAGCTCCAACGGCTAGTTTTTGAAGCTCTACTATAAATAGCCCGCTCATCCTCATTTCCAAGCTGCTTGTGTTTTGCTTTCAGAAAGAAACTTTAAAGATTTGAAGATTGCTTGCTCATTTCCAGAATTCTCAAGAACAACTTTCATACCTTCATACTTTACCAAGCCCAGATCTTAAAGCCTTGTAACACCAGAATATCTTGTGCTCTCCATCTCATAGATTTAAAAAGCCCAGATTTCTAACACACACACACCTCTTGAAGTTCCGATCTCATCGATCAGACTTCTAGAGATACACAGGTTATTGTCTAGGATTTGTTCTTTCATAGATTATAGATCTTTGAGTTAGTTTGTTCTAAATCGTTGTAACTTGTAACTCTCTCTCATAATAAGATCTCCATTAGAAATCCAAGACTAACCATCTTGGTAGAGGATGTAGATCTTTTCCAGATCGAACCTCTCCAAATAGCTTGTCTTTATATTCTGCTTTACATTCTACATTTAAGTTTTTCTGATATATTGCTTTGTTTGATCTTTTTAGATTATCTTGCACTGATTGAATTGTGTTTGTGTGCTTTCTGCCTTAGTTCCAATTTGCGCCACTCTTTAAGCCAAACTTAGTGCGTGAGTTTTACACTCCTGCGCATATTCCCTGTGCATCAGTGACTGCTTTAAGTTTTCCGTTGTGCATTTCATACTCTGTTACGCGCTATTCACCCCCCCTCTAACATTTTTCATACCCTTATTGCCCCTTTAGGACCAACAGCGGGTCATGTCCAGTACCTTGTTCACCAACAAGTACCCATAAGTCTAACATGATCATCCCATGATCATTTAGACTTATACTAGTGATTTATAAGTACTAGGGATGGAGATTATTATAAGTAAACATGAACAACAATAATAATCAAAACATCTCTTTATTTATATGAATAAAATTATAACATACATAACGTTTAAATAAACGTGGCTAGGGCACCAACACTAACATCAAGACCCTTTCATTGTCTCTTAATCTCACAGATTACCAAACCATCCGTACGGATCAGTTTGGTAACTTCCAAACCATCTGTACGGATCTATTGATAGAATTTCAGATTTTCAGATTTCAGAAATTCGATCAATCCCAATATCATGTTTATACATAATCAAATTACAGAAACATGAAAATACAGATTACGAATTTGAACCCATCTAATTTATATAATCAATAACAAATTTATTCCACATATAAATTAGATCAAGATTATCATATATATATAATCCAATTACAACATTATAATCAAAGCAAGCGATTATACATATGAATCCAATTTATATTATAATCATATGATCCCATTAACGACTAGGATGCATATTTTATATCTCATATAAAATTCCATCATATAAATTCATCTTATCATGATTATACCTATTAAATAATCACATCAAATAATTATATCATGATAATACTAGAATTATTGATCATAGACGGGGCTCTGATACTACTGTTGGGTTTCGTGTAATCATGTGCAGCGGAAGACATCACATGAAAAACCCAAAAGACCTAGATCCGCTATGATCAAATAATTCATAACTAACCCTTGTAGATCAAAATATGAAGCCTTGGATTTAGATGCTAAGAAAATCACCCTCTGTCGGTGATCCACACATCGAACGGATTCAAGAACACCTTCTTGAACTTGACTGCTAGGCACTTCGGATTGAAAAACTATGTTGAAGAACGATTCTTCAATTGCTCCTATGATTATTCAAGTTTGATAATTGAGAATAATCAAACTTAATAACCCAAGAATGTAATGTGTATTCTCTCTCTCTAAGAAAGAGTTTGTGATTTTCAAAATTAATGTTCTAGGAACAATTCCCGGTTGTCCACATTATATACAAGAGGTTTCCAAAACCCTTTAGGACTTAGGTTTTTTTGTCCGACAAGAAGTTTACCTAAAACTGTTTTTGCCGGGACAAACCATCTGTACGGATTGGTTTGGTGCCTACCAAACCATCCGTACGGATCCTCCAGTAGGATCCAGTTTTTCCTCATTTTTCGTTCCTTTTAATTATCTGTTCTGCGTTTGTGACTGTAGACACCCCTCCTTGGACCTCTCACCTCTATTGCATACATAGTATATTTATTTAACATGTTTTTGTTAATTTCTGTTAATTCGGTTAAGTTCCTAACTGATTCCGTTAGTTTTGGACTAGGCTAAATAACAGAGTTAACTTTAGAGTCATTTCTGTCATTCTGTCATTTTTACCCCCCGGGCGCCTCCCGTAATGATCATGGGGGGGGGCGCGCGTTTGGTCTAATAGGCCGGACTCGCACGCTTTCCATTTTGGCAGTTATGGATTTCAGTCTTTTCCCTCCATTTTCTTGATCACAAAGACCTTTTTCTTTTACCTGCACATTCATCCCCCCTTATTTAATAACTCTCAATCCCACACTTCTAGCCATTTCTTTAAAATAAAATATCATTTTTTATTTTATTTGATTTTCTCTTTAATATTTATTTTTCTTTATTTTCTTATTGGTTAGAAAAGCTTATTTTCCTCTCTTTTTCATCTATAAAAACCCTCTCATTTTACCTTAGAAAAGGACTTGAATTTTCTCTACACTTACACTATACACAATTCTCTCAAGAATTCTTCCTACAAGATTTCTAGTAACAAAACTCTGCACAAATTGTTCCATAACAATTTCTCTACAACAAACATCATTTTCCCACCAAGTTTAAGGTCCTCTTTCTTAAGGTACAACTTTACCTTTCTTCTTCTATTTTACATGTCTTCTTAATGTATGCAATCCCCATCAAATGGGACATGACCAACTTGACTACTTCACATATTGAAGTTAGTTAAGGTTATCTCCCTACATTCTATCTCGACTTTAATTTTCCCATTTTATATTAATGTAATTGCTAGTATAGTTATTACATGTAATCTTTAAGCATAAATCAATATAAAGAATTTCCCCTTTCTTTCCCTTGCAATTGTTAAAAGATGTCTACTCTATTCGGCTGTTAGATTCTTTAAAATGGTCAATCTCTTCGTATGATCAAATACTCTAAGCAGTTAGTCTTTTTGAGTGGTCAGCATCTCTGAATGGTCAGACATTCTTAGTAGTTAGCATCTCTAAGTGGCTATACATACCACTCAAAAGTCTACCTTACCAGAGTCTTCCTCTTAATAATCAACCTCTCTAAATTCTACTTCTTACGAATCTACTTTCAAGATTCGATAGTCTTATCGCTTCACAATTATCTTTCAACAATCTATCATTCAAGAGTCTACCTTTTTGAGATTCAATCGCTCTCTTCTATAACCTTTTAAGAGTCTTTCTTTTTAAGGGTACAGCCTCATAAGAGTTACTTCTCAAGATCTCTCTTCATATAATTAATCCTTTGAAAGTCAGACTCTTTAGATTATAGCTCTTGAAAGTCTACCTTTCCAGAGTTTATCTTTCAAATAGATTCTTTGCACTATATACTTGCTTTTAAAGATTTATTTGTATCCCATTAGTTTACATTCTGGTAAGATATCTATCAACTCTCAAGTATTGTATGTACAATGAATTCTAATGTGGCAGATTATATACCTTTATTTTTTATGGTTCTATGAGCTTAATTTATGATTTGATGTATTTAAGATTAGTTTTGATGTATTTTGGGACAAATATGTATTTTGGGGCTTTATTGCAATCCGGGGGGTATTTTAGTCTTTTTACATTTTCTTTACATGTAACATTTTTTATGACCATGAAAGTGAAGTTCCAAGGATCAAGAAAAGTCAAAGTCAGTCAAGGTCGATCATGGGGACGGAATAGTGAGTCAACCTTGGAAATTGAAGAAATGCTAAGATGTAAAAGATCACACAGAGCACGACTCGTGCAAAAATCATTCGGCATGAGTACAACCTTAAGAACGACTAGTGCGCACGAATGAAGACTTAGAGTACGACTAGTGCTCTGGTTCACGACTCGTGCTCTGCGACAGATTCCAGATGGAGCGCGCGTCCAGGCGCGTGGAGACGGATTCAAGTTGATTTTTCTTTTGTTTTCTTTATTATTTTTCTTATTTTGTTTCCTTATTCATTTAGGACTTTTCCTATGGTAATTAAACTAGTTTTATTTTATTGCTTGATATACAACTTTAGATCTAGTATTTTATTTTTCTTTATTCATGGAGATTTCAAAGCCTTGGATGGAGAACTAAATCCAAGCTTTGAGCTTGATTTCTTGAACCCCTTTTTATTCAATTGAGGTATTTTTTTCAATCATTGCAACTTATTCATAATTCTACTATTGCTTAATCTAGATCTATTTCTAGGGTTTCTAGATTTGATCACCCTATTTATCTTTGCAATGGATTTTTGCTAGATTTTTTATTGACTGTGCCAGTGTAGAAATTCACCGTAGCATCTTTACAATTTATGCATGTGCCATGGTAAATTTTGAAGTGGGTAAAATTAAACGAATCTATATATAATTGTAGAATGGGTTTTTGATCTTGATTTTTTAAATCGTTCATTAATTAATTCTTAGATCTAGACCATGTCAGTAAGATTTATTTATTAATTAGAGTTTCTAGTGAGTGTCACTGCTATTAACTAAATCGAAGGAAGAAACAGAGATTGAAATAAATCTCGTGATCATGTGAATATGGTGAAAGGTGAAAAGATATACAGATGATATTTGAATTAAAAGGTGGGAATAGTTATCAAATCTGAAGTATTCATTAAATATTGTTGTGGCTTATAATTAGTTTTAGAAATTAATAACCAAACTTTTCCCCCAATATTATCAATTGACAATTACATAAACATATAACTGTTTTTTCGTGGATCGATTCTGGACATACCCTAGTTACATTATTAGCGGCTTGTCCATATTTAATTTGTAGGCGTGTGATTCAGCCTATCAAATTCTATTTATTGTTAATCGCCTTTTAACAGTTTATGTTTATTTTGTAACATAAAAAATTAGGACCAAATAAGTAAACAACTTTGTACTCTAATTGCGTCTTTTGCTATTCTACACAAGATTAACCGTTTTCTATTCCATCGTTTTATTACTGGAACTTACGTTTTTCCTTTTATTTCAAATGATTATATTCATTATGTTGGGTATGCCCACTTATATCTCAGTATTTAATGTATAGGATTGATTAGATTTGATTGATCCATCACCTAAGTTTTATTTCATGGACATTAGACCCATATGTAAGAAGTATTTATACTTCATTTTTTAGGTTGTCCATTTGAATAGAATATGCTTAGGAATAGGGAAAGGATATCAACATTCAAGAAAATCACAAGATTGAGTCACGCGCCGCGCCTATGAACCTCAAGCATTGCGCCTATGCGCCTTGCATCTGTGCCCATGCGCCTTGTAGAGCGCGCATAGTCATGCGCCACAATTGGCTTGGTGATTTATTGAATACATGAAGACTTGAAGAAATTCAAACTACGCCAAAGATCCAACGGTGGACAAATAACACGTATTCACCTTGATTTGAGGACACCTGTCCACAATGGTCATATTTATGTTATGTGTCTAACGGCTATAAAAGGACACGTGTTCCACTCAATAAGCTCCAGCACATTTGTCCTTGATCTTATCCACAAGAGATTTCCAACGGCTAGTATTTGGGGCTCACCTATAAATACCCCATAACTTCAAACATTTGAAGTTGCTAAGATATTCTGGATTTCTCTCTCAAGCATTTGTTGAAGATTTGAAGATTGCTCATTGATTTACCAAAATTCTCAAAAACACCTTCATACCTTCATACTTAGCCCAGATCCTCAAGCAAAAATACTTTAGTTTTCTTGTGCTCTCAATCTCATAGATCTAAATAGCCTTGATACTAAGAACACACACACACCTCTTTATGTTTGATCACTTAGATCTTTCTTTAAGAGATACACCGGTTTTATCTAGGATTTGTTCTTTCATAGATAATAGATCTTGAGTTAGTATTGAGCTCAAAGTTGTAATTTGTAATGCTCACTCATATTATAAGATCTCCATTAGAAATCCAAGACTAACCCTCTTGGTAGAGGACGTAGATCATTTCCCGATCGAACCTCTCCAAATAGCGCGTACTTACTTATTGTCATTTACTTTCAAGTTATATCTTATCTCACTATTTTCTTGTTTAATCATTGTAGATTGATTGGATTGAATTGTATTGCGTTTGTTTCACATTTTCCTTAGTTTCATCTTTCACTCACTTTGAGCCAAACTACTTAGAGTGTGTGTGCGCCCCCTTTATCATTCTTGCGCCTACTTTACTTACTAAATTCCGCTGTGCATTTCACTCACTTACTTAGGCGCATCTCATTACGCTTATTTGATAAAGTGCTCATTTGCAATTTGAGTTTATCAAGGGTACGAAAAGAATTTCAAAACAACTATTCACCCCCCCTCTAGCTATTTTTATACCCTTGTTGCCCCTTTGGGACCAACAAGTTGTATCAGAGCAAACACATTTATAAAACATTTTTGTTTTTCAAGCTTAACAGCTTGGGTGTCGATTCGAAATGGCAAACTCAAAATCTATGGCAACTGCAAACTATACTCATGTTCCAGTCTTTGATGAAGATCATTTTAATGTATGGAAATTCAGCATCTTGACCCATCTCAGCTCAATCTATGAAAGGCTTCATGACACCATGGTTTATGGACCTTACATCCCATTGAAAGCAAATCCAAATCTGCGCACTAACGCTGCTCAACCAACAGTTCAGAAACCAAAGGAAGAATGGACTGAAGAAGAAATTAGAAGAGTTGAAAATGATGGGAAAGCAAGAAACATTCCCCTAAGCACTCTAAGCACGGCTATGAAACAACAAGTCATGCATTGTGCTACCGCCAATGAATTATTGGATTTGAAGAGCATATTTAAGGAGACACTGTTTGCAAAGAAAACAAGAGATATGAAGTACAAAAGAGATTCAACAATTTCTCTAAACTCCCCGGTGAAACATTAAGACAGACTTATGAACGCTATTGTGAAATTATCAATCTGTATATGTCACTTGGAAAGAAGTTTTCTAATAAGGAACTTTGGATGATTGGATTTTAAGGAACCTTTATGCTAATCTCAAGGTTTATGAGCTCAAACTTTAGCGCATCATTGAAACTAAAAGGAAGTCAAAATCCATAGCAATGGTGGCGCATAGAGAGGAAGCGCCAGCGCCAGTTTGAGAAAAGTTTTGACCCCAAAATTTCTACTTCTGAGTTATTGGATATGGATGACGAAGACTTCGCTTTATTTTTGAAGAGATTCCAGAAGTTCAGAAAATTCTCAAAACCCGGCTCATTCAACAAAGCTTAAGGATCTACCAGCAGAGATCCTCCAAATTTCACAAGGAGCAGTGATTCAAAAAGGAAAGGAGATCTTGTAGGAAACCAGGACACTTTGCATCAAGTTGCCCAATTCCCAAGTTCGAGTATATGCAGAAAAAGAGCAGGTACACTCCTAAATTAAATCGTCAGAAAGGAATGGTTGCTGAGGAAGAATCTCCATCAAATGATCGTAATATGTAGATTGAAACAGACACGGAAGAGAGCGATGAAGATTCCGATGATGGACTCGTATGGTTGGTGGAAAAAGATGACGATGATTATGATTCTGATGATGATTACTCAAAAGATGTTCCTAACATGGAAATCTTGAATAAACCTGTTAAGAAATTTACAGGTTATCAAGAGGTGAAAAATAAGAAAGGACTAACCATCAGCGAGCTCGTTGAACAAGGATGTCTTACTCCGGCTCAAAGTGATGGTGAATTGTTATTTTCCAGATGTGATCTGAGTGCAAGAAGCAAACTCAAAAAGAGTGATTATATCAGACCTCAAGTTACAAAAATTCCTAAAATCAATCATGATGAGGACATTGAAAAGCAAGAAAAGTTATTCAAAGAGGCTGAAAAGGTAATCAGTCGATTTAGTGATATGAAGGAAGCTTTAGCACTATCATGTGATGAAATTTCCCAGCTGAAGACCGAGAAATCTCTATTAAAATCTGAAATCACCCTCCTTAAGGAGAAGATAAAGAGCATGACTCCTCTTACTGTTAAAAACACTTATCTAACAGAACAGAACTCATTACTCAAAGTTCAAAACGATGAATTGGTCACTCAAATTACTGATCTCAAAAAGTTTACAAATGAGTGGTCCAATTCTCGTGTCACTATGGACAATATCTTTGAGTCCCAAAAAAGCCAGTGGTGATAAAGGTGGCTTGGGATTCACATCAACTAGTGACAACTTTAAGTGTGATGTTTGTGCTGAAGAGACAGTGAATTTACACCTCAGCAAACTCATGAAATTCCCAAGGAAAAAAATTTCTAATTCAATGGGTAAAGGATAGGGACAAGTCAAAAGACAAACATTCCATTATGTCTACCCAATGAATCAATTTAGGAAAGGTAAAGGGAAGGAAGTAGCTACAGATGAATCATCCTCTAGAAAAATCATTCTTGAAACAAGGCACGCTCCTTCTACAAACGAACATTATGCGCCTAGGAGGCACTCTCCTCATCGCCATGCGCCTCCTAGCCCTATGCGCGCTCCTAGAAAAAGCGCCCCAAAATTTCAAAAGAATGGTTTTGTTAAGGCTAGTTCATCTGACCCAAAGTAGAAAGCTATCCCAAAGAAAAGTAAGGAGTTTGTGAAAACTCACGTGATTGGTGGCTTTCATCATTGTTCCATTTGTGATTGTTCTGGACATAAGGCCGTGGAATGCCTTTTGCGATTCACTCCTGTAGATACCCCGGGGAATCACGGCTTGGCTAGAGCGGTGAATTACCTAGGATGTCTAATTGATTTTACGAGTCGCCACCTATGTTTTAGAGGAACATAAGAAAAACCTAAAAAGCGCCAATTTTATATACAAAACCAGAGATTCGGGAAAAGATGGGTTCGGGGGTTAGGTGACGGAGTGGGAAGTACTTAAACACCCACTCCGCCCCGCTTACACGGGTCTTGCTACTTTTGGTGTTCTAATGCTAAATATCCTTCAATTTAATAATAAGAGAAATGTGCTAACAATTATAATGAAAAGAAAGGGGAAATAAAAAGAATGATTTTATTAATTAATTTATGCTAAAATATTACATGTTGAATATGCCAAACAATTACATATGAAATGAAATGGAATTTAATTAGTGTTTGGAATGTTGGAATGTAACCTTGACCAAACTTCAATAGTGAAGTGGTCTTTTGGTTGTATTCCTTTTATGGAGATTGCATACTAGTAAGACATAAATAAAAGAGAAAGAGAAAAGTTGTACCTTTAGAAAAGAGGACTTGAAACCTTGACTTGAAAGTGGAGTTGTTGTAGAGAAATGGTTGTGTAGAACTTTGTGTAGAGTTTTGTTGTTAAAACTCTTGTTGGGAGAATTTGGTTAGAGTTTGTGTAAAGAGAAAGTGTTCAAGGTCCTTTTCTAAGGTAGAAGAAGATGGCTTTTATAGGTAAAAATAGGAGGGAAAGTTTGGAGGGAAATTGGTCAATCCATGTGAGATGGAATTGACCAATCACAAATAAGATAAATAAAATAATAAATAAATAATAAATAGAAAATCAAATAATAATAAAAAAGAATATTTTGTTTTTATGAAGAATGGCTAGAATAAAGGATTTGGGAGTTATGAAATAAGGGGGAATGAATGTGGATGTAAAAAGGAGGTGTTTGTGATCAAGAAGATATTTTCAAAATAAGAAAAGGGAGGGAAAAATGGTGCTATCCGTTACTGCCAAATCGGGAAGCGCGCGGGTCCGGCCTATTGGACCAAACGCGCGCGCGACCCATTGACGGTTCGGAAGCGCCCACGGGCTAAAACGACAGAAATGACTCTAAAGTTAACTTTGTTATCCAGTTTAGTCCAAAACTAACGGAATCAGTTAGGAACTTAACCGAAGTAACAGAAATTAACAAAAATAAGTTAAATAAAAATACTATGTATACAATCGGGGTGAGAGGTCCAAGGCGGGGTGTCTACAGAGCCCCTCGGAGACGTGGATTGCAAAGCAAAACGCAGCGACGAAAGAAAGACAACCGCCGAGGACATCGACAAGAGAAAACAAAGACTCGATAAAACATGAATTTGAAATTTGCGAAGGATAGGGGTGCGCTCCCTATGTGAGCGGCTTTGATGGAAAGGGTGTGGTGGCTTGAGCCGGCCCACCACGGCCACAAAATTTTAAAAAGGTGTGGTGGCTTGAGGCGGCCCACCACGGCCACAAAAATTCAAAAAGGTGTGGTGGCTTGAGGCGGCCCACCACGGCCGCAATATTTTAAAAAGGTGTGGTGGCTTGAGGCGGCCCACCACGGCCAAATTTTTTTTTAAAAAGGTGTGGTGGCTTGAGGCGGCCCACCACGACCACAAATTTTTTTTTTTTTTTAAAAAAAAAAAGGTGTGGTGGCTTGAGACGGCCCACCACGGCCGCAATTTAAAGAAAGAGAGGAATTTTGAAATTGTGAAAGATAGGGGTGCGCTCCCTGTGTGAGCGGCTTTATTGATATAGAAAGGATATGGCGGGATCCGTCTTGCTGAAGCGGGATCCGTTTGCTGGTGCGGGATCCGTTTGCTGAAGCGGGATCCGTTTGCTGAAGCGGCATCCGTTTGCTAAAGGCGGATCCGTTTGTTGGATCGGGATCCGTTTGCTAAGGCGGGATCCATTTGCTAAGGCAGGACTCGTTTGCTGATGCGGGATCCGTTTGCTGATGCGGGATCGTTTGCTGAATGCGGGATCCGTTTGCTGATGCGGGATCCGTTTGCTGAATGCGGGATCCGTTTGCTGGTGCGGGATCCGTTTGCTGAATGCGGGATCCGTTTGTTGAATGCGGGATATGTTTGCTAATTGCGGGATCCGTTTGCTGATTGCGGGATCCGTTTGCTGATTGCGGGATCCGTTTGCTGATAGCGGGATTACCGTGGGCCAGATTGCTGTCTTAGAGCTGCGGTTGCTGTTGACTTTATCGTGGGGATGCGGGCATGGTTGACTGTGGACCATTTTCTGCTGGGGATGAAGTGCCTTGAGTAGCGGATGCTGTTGACTTCGTGGTGGTACCTGTTATGTGTGTGCTTGGCAGGTATATGTGTTTGTGCAAGAAGATGCATGAAGTGTGAAATGAAGAGAGAAGTTGTGCTCGTGGTGCAATGTGATTTTGAAAGCACTTTTTATGAAAGAGAAGTAAAGTGATTCTGTGTGTGAGGTGATTTTTGAAAGCAGAGATTGCTTGAGATGAATGATGTTCATACATTCACTTACAATTATCATTGGATGGATTCGTGATGTTGTGGTAGATGCTTTGGCGGAGAGTGTTCACTTACCTTTGATGATGGGTTGGTCGTGCCAAAAGGCTGCCTACGTATCCCTTGGAAGGAATCAGACCAGCGTAGTTCAAGGATGATGGAGAATGCTGGAGGAGAAGCTAAGAGCAAAGCAAAGTAGAGCACATACTTTTGCACATAGAAGGAGAAAAAGAAAAAGAAAAAGAAAAGGAAAAATCTTTTTTTTTTTTTTTTTTTTTTTTAAGATTAGAAGGGAAAGATATGCACACATGTGAGAAAAAGTTTTTTTTTTTTTTTAGTTCGTGGGTGAACCATTTTGACCATTGTGTGTTTGTAAAGCCAACCCAAGATCAAGTCATGTTCGGTCGAAGTCCGGATTGTCTCGCTTTGAATTCTGTCGTCGTTGCCGTGGTGTCCAACGAAATTGATGTCTAGTCCCAAGATATGTGTCGATTATGGGGCTTAAAAGGACTATTGATGCCGAGATGCCAAGGGGTTGCTGATTGTAAAGCCCCTCGAATGCTGAACTTTGGGTGGCTTATGAAGCCCCAAGATGAATCAACTCTTAGCCCATTCAATAAACTGTCTTTTGTTGTCGACGTGGGCAAGCCCCAAGAGAAGATCATTGATACCAAGCTTTGAGAGATTGCTAAGCCCCAAATGTCATGGGCTTATCAAGTTTGTAGATGGCGGGATGTGGAGACCTTTCGGTGTGAAGCCTCAAATTTTATTGGAATCGGCTTAGCATTATGTTGGGAGCGGATGGCGCTATTGGGAAAAACTCTTGAAGGCGATCTCCTTCTTTCTCTTGCTTGGAGATGGATGGCCCTTTTTTGAGGTTGATACCCGAATGTCGGAAGGTCCATGTTGGAAGTGTAGTACAGTCTTCAGGAGACGTCTCCTGGCAGATGGTGATGTTGTTGCAGATGATAAGGTCTTGGTGTGATAAAGTCTCAAACGGTATGTTTGCTTGAGTCTTCTTGAGTTGAGCCGACGGCGGATCTTCGGATGCAGCCTGTGCTTTTGATCTTGGAGAAGGGGGTTCTGTATTGCAGAAACATTGGGATTGGCATTGCCCGCTATAACTCAGCCGGGTGAGTCTAGCTATTGAATCTTTTTCCTTTTCTCTAAGACTTCCTTCAGAATCTCGTTGTGAGTTCTAACAAGAATCATCAAATTCATTCATATCATCGGGGCCTTCATTTAAAACCAAGAGGCCTTTTGACTGGAAGTGTTGAGGGACCATTGAAGTTTGATCCCTTTCATGGAGCCATAAGACTACTCCCAAATTGCATTGCTTGGGTACTACTGCCCAAAAGCTTGTTAATTGCGAAGCCCCAATATTCCCCTTTTCTTGTATCACTATAAAGCCGTGGCCCAAAAGATTGTAGATTGCGAAGCCCCTTGAGACCTTTCGGTATAAAGCTTCAAATATTGCGGGGGACATTGAAGTGAATTGCTTCTTGCCGAGGGAGCCTTTAAGACTTGACCGTAGCCCCTAGAGTGCCATCATTGATTGCGAGAAAGGTCCATCCTTGATTGGGGGAACGAGTACGGGCACACATGATAAGAGGGCTTTTTGACATCCCTTTTTGAGAGACTTTGAGGATAGTCTCACACATCTCTCTCGAGCATAACCCCTAGGGCTTATTGATTGTCAAATAAAGCAAAAGAAGCCCTTGTCCTTGAGTCACATAGCCCCAAGGGCGTCACCATTTGTTGAGCAAAGCAATAGTGACTCATCCTCGTGCGAGGGAACAAATATGAGAGGACATGGCAAGAGCTACTCTATTTCTCGGGAGCCTTTCGGCGTACTTTAGAAGCACATACTTGAAGAAGCTTTGAAAACTGAGACACATGTTGTTGCTATTTGCTGCCCAAGCCAATTGACAATCTAGGGATTATTTGTGCAACCTCGTGCCCTTTTATGATGGGCTCGTTCTCGGATGGGTCTTGGTTACCACGGGCCTTCTTTTCATGAACCCAAAAATGCACACTGCTGGAGAATGATGCCAATAACCCAAGACAACCTTTGATGGTGCCATATCTTGTCGAGCCTTTCGCAATCCCAAAGTTGACTCGGTGGGGAATTGATTTGTTGAGGAGATCCAATGTAGAGATTGTGAAGTTGTCTTCCTTAGAGGCCAGAGATCTCCATTTCTCTTTCCCTTC
This sequence comes from Campanula takesimana, assembly GCA_026119855.1. Taxonomy (NCBI): domain Eukaryota; kingdom Viridiplantae; phylum Streptophyta; class Magnoliopsida; order Asterales; family Campanulaceae; genus Campanula; species Campanula takesimana. The sequence continues at coordinate 580,254 of JAOWBW010000037.1, forward strand.
TCTCTCTCACTCTCTCATTTTTTTTATGACGCACCCTGTTTTTTGCCTAGACCGCCCTTTCGGGTTTTCAATCTAGTGGGCATCTCTTTTGCGTCTTTTTTTTTACTCGATTAATGAGGAAGTGTGCATTGACTCTGACATGTTATTTTGCGGGGAAGACCTCTTGTCACTAAAGATGAGTGACATTGACTCGACTAGGGAAGTTTCCCTAGTATTGACTTCATGTATGTATATTTTTTGAATGACTCACGAAGGCAAGTAAGTCATTAAGAGAGAAGAGAAAGAAAGCCCCAGTTTGATTGCAAGAAACTGGGAGTATGCAGAAAGAATAGAATCCCTAGACTCGACAAGGAACGGAAAGTGATTCCAAATCTAGGAAAGTTGTTCAATCTTGAGGTGATTAATTCATTGGCAAATGAATCGTACAAAGATGTCATGACAAGTTCGAGATGAAGGCCGATCACCATAACGCGCTAGGGCTAAACATATCTTCTTTCTTGCATGAGACCGGACCCGAAGGTTGCCTACGTTCCTCCAGTGTAGAGGCTCAGGTCACCGTAGTTCTTGTTGACGCTCCATTTGCAGTGATGAATTGTTGCTTCATCGTGATTGTTGTCGATGTTGCTTTGTCCTTCGTTTGGTGGAATGATGTTGTTCTTGTGAACTTCTTTGAATGAAGGGGGATTTTTTTTTTTTTTGTGCTCTAACTTTTGCCTAGGTTGATTTGAGGATTTCAACCTAGCGAGCTTTTTTTTTTTTTGTTTTTTTTTTTTATCCCCTTTTGAAAACTTTGCTTCATGATCGTTGCTCCACCTTTCTTTGTCTTGATTTCGTCGTTGTTGATGTCTTCGTTGTTGATGCCGTCGTTGATGTTTTAGCCCCTAGGCGTTCAAGCGATGGCCTTCATTCCAAAACTTGTTTAGACATTTTTTTCATCATTTTGCCAAGAATTAATTGAACAACTTGGAAGAGTGTATGAGGACAAGAACGACTTTTATTTGATGACTCAATGGACTCGAACATTTAACATAGGAAGAGAGAAAACATTGATGCACACTTAAGAGGACTTTTGACTCTTTTTTTTTTTTTTTATCCTATTTCTAGATAGAGAAAGAGAAACGGAGATTGCTGTTGTAGTCCCCATTGTCGTTGTAGCCTTCCTTGCGGCATGATCTCTAGTTGAGACCCTATTTCAAATCTGAGCCCCTTCCTTGATGAGCTCTTGCTTGTTCTCACTCTCTAACTGTTCTTCTTCAACCACGGTAAACTCACCATTGTCAATCAAGTCTTGGATGATGTTACGGATGGAGAAGCAATCCTCGGTGAGGTGACCGCTGCATAGGTGATAGTCACACCACTTGTGGTGGGCATGGTTGTGACGCAATGGTTGTGGTTGCTTGTACCCTTGGAGAGGAGAAATTTGTCCCTTTGCTTTGAGATCTTCATAGGCCTTGGTGACAGTCATGCCTTGGAGGGGAGTGTACACACGGTCGTTGGTAGAGCCTTTGTGACTCTTGAGAGGCGAGCCACTTGAATATGCCTTATCGTTGACCTTTGCCTTGTTGTTGGTGAACTCTTGCAAACGAGCCTTAAGTTCGGATATTTCTTCCTCGTGAATTTTTCTCTCGAGATCAAGACGGTCTTGCCACAAATCATCCTTGCGGCGGGCATCCTCGACAAGTCTATCCATTTGTTCCCCCATGGCTCTTATTATGTTGAAGAGCCTTTCGTTGGACACGGAGATGATCTCACCCTTGTTGTTGTTGCTGTTGGAAGCCATTGGACCTATTGAGAGAACACGCTCGATCTTAGGTTGGCCCACAAACATATTTTGAGTAAAATAATTAACCCACAAACAAAGGAAAAAGACTCAACCACGTAAGAAAAATGACTTTTTTTTTTTTATTTACAAAAGTCGGAAGGACGTGGTCCTTTTTGGGGTTTCTAGAAAAATAGTGGAATCGTCACACTAGTATATAGACCTTTTCGTGGTCCCATATACTCATCGGATTCCACCACGCTTGTGAATCCTACATGTGTCAGGATTAAACTAAATTAATGTAGTAAACATGCGGGGACGGATTTTTTATTTGCGTCCATTATGAACACTTGGGGACGGATTTTTATTTCGTCCATAACAACGAGTGGCATGTATGATTTGAAGACATTAGTTTAGGGAAATCTCGGCACATGGAAACCGACTTGAGTCACGGAGTGTTAGACCCTGACAAGAATTGTGTGGTTTGTGCTCGGCTGAAGAGACGCTTAAAGGTCACCCCCGGCATGTAGTCGTGAACTACGCCACGGGCTGAGGTTTACCGCTTCGGAAGAGTCAAGGTCGAGTGGAGCTTGAAACTTCCTAGGACGGGCCTCGACGGGTTTGGGGTTGGACTTGTGCGACTCGATAGTGAGCAGTTGATAAGAATTGTGCGCGTAGTGTGAGGTCTAACAAGTGACAATTTTTTTTTTTTCAAAAGAAAAAAAGAAATAAAAGCAAATAAGCACATAATTTACAACTTTCGAATCACCCGTGTGACCGATAAAAATGAATAAACAAAAGTAAAATGGGGTGTATGCAGGCCCGGTGCCCACACACTGTCAAAACCGCCCATTCTATTCACTGTTTCTGTTTCTGGGAAATGCCCAGAAGCGCGCGCATTCAGATTCCTACTCGGGAGGCGCGCGCGTTAGACTGAGAGAAGTTGAGGCGCTCGCTTCTGGGCAGTACCTGCAAATCAGCGGGTTCAAGGGATTGCGTTGACCCTAAATTATAGAATTTTTTCCCCTGCAGTAAACGTTAGCACATAAACATGGAATTGAAGGACAATGTGGGAGGCGGGCGATTCTGGTAATTAGGGTCGGACGCGCGCGCTTTAGGCCAAGAAGGCCAGAGGCGCGCGCTTCTCACCCTTTTTACCAGAATGCCCAAAAATAGATATAAGAACACCCAAAAATGAAAACGCAAGTTTAACCCTCTATATCCCCAGCGGAGTCGCCACTGTAGATACCCCGGGGAACCACGGCTTGGCTAGAGCGGTGAATTACCTAGGATGTCTAATTGATTTTAAGAGTCGCCACCTATGTTTTAGAGGAACATAAGAAAAACCTAAAAAGGGCCAATTTTATATACAAAACCAGAGATTCGGGAAAAGATGGGTTCGGGGGTTAGGTGACGGAGTGGGAAGTACTTAAACACCCACTCCGCCCCGCTTACGCGGGTTTTGCTACTTTTGGTGTTCTAATGCTAAATATCCTTCAATTTAATAATAAGAGAAATGTGCTAACAATTATAATGAAAAGAAAGGGGAAATAAAAAGAATGATTTTATTAATTAATTTATGCTAAAAGATTACATGTTGAATATGCCAAACAATTACATAAGAAATGAAATGGAATTTAATTAGTGTTTGGAATGTTGGAATGTAACATTGACCAAACTTCAATAGTGAAGTGGTATTTTGGTTGTATTCCTTTTATGGATATTACATACTAGTAAGACATAAATAAAAGAGAAAGAGAAAAGTTGTACCTTTAGAAAAGAGGACTTGAAACCTTGACTTGAAAGTGGAGTTGTTGTAGAGAAATGGTTGTGTAGAACTTTGTGTAGAGTTTTGTTGTTAAAACTCTTGTTGGGAGAATTTGTGTAGAGTTTGTGTAAAGAGAAAGTGTTCAAGGTCCTTTTCTAAGGTAGAAGAAGATGGCTTTTATAGGTAAAAATAGGAGGGAAAATTTGGAGGGAAATTGGTCAATCCATGTGAGATGGAATTGATCAATCACAAATAAGATAAATAAAATAATAAATAAATAATAAATAAATAATAAAGAGAAAATCAAATAATAATAAAAAAGAATATTTTGTTTTTATGAAGAATGGCTAGAATAAAGGATTTGGGAGTTATGAAATAAGGGGAATGAATGTGGATGTAAAAAGGAGGTGTTTGTGATCAAGAAGAGATTTTCTAAATAAGAAAAGGGAGGGAAAAATGGTGCTATCCGTTACTGCCAAATCGGGAAGCGCGCGGGTCCGGCCTATTGGACCAAACGCGCGCGCGACCCATTGACGGTGCCGGAAGCGCCCACGGGCTAAAACGACAGAATGACAGAAATGACTCTAAAGTTAACTTTGTTATCCAGTTTAGTCCAAAACTAACGGAATCAGTTAGTAACTTAACCGAAGTAACAAAAATTAACAAAAATAAGTTAAATAAAAATACTATGTATGCAATCGGGGTGAGAGGTCCAAGGCGGGGTGTCTACAACTCCCAATGCCAAAAGACGTAAAAATCCTAAGGTCAGGCAAGAGTGGGTTGTCAAGAGTTTCTAACTCTAGGACCCAAAAGGGAATAAAGGGGACCTGCTTTAAATGTTTATATTTCAGGTTCTTTGCTTCATGGCTGGATCTTCAAAAGCTAAAACCTATGAATGGATTCTCGACAGTGGATGTTCTAGACACATGACTGGAGATGAATCTTTACTTGAAGATGTTCATGAAGAAAGAGGTCCCTCAGTAACTTTTGGTGATAATAACAAAGGACAGGTTATAGCATATGGAAAGCTCATGAAGGACAAAGTGTGCATTGAAAGACTTTCTCTTGTTGAAGGACTCAAGCACAATCTATTATCCATATATCAATTCTGCCACAAAGGATTAGAATGCCATTTTACTTCAAAGAAATGTCTTATCAAGGATGGCAAATCTGGAGCTACAGTACTCACGGGATATCGTAAGACAAATATTTATATTATTGATTTCCAAAATATGAACTCTAGTACTAATCTTTGTTTTGTAGCTAAAAGTGTGAGCGAAAATAGTTGGCTGTGGCACAAGCGCTTAAGTCACTTGAACTTCAAGTATCTATCTAAACTCAGCAGGAATAATCTTGTTAAAGGACTTCCCAAGGAAGCTGATTATCATGACAAGAAGTGTGCCGCGTGTCAACTTGGCAAATATCCGAAGCAGTCTTTCTCCAGCAAGACAAATCCCTCAACTACTAGATGTTTGCAACTGCTTCACATTGATCTATTTGGACCAGTTACCACTGAAAGTATTAGAGGAAACAAGTATACTCTAGTTGTGGTGGATGATTACTCAAGATATACATAGGTTGAAATGATGATAACAAAGGACAATTGTTATGACATTCTAACCACCTTATTCAGACTGCTCCAAAGCCAAAAAGAAGATGACATCGTTAGTGTTCAATCCGACAATGGAACAGAATTCAAGAACAACGGTATTGCTCGATACTGTGACGATCATGGAATAGATCATAACATCTCAACCGCTGGAGTTCCTCAACAAAATGGCATTGTGGAAAGAAAGAATAGGACGTTGATTGAAACGGGAAAGACGATGATAGCTGACGCCAAACTACCTAAGTACTATGGGAAGAAGCTGTCAACACTGCATGTTTTACTCAGAATCGTTCCCTCATCAACAAACTTCACAACAAGACTCCGTATGAACTTTGGCGTGGTAGAACTCCCAACATTGCATTCTTCAAGATCTTTGGTTGCAAATGCTATATCCTCTACAACGGAAATGAACATAGAGGTAAATTCGATGCCAAAGCCGACGAAGGTATTTTTGTTGGGTATGCCAAACATTCTAAAGCTTTTCACGTTTTTAATAGATCTATATAAGTGATAGTTAAATCTGTACATGTTACATTTAATGAACATTCTCTCCTTGAGCCACATTTGACTCCAAATGTTGCTAATGATGCTGTTGAGTCTATTGAAACAGGTGCTCCCATTCAAGTTGCGCCTACACAAGATCAAAATGCATCAACTCAAGGAAATCCATCTACATCAGTTGCGCCGAATTTTGATAATAGCGCACCGAGTGAAGATTCAGTTGCACCGTAAAATGCGCCTGATGCTTTCACTCCTGCACCAAATTCTAATGCTGTACCTGGTGTCACTCCCTTTTTCAATTCTGAAACAGTTCAACCCCCTATCTTTAATGATTTTGAAGCTGGTGAAGATGTACCAATTGAAGACCTTCAAGTTACTACAACTCAACCTAACTCACCTCCTGAAATTCGTGAAGTTAAAGGTCACCCAATCACTAATGTCATTGGTGATCTACATGTTGGGGTTCGTAAAAGGAGAGCTACTAACTTTGATGCTTACATTGCATTGATCTCTCAAATCGAACAAAAGAAGGCAGATGAAGCGCTCCAAGATCAAAATTGGGTTGTTGCAATGCAAGAAGAACTCAATCAATTTGAACGATGAAAGGTTTGGACTCTTGTTTCCAAGACCTCATGATCAAGGAGTGATTGGTACGAAATGGGTGTTCAGAAACAAGATGGACGAGAATGGAACCATCACAAGAAACAAAGCAAGATCGGTTGCTCAAGGCTATAGGCAAGAGGAAGGAATCGACTACGATGAAACTTTTGCGACCGTAGCAAGACATGAAGCTATCAGAATCTTTCTAGCTTACGCCGCTCACAAGAACTTCAAGTTAAATCAAATGGATGTGAAGAGCGCGTTTCTAAATGGTGAACTCCAAGAACAAGTCTACGTCGCACAACCACCTGGGTTTAAAGATTCACAATTCCCAAATCATGTTTACAAACTCCAAAAATCTTTGTATGGGCTCAAGAAAGCGCCAAGAGCATGGTACGATACGCTATCCAAGTTTCTCATTGAGAAAGGCTTCACTCGCGGTAAAATCGTTACAACTCTTTTCATTGCCAAACATAATGGTCATAAATTACTTGTTCAAATTTATGTTGATGATATTATATTTGATTTTAATAATGAATTGTTGTGCAAGCTCTTTGAGAAACTTATGAAGAACAAGTTTGAAATGAGCATTATGGGAGAACTTACATTCTTCCTCGGGCTTCAAATCAAGCATATGAATGAAAGCATATTTATCAATCAAGCCATATATACAAGGGATCTAATAAAAAAATTTGGACTTGAGAATGCTAAAGCATACGACACTCCAATGGCTACCGGTAACAAACTCGACAAAGAATTAAAAGGTAAAAAGGTTGATCAAACTCTCTACCGAGGTATGATTGGCTCACTCCTTTATCTAACCGCTAGTAGGCCTGATATAATGTTTAGTGTTTGTGTTTGCGCTCGTTATCAATCTGACCCTAGAGAAGCACACTTGATTGTTGTGAAACGTATTATAAGATATCTCTCCGGCACTGTTAACCTTGGACTTTGGTACACCAAAGATTCGAATTTTAAACTTGTAGGTTATTCAGATGCGGATTATGCAGCGTGCACAATTGACAGAAAGAGCACAAGTGGCACTTGTCATTTCCTCAGATATCGACTTGTGTCATGGGCAAGTAAGAAACAAGCTTCAGTATCTGTCTCAACTATGGAAGTAGAATATATCGCTGCTGGAAGTTGTTGCTGCTAGATTCTATGGATGAAGCAACAATTGGTGGATTATGACATCATTGAAGAAAAGTGTCCCATCTACTGCGACAATACATCAATAATTGCCGTTTCTGAAAATCCCGTCATGCACTCTAAGACCAAACACATAGACATCAAGTATCACTTCCTCAAAGACCACGTGGAGAAAGGCAACATTCATTTGGAACACGTGGGAACCGACTTTCAAATCGCCGACATTCTTACAAAAGCACTAGATGCTAAAAGGTTCATATTTTTGAGAGGTGAAATGGGTATGCTTGAACTTAACTAGTCTATATAGTTTTATCATTACTAATTATTTATTTTGTCTTGTTAAGTTGTATTTCAATTATAGATCAATTTCAAAGTTTCAAGGAAACTCTATGCGCCCCATTACGCGCCTCACTCATAGCGCGCCTCATTTATTCACTACGCGCCTGTGTGATTCTCGCGCCTATTCAAGAGCATAATTAATGATGCGGCTCAATCAATGCTCCTCATTTAATATTTCAATGATTGAACGTATTCAATTTTTCACAAGTACCAGGTATGTTATTCTTATTTATTGCATATAGAATCTATGTCGTTTCACGACATTCCATGATTGTTCAAGGGTACTTGTGTAATTAATATTTCTCTCGTTTTCCGTTTCTCAAAATATTTATTTTTGGGGATTTATTTCTTGCACCCCAGTCTTATACCAAAACAGATATTTTTGGTATTTGTGCAAAAATTAGTCAAAATTGTTCATACACTTATGAGGGAAGTGGAGCAATTTTCTGCACATTTGGTGCCACCTCACCGTACTTTTATGACACCATCATGTAGACTGTTCGTAGTGGTGCCCTAGGCACGTTTAATAAACGTTGTAATTGTTATCATTTATTTCATATTAATAAAGAGATGTTTTGATTATTATTGTTGTTCATGTTTACTTATAATAATCTCCGTCCCTAGTACTTGTTAAGCACAAGTATAAAGGCTAAATGATCATGGGATGATTATGTTAGATTTATGGGTACTTGTTTGGAACAAGGTACTGGACATGACCCGCTCTATGAGATTTATGTCATGGTCTATGTCGTACATATGTCTCATATTAGTTATGTCATTTGAATCCTTGGACATGAAGTTATTATAGTCTTTCACTTGATGAACATTATGTTTGACATATTCAAACGCTACCTTTAACCGGGTAGTTATAAAGGGTATGATTGGCATAATCGGATTCACGTAGGGAAGAATAATAAGCTAAATGGATTTGTCCCTCTTCGGAGAGATGTCAAGCTTGGGCCTCTCGTAGGAATGATGTTGATGAAATGTTCGGCCGGACTCAAATAAATTGATTGGATCAATGTCATTTGGATTATCAACATATTCGGAATCGAGAAAGTATTGAACAAAACAAGTTGACTTGTTGACCATGACTTGTGTTCAATGACATCGTGGACAAAGGGATTGTGACATATTCTAAAGGAATGCGAACTTGTATCTAGTTATACTATTTGGGTAGGTGTGACAGTTTGCTAGAACCTAATCATATCTTATGGTTTCATGTTTGAACCCATTGCCAACTTAGTATAATCCTAGAGGGTCACACACAATAGAACGAATCTTTAAAAGGACAAAATTGGATTTTTGGAAATTCTGGACATTCTGGGGAAGTGGACGACCGTACAGTGTGGACTGGGCGGCCGCACACTTAGCTCAGTTTTGTACCAGTTTGTTTCAGATAGTTGTGCGACCGCACAGTGTATTCTGGGCGGCCGCACAGTACTGTCGGCTGGCACTTTCCTAATTCGATTTGGAATGTCTTTTGACACAAGGTTCCTATTTGGAATAGGTCTTGCTTGTGTATAAAAGGATGATTTCGGCCAGAACCTCAGTAATAGCCTTTTTGTGAGTCTCAAAGAGTTTGAGAGAGGTTTTATTTTGTTCCAAGACATCTCTTGATTGAAGAACAAAATAATACACAATTAAAATTCCATATAGTCATTATCAATTGTGAAAGTGTGTTTCATAATTGTTGGTCTAGCAACCAAGATCAAGAAGCTCCTTGATATTCGTTCGTGGTGTGGATACCGCTAGAGGGTGAAGCTCATCATCTTCATAGTTCGTATTCTTACTATTCATTGTGATCAAGCTTCAAGTTCTCCACAAAGACCAAGAGAAATTTGATAGCCATCAAGGGTTAGTTTTTCCTTTATTCATTATGTTGTATTTGATTTAATCATATGAACGGATCCATGGCTTTGGGTTTCTTAAATTTTAAATGATATATTCCGCTGCGCATGTTACATCGAAACCCAACGGTGGTATCAGAGCCCCGTTCATGTTGATTATTTCAATACCTAGATCATGTCATGTGTATATAAATTGTTTATGTGCCTTGCATGATATGAATATTGGAATATATGATGTTTATGTGTTATGTGATTTTATGTAGTTTATTGTTTTGCAACTTTACTCGCACGATTCAATCGCAATAAATAACTTATGGTAGATTCAGAATTGTTGATTATTAATTTTTGATTGGATCAAAGTTTTAATAATCGGGGAAAAACAATTTTGAGACAAAATTTTCGAACCTTGAAAATTCTGCACATTCTGATGGCACCGGGCGACCGCACAAAACGCCTTAGGCGGCCGCACAGTTTTGGGCGACCGCACAAGGGTTTTGGGCGGCCGCACAAGGGGATCAGAAGGTCTGATTTTGGTCAAAAACCGAATCTGGAATTTTTCGAAAATTCAACAAAACCAGTAACAGAACCAGTCCAGACTTGCTGATCTGGAATGGGTTTTGGGTAGTTGGTTTGTGTGTGGATTTTGGGGTTTGATTTTCCTATTTGTTTTAGTCTTGTGACTCCTAGATTGGTTCAAGTTTTGGATGGCTAATCTGCGTTCATCGAGATTGTGTTTCCCAAAATTGATCGCAATCAAAGTTTCAAAGATAAAACGAAGTTAGAATTATGAAGAGTTCATAATTGCTAAAATTGAGAAACAAAGTTCTTGATTCAAAGATTGGAGATCCATGTGGAATTGTGAATGCAATTGGCCTACGTTCATCGAGACCATCTATTGCTTAGTTTCGGCCACATGGACTACTTTCTTGGTTTCTTGAATTAGTGCGGGATTGTGGTTGCCTAATGGCTTAGTTCGACCGCACTTCTTGTTGTCTTGATTTGGAGATAATAACCAAAGTTGAAATAGTCTCATCCTCATAATTATAGAGAAACTAAAGATACATAAATATCATGCTTAAATTAATGGAGATTAATTTAGTGGCTAAACTTGATGTGTAACATGTTTATATTATGTGCTCATAAATGTGTTATATGCTATATGTGATGAACCTTCATAGAAAGTTTTAAGTCCTTCATTGCCATGCCATGATTAAAACACTTATTTATACATGTGTAATCTTGATGTGGGTTCGCCTCCGCGAAGTGCATTAATTTTATTCATGTATGAGCAAGATGAGGTTCATTAATTTTAATGTGGGCTTGCCTCCGCAAGGTGCATTAAATTAAATGGTTCATATACGTTTAAAGTGGTTGGACTTAATTAGGCGTCAAAACAGTTTTGGGCCTAGGCAAAAGATGAGATTAAACATGCTTTTTGAAATTGGATTTCTCAAAGAATCTCATAAAAGGATCTAAGAATCATATAGGATATGATTGACATGATTGTCTACCTAATTAATTTAGTTTTGAGCGGTCCGCCTCCGTGGACTCAAAAGTTAAATTAAAGTTGGATCTTAGCCCAATTAAATTATATTATACATTGGATGTATATGAAGGTTATATAATTTAGTGGGAGTATTTTGTTTGAAAAATACATTATTTATCTCTTTAATGAAAAATTGGTACTTATTAAATTTTGCATATTTGTAGATAATGACTAATAACACTCAATCAATGTCGTTGCGATCGATCCTTGAGAAGGATAAGCTCGAAGAGAGTGGTACTAACTTTATGGATTGGATCCGTAGCATAAGAATCGTTCTTAGGCAAGAAGATAAGTTGTACATTCTCGATGGGCCTCTCCCCGCTGAACCACCGCCTACTGCCCCTAGGGCAGAAAGAGACAATTACAAGAAACATCGTAATGATTCTAGAGATGTAAGTTGTCTCATGCTTGCTGCTATGTGCTCAAAACTCCAACAAAGTTTGGAACATTTGGAAGCCTATGAGATAGGCGTGGAGTTGAGAACCATGTTTCAAGAGCAAGCTAGGCAAGAGAGGTACAAGACCATTGTTGCATTCACTACTTCTAAAATGAATGAAGGGCAACAAGTGAGTCCTCACTTTCTTAAAATGAAAGGTTATGTAGAGCACCTTGAGAAACTTGGCTATCCAATCCCATTGGAGCTAGCCACGGATCTCATTCTTAATTCATTGCCTTAAAGTTATAATCAGTTTGTGATGAATTATAACATGCATGGAATGGATAAGAATCTCTCTGAGTTGCATGGGATGCTCAAAACTGCAGAGATGAAAATAGTGGAGAAAGGTTCTCCCGTGCTCTTGGTTCATGATGGGAAGAAGGCTAGTGCCAAAGGAAAGGGTAAGAAAGTTGTCAAACCCAAAATAAGCAAGGTAAAGGTTGCCAAGGCTTCTGAGGCAAAACCCGATTCACAAAAGGATGCAATCTGTTTCCATTGTCAAGAAATTGGTCATTGGAAACGTAATTGCAAGGCTTTCTTGGAAGAGCAAAAGAAGAAGAAGGGCAGCAAGGCTGCGTCGACTTCAGGTATCTATATGATAGATATTCTCCTTTCTACCACTGATTCTTGGGTATTGGATACCGGATGTGGTTCTCACATTTGTCTAAATGTGTAGGGACTAAAGAATAGGAGACTGCTTAAAGAAGGTGAAGTAGATCTACGCGTGGGGAATGGAGCAAGAGTTGCTGCATTAGCCGTAGGGACTTATGAAGTCACTTTACCTTCCGGGTTAATTCTTGTTTTGAACAATTGTTATTATGTTCCGGATTTAAGCAAAAATATTATTTCAATTTCTTGTTTGGATAATGAAGGTTTTAAGTTTCTTATTGAGAATAAGAAATTTTCTATTTATTTAAATGATGTGCTTTATGGTATTGCTAATTCATTTAATGGCCTTTATATCTTGGATGTCAAGAATGAAAATAATGACAATGTCTATCATGTAAATAAGAAATCTAAACCTAATGATGTAAATCATACTTATTTGTGGCATTGCCGTCTCGGTCATATTAATGAGAAGCGTATCTCAAAACTCCATGGGGACGGACTTTTGGGTTCATGTGACTTAGAGTCATATGATATTTGTGAGTCGTGTCTTCTTGGAAAAATGACTAAGACACCTTTTACCAAGTTGGGTGAAAGGGCAAGCTACTTATTGGGGTTGATACATTCCGATGTATGCGGACCATTAAGTAGCAATGCTAGGGGAGGATTTCAATACTTCATAACCTTCACTGATGATTATAGTAGATTTGGGTATGTTTACCTAATGAAACATAAGAGTGAAGCATTTGAGATATTTAGAATATTTCAAAATGAAGTAGAAAAACAACTTGGCAAAAGTATCAAGGCACTTCGATCAGATCGTGGTGGAGAATACTTGAGTCAAGAATTTGATGATTATCTAAAGAATTGTGGAATAGTTTCACAATTGACTCCACCTGGAACACCACAATGGAATGGTGTGTCCGAGAGGAGGAATCGAACTTTGTTAGACATGGTTCGATCAATGATGAGTCAAGTTGATCTTCCAATATCCTTTTGGGGTTACGCCCTAGAAACCGCTGCTTTCACACTAAATCGTGTTCCAACTAAATTGGTTCAAAAGACTCCATATGAGATGTGGAGCGGAAAGAAGCCTTGTCTGTCTTTCATGAAGATTTGGGGTTGTGAAGCTTTTGTCAAAAGACTTGTCTCAGACAAGCTTGCACACAAATCTGATAAATGTATTTTCGTGGGATATCCTAAGGAAACTAGAGGATATTACTTTTACAACCGTGAGGACAACAAAGTGTTTGTTGCCCGAACTGGTGTCTTTCTAGAGAAAGAGCTTCTCTCCAAAGAAATCAGTGGGAGTAAAATAAATCTTGAAGAAATTCGAGACCCAGAAAATAACATTGAACCAATAGTTGAACAAGAACCACAATAAGTTGTGGAACCTGTTCAAAATACACAAGTAACTCGCAGATCCAGTAGGTTACGATCCGAGCCCGAGAGATATGGATTTCTCATAACGGATAGTAATGACGTAGAAATCATTGAGAATGATGAACCGTCAACCTACCAAGAGGCGATGTCTTCTCCTGATTCGGATAAGTGGCTTGGAGCCATGGAATCCGAATTGCAATCCATGCAAGACAATTAAGTTTGGAATTTGATTGATGCACCCGAAGGTGTAAAAACCATAGGATGCAAATGGGTCTTCAAGAAAAAGACTGACATGGATGGGAAGGTGCATACTTACAAAGCTAGACTTGTAGCGAAAGGTTATAGGCAAGTTCATGGTATTGACTATGATGAGACCTTTTCACCCGTAGCAATGATCAAGTCTATAAGAATTTTGCTTGCCATTGCCGCATATCATGACTATGAAATATGGCTGATGGACGTCAAAACCGCTTTCCTGAATGGAAAACTCCAAGAGGATGTGTATATGACACAACCAGAAGGTTTTGAACAAGATTCTAAGGTATGCAAGTTGCAGAGATCCATCTATGGATTGAAGCAAGCTTCTAGGAGTTGGAATCTCCGTTTTGATGAATCGGTCAAAGAGTTTGGTTTCATCAAGAACGAAGATGAGCCTTGTGTATACAAGAAGATTAGTGGGAGCATAGTGCTATTCCTTATTTTATACGTGGATGACATATTGCTCATTGGAAACGATATTCCTACACTTCAGTCTGTGAAGACTTGGTTAGGAAAATGTTTTGCAATAAAAGATATGGGTGAAGCCGCATATATTCTTGGCATTAAGATCTATAGAGATAGATCAAGGAGGCTACTTGGTTTAAGCCAAAGTACATACATTGACAAGGTCATTAGAAGATTCCGTATGGAAAATTCTAAGAGAGGCACCTTGCCCGTGTTACATGGAGTTTCTCTAAGCAAGACTCAATGTCCTAAGACAAACGATGAGCGTGAGAAAATGAATGATGTTCCATATACTTCGGCAATTGGGTCCATCATGTATGCCATGATTTGTACTAGGCCGGATGTATCTTATGCTTTGAGCATGACAAGTAGATACCAATCCGACCCTGGCGAAAATCATTGGATAGCTGTAAAATCGATTCTTAAGTACTTGAGAAGAACTAAAGACTCGTTTTTGGTCTATGGAGGAATGGAAGATGATCTCGTTGTAAATGCTTACACGGATGCAAGCTTCCAAACCGACAAAGATGATAGCCGATCGCAATCGGGTTTTGTGTTTATGTTAAATGGTGGAGCTGTAAGCTGGAAGAGTTCCAAGCAAAGTACAACCGCTGATTCTACAACAGAAGCTGAGTATATTGCTGCATTGGATGCTGCAAAGGAAGCTGTTTGGATTAAGAAGTTCATAACTGAACTTGAAGTGGTTCCTAGCATTGCTAATCTAATAGACCTTTATTGCGATAATAATGGTGCTATTGCTCAAGCAAAGGAACCAAGAGCACATCAGAAATCCAAACACATACTTAGGCGTTTTCATATCATTCGAGAGATCGTTGATAGGGGAGACGTAAATATATGCAGAGTGCCTACTGATGACAATGTTGCGGACCCCCTAACAAAGGGACTTCCACAAGCTAAACATGATGGTCATGTTAGGTCCATGGGTATTAGATACATGGGAGATTGGGCCTAGGGCAAGTGGGAGATTGTTGGTAGTGGTGCCCTAGGCACGTTTAATAAATGTTGTAATTGTTATCATTTATTTCATATTAATAAAGAGATGTTTTGATTATTATTGTTGTTCATGTTTACTTATAATAATCTCCGTCCCTAGTACTTGTTAAGCACAAGTATAAAGGCTAAATGATCATGGGATGATTATGTTAGATTTATGGGTACTTGTTTGGAACAAGGTACTGGACATGACCCGCTCTATGAGATTTATGTCATGGTCTATGTCGTACATATGTCTCATATTAGTTATGTCATTTGAATCCTTGGACATGAAGTTATTATAGTCGTTCACTTGATGAACATTATGTTTGACATATTCAAACGCTACCTTTAACCGGGTAGTTATAAAGGGTATGATTGGCATAATCGGATTCACGTAGGGAAGAATAATAAGCTAAATGGATTTGTCCCTCTTCGGAGAGATGTCAAGCTTGGGCCTCTCGTAGGAATGATGTTGATGAAATGTTCGGCCGACTCATATAAATTGATTGGATCAATGTCATTTGGATTATCAACATATTCGGAATCGAGAAAGTATTGAACAAAACAAGATGACTTGTTGACCATGACTTGTGTTCAATGACATCGTGGACAAAGGGATTGTGACATATTCTAAAAGAATGCGAACTTGTATCTAGTTATACTATTTGGGTAGTTGTGACGGTTTGCTAGAACGTAATCATATCTTATGGTTTCATGTTTGAACCCATTGCCAACTTAGTATAATCCTAGAGGGTCACACACAATAGAACGAATCTTTAAAAGGACAAAATTGGATTTTTGGAAATTCTGGACATTCTGGGGAAGTGGGCGACCGCACAGTGTGGACTGGGCGGCCGCACACTTAGCTCAGTTTTGTACCAGTTTGTTTCAGATAGTTGTGCGACCGCACAGTGTATTCTGGGCGGCCGCACAGTACTGTCGGCTGGAACTTTCCTAATTCGATTTGGAATGTCTTTTGACACAAGGTTCCTATTTGGAATAGGTCTTACTTGTGTATAAACGGATGATTTCGGCCAGAACCTCAGTAATAGCCTTTTTGTGAGTCTCAAAGAGTTTGAGAGAGGTTTTATTTTGTTCCAAGACATCTCTTGATTGAAGAACAAAATAATACACAATTAAAATTCCATATAGTCATTATCAATTGTGAAAGTGTGTTTCATAATTGTTGGTCTAGCAACCAAGATCATGAAGCTCCTTGATATTCGTTCGTGGTGTGGATACCGCTAGAGGGTGAAGCTCATCATCTTCATAGTTCGTATTCTTACTATTCATTGTGATCAAGCTTCAAGTTCTCCACAAAGACCAAGAGAAATTTGATAGCCATCAAGGGTTAGTTTTTCCTTTATTCATTATGTTGTATTTGATTTAATCATATGAACGGATCCATGGCTTTGGGTTTCTTAAATTTAAAATGCTATATTCCGCTGCGCATGTTACATCGAAACCCAACAGTGGTATCAGAGCCCCGTTCATGTTGATTATTTCAATACCTAGATCATGTCATGTGTATATAAATTGTTTACGTGCCTTGCATGATATGAATATTGGAATATATGATGTTTATGTGTTATGTGATTTTATGTGGTTTATTGTTTTGCAACTTTAATCGCACGATTCAATCGCAATAAATAAATTATGGTGGATTCAGAATTGTTGATTATTAATTTTTGATTGGATCAAAGTTTTAATAATCGGGGAAAAACAATTTTGAGACAAAATTTTCGAACCTTGAAAATTCTGCACATTCTGATGGCACCGGGCGACCGCACAAAACGCCTTGGGCGGCCGCACGGTTTTGGGCGACCGTACAAGGGTTTTGGACGGCCGCACAAGGGGATCAGAAGGTCTGATTTTGGTCAAAAACCGAATCTGGAATTTTTCGAAAATTCAACAAAACCAGTAGCAGAACCAGTCCAAACTTGCTGATCTGGAATGGGTTTTGGGTAGTTGGTTTGTGTGTGGATTTTTGGGTTTGATTTTCCTATTTGTTTTAGTCTTGTGACTCCTAGATTGGTTCAAGTTTTGGATGGCTAATCTGCGTTCATCGAGATTGTGTTTCCCAAAATTGATCGCAATCAAAGTTTCAAAGATAAAACGAAGTTAGAATTTTGAAGAGTTCATAATTGCTAAAATTGAGAAATAAAGTTCTTGATTCAAAGATTGGAGATCCATGTGGAATTGTGAATGCAATTGGCCTACGTTCATCGAGACCATCTATTGCTTAGTTTCGGCCACATGGACTACTTTCTTGGTTTCTTGAATTAGTGCGGGATTGTTGTTGCCTAATGGCTTAGTTCGACCGCACTTCTTGTTGTCTTGATTTGGAGATAATAACCAAAGTTGAAATAGTCTCATCCTCATAATTATAGAGAAACTAATGATACATAAATATCATGCTTAAATTAATGGAGATTAATTTAGTGGCTAAACTTGATGTGTAACATGTTTATATTATGTGCTCATAAATGTGTTATATGCTATATGTGATGAACCTTCATAGAAAGTTTTAAGTCCTTCATTGCCATGCCATGATTAAAACACTTATTTATACATGTGTAATCTTGATGTGGGTTCGCCTCCGCGAAGTGCATTAATTTTATTCATGTATGAGCAAGATGAGGTTCATTAATTTTAATGTGGGCTTGCCTCCGCAAGGTGCATTAAATTAAATGGTTCCTATGCGTTTAAGGTGGTTGGACTTAATTAGGCGTCAAAACAGTTTTGGGCCTAGGCAAAAGATGAGATTAAACATGCTTTTTGAAATTGGATTTCTCAAAGAATCTCATAAAAGGATCTAAGAATCATATGGGATATGATTTACCTATAAAAACCCCTCTAATCCACCATTGGAAAGGAGAAAGATTTTGATCACTAAGCAAAAACTCTACAAAAATACTTACAAGATAGTTCTCAAGAACCTCTTGAAGAAGTCTTTGAAGTTCTTTGAAGTATAGGTAAAAAGACTATTCTTCCCTCTCCTCTTCTACTTCATCTCTCCTCTCTTTATTTTACTTTAATCAAAAGTGAAATCACCCAAATACTTTAGGACATGACACTAAAGACTACTTTACTTCATTGAAGCTAGTCACGGATTCATCTCCCTACATTCCAACATCCTTTTAAAACCCCCCTGTTTTCGTAATCAAACTTAGGCTATAAATATTAGGTTTTTCTTATGTTCCTCTAAAACATTGGTGGCGACTCTACAAATCTAAAAATAAGTTAGACATCCTAGGATCCTTCCGCCGCTCTAGCCAAGCGGTGGGCCCTCCCGGGGTATCTACAGTGGCGACTCTGCTGGGGAAGTTTGAGGGTTAAACTTGCGTTTCTGATCAAAGACTTCATTTTCTGGGCATTCTGATTCCTGATGGGGGAAGCGCGCGCCTTTGGCCTTATTGGCCTAAGGCGCGCGCGGCCCACATCAAGGATCAGAGTCGCCCGCTTCTTAATGTTCTTCCTATTCTTCTTCTTTCTTCTACACTAATCATTTCTGCAGGGGTTACAATATACATTCAGGACCAGGGCAATCCCCTGAGTCCAAAGTCTGACAATCTGACAATTTTGTCCAGAAGCGGGCGCCTCCCATAGACTTTGAGCCAGGCGCGCGCATCCCACAACTCGGGCCAGAGGCGCACGCTTCTGGGTGGTTTTCCAGAACAGGAACAACTTCAGAACAGAGCAGAGTGAATGGGGTGTGGGCACAGTTGACTGCATCAGGGACTGATTTGGACCTCTTAAACTATTTTTTTTTGTGTTTTTTTTATCGATCACACGGGTGATTCGAGAGTTGTAATTACGTGCTTACTTTCTTTTCTTTCATAAAAAAAAGTAAAAAACATTTTGTCACATGTTGGACCTCACACTACGTGCACAAATTCCTATAAATTGCTCACTATCGAGTCACACAAGTTCATAACCCCAAACCCGTCGAGACCCGTCCTAGGAAGTTTCAAGCTCCACCAGACCTTGACTCTTTCTAAGCGGTAAACCTCAACCCGTGGCATAGTTCATGACTACATTCCGGGGGTGACCTTAAGCCTCTCATTAGCCTTGCACAAGCCAACACAATTCTAGTTAAGGTCTAACACTCCGTGACTAAGTCGGTTTTCATGTGCCGAGATTTCCCTAAACTAATCTCTTCAAAACATACATGCCAAGTGGTTATCATGGACGAAATAAAACTCCGTCCCCAAGTGGTTATTATGGGCGAAAATAAAAAATCCATCCCCGCATGTATGCTTTACTACATTAATTTAGTTTAATCCCGACATGTGTAGGATTCACAAGCGTGATGGAATTCGATGAGTATATGGGACCGCGAGAAGGTCTATATACTAGTGTGACGATTCCATTATTTCCTTAGAAATTCAAAAGGGACCCCGTCCCTCCGACTTATAAGAAAAAAGTCTTTTTCTTATGTGGTTTGAGTCGTGTGCCCATTGTATGTTCTAAGCCTCTTCATGGACCGAAAGTGTTACTCAAGATTGACAAGGGCCACTTTTGCAATATAGGTTGAATTGGTACTTACAGAGTCTACCGGGATTCAGCGAATCAGTTATTTCATGAAGTGATTACTCCAATAGCTCCAACAACAACCATGACCGGCAGCAGCAACACCATGTCTCTCGAGCAACTTTCAGCTATGGTCCAAGTGCTCCAAGATCAAGTCTCCACTCTTAATAAGGAGGCCCAAAATAAAGATGATCTTTAGTAGTCTCACCTCGACAACCAAAGAGAGGCCCACGAGGCCGAGATGGAGCAAATGAAAGAGAATCTCACCAAGCTCTCGGGTGGTAAAGACAAAGAGAACAATGAAGAGTCCGAATGGACTAAGGGTTTGTTTCAAAGCCCTTATGTTAGTGACCGTACCAAGAAAGTGGGGGAACCGAGCACCGAGAACAATGAGCACAAGATGGTTTATTCAATTATGGCTTACATAGATCAATGCTTCAATGGCCTCAATGTGGGGAAAAGTCCTGACACGAGCCTTTATCAGTCCTCCATTCTCATGAGCACAATGGCCGCTCTCCCCGAAAAGTTCAAGATGCCCGACATTAGCAAGTTCAAGGGCAACTCTTGTCCCATGGCACACATCGAGACTTACATTTGGGCTATGGTACCGAAGACGGTCTCTCCTAAAGTTATGGCACATTTCTTCCCTCTTACTCTCGAGGGGGAGGCAAAGGATTGGTATGCTACTCTCCCACTCACAGTCCATCTTGATTGGGACGCCGGTATGTTTGCCTTCAAGAGTCAATACCAAGGCAACACCACCCACCGGCCAACCAAGAAAGAGCTCGAGAACACTACTCAAAGGTACAACGAGTCCTTCATTGACTTCACGAGAAGGTGGAATGACAAGCTTGCTGAGATTGTCGAGAGGCCTAACACCAAAGAGCAAATGGACATCTTCCTTAAATGTCTAAAGATTGATCTCCGCACCCACCTAAGTGGGGCTTGCTACGCCGATTTCTCTCAAATGTATGAGGCGGGAATCTAAATTGATGAATTGCTTAAAGAGATCAAGAAAAATGCTCCTAGCTTTCGTTACAAGGCCGCCTCTAACTCAAATAAAGAGGCTTCGGTTAATGCCGTCACTACCGACAAGGGGAATTACAAAAAAGTTCCCCCACCACAAGGCAAGAAATTTAAAGATTATTGTATCTACACGCCTCTCCAAGGCATGACTATCACCGAGGCCTTCGAAGCTCTCAAGGCCAAAGGGAAAGTTACTCCTCTCCAAGGGTACAAACCCAAGACGATCCGTCCCAGCCATGCCTACCAGAAGCATTGTGACTACCACCAACATAGTGGCCACACCACCGAGGAATACTTTGTCCTCCGTAATGTCATCCAAGATCTCATAGACAAGAAAGAGTTCGTAGTACCTAGTGGTGACAATGTCAATGTAATAGAGCTAGGAGAGTTTGAGGAGACCACTCGTTCAATCCCAATTGTGAATGAGGGCTCCAATGTGATGAATAAATTTGACAATTCTTGTTACGTTGTGACTTACGATGAGGTAATGATGGAAGTATTAGAGAATAGGAAAAAGAGGCAAGAGGGGAACGTCAACAAGCTAACTCGATCTGGACGAGTCATAGCAAGCAACCCCACTACTTCTGTACCAAGCTCCTCTTCTCAAAGATCGCAAGCTCCCGAAGATCCTTTGTTGATACAACTCAAGAAAACTCAAGCCAACATCTCCATTTGGGACCTCATTGCATCCTCAAAGAAGCACCGAGATCTTGTCATCAGTAATCTTGACGACACATCAGTCTCTCCTGATATAACTCCCGAGGATCTCACTGCAATGATAGGCCACATTCATTTTGGCAATGTCATCACTTTTGCCGACATGGACCTCCCACCATTTGGGTCCGATCATAATGAGGCCATTTATCTCAAAGTAAAGCAAGGGGGAGACCTATTTCAAGAGTCATGGTTGACGGTGGTTCCGCACTCAACTTGATGCCCGGCCGAATCATGGGCATACTGGGGCTTAAGAATTCAGACCTAAAGCCTTCTACTCAAGTGATCCGAGGTTACGACAGCACTGCCCGCACTGTCATGGGTATGGTGGAAATAGACATTGAGTTTGGGAGCATGGTCATGTCTGTCCCATTCCAAGTGCTTGATGTCCCTTCCTCATTCAATTTGCTTTTGGGCCGACCGTGGATACACAGTTCTAATGCCGTCCCTTTGACTCTCCATCAGTGTGTCAAGTTCCGAAATGGAGATGAAATAGTGACCGTCATGGCAGAAAATGTCACCATCCATAGAAAAGGGGAACCCGTTCACCAAGTGCAGTATGGTTTAGCAGATTCTACTCTCTCCGGCGTCTCAATCAACGCCATTGACAAAGAAGGGGGAAACGAATCTTGGACCCTCGGCAATCGCAAGGTCCTCCGTATGATGAGGAATATGGACTACTTCCCCGGTTTAGGCCTAGCAAAATATCAACAAGGGAGAATGCAACCCATAGAGGTCCTGTTTGTCAAAAACAAGTTCGGATTGGGATACGAGCCTTCCAAAGATGACTTAAAATACGAGCAATCCGTCAAGAATGAAAAAGCCCGGGCCCGAAAGGAAGGCCGTCATTATGAGATTCCCAATTTAAGGCCTTACCGCAAGACACTGAATGGTTACTTTGTCCGTCAAGGGGAAGACATCCCGTACATGATCTTTCCCGAGCCATGGGTCAACAGTAAGGGCATCAGAAAGCCCGGTCTTGAAGTCTTTTATGGTTGTGAGATTCAGAAATATGAGGGGGAACAGACTCCTATGTCACACCGAGAGTGGTGGGGTAAGAAAGTGACGATAAAATCCGAGACAGAGATTACCGTAGGGAAAGAATTGACGGATTTAGCATCCATGTTCGAGGAACTTGCCCTCATGGATGAGTGCCAAGTCAATGCCATCTACGACACCGACACGAGAAGGGAAACTATCAATGAGATCCAGCCAAGCTCCGAGCCAATCAACAACTGGTATTCTACAAAGGGGCCCGTGGTATCCGAGGAATTCCTGATCGAGAAGATGGGTTGCATTCCGCACAAGGTTACAAAGGAAGACTTGTTCACTTTCACTTTCAAGTCGGAGAGTGTTTTCGACATCCTCACCCAAGAGAATATGGAGGCCATAGCCGAGCGTGTGTTCCCTTTCTTTGTTAATGAAAAATTTGATCTTTCTGAGTACCCCGAAATAGACCACGAATTTAATGAACTAGTTAATAAAGATTCAAATAATGATGAAATAGACCATGAAAACACAACATACTTAAATGAACTTGCTCAACAGGTCCGTAGTCGTGGTGAAAATGGTCCAGGGGCTGACGAAGAACTGCATGTTGTTAATCTGGTTACCGACGAAGAGCCGAAAGAAACCAAGATCGGAAGCTTCTTCAGGGGGGAAGAGAAAGACAGATTGACTGCACTGCTCAAAGAGTTCGTGGATGTGTTTGCATTGTCATACAAAGACATTCCGGGTTTAGACAGAAAAGTCGCTGAGCACAGAATTTCGATCAGAGGGGATGCTAAGCCGACAAATCAGAAACTCAGAAAGATCAAGCTAGAATGGTATCTACAAGTCAAAGAAGAGATAGAAAAGCTTCTTAGTGTGGGCTTCATCAAGGTTATTGAGTATCCGACATGGCTAGCCAATGTGATGACAGTCATAAAGGCTAACGGCAAAGTCCGTGTTTGTGTGGATTTCTGGGATTTGAACAAAGCTTCTCCGAAGGATGACTTTCCATTACCCAACATTGACATGCTCGTCGATTCCACTTCTGCCTACGAGGTCCGCTCATTTGTAGATGGTTTTGCTAGGTACAATCAGATTCTCATGGCCGAGGAGGATCAACACAATACTGCTTTCACAACACCGTGGGGCACCTTTGCTACACAGTTATGCCGTTTGGGCTAAGGAACGCTGGGGCTACTTATCAAAGGGCCGTGACAGACTTGTTCCATGACATGATTCACAAAGAGATCGAGGTCTACGTGGACAACAGGATTATCCACTCGAAGGGGACCGACAGTCTACATTTGATCGACCTCCGCAAGTTCTTTGAAAGGCTTCGACAACACAAGATGAGGCTCAATCCCGCAAAGTGAACTTTTGGGGTTATCCGAGGCAAAGTTCTTGGCTACATGGTTACCGAGAGGGGAATTGAAGCAGATCCCTCAAAAATCAAGGCAATCATTAACATGCCTCCTCCCAAGACACAGGAAGAAATAAAAGGCTTCATGGACCGACGCTTGCCAAGAAGCTTTCGACCAAGTGAAGCATTACTTGACATGCCCTCTAGTCTTGGTTCCACCACACAAAGATAAGCCTCTCTTGCTTTACCTCATAGTGAATTATGAAGGCCTAGGGGCTATGCTAGAATAAGAGCAACGAGACTCCACAAAGGAGAATGCCATTTATTTTGTTATTCGCCGATTTCAAGGAGGCGAAAAGAAATACTCTGTCTTAGAGAAGTCGTCTGCAGCACTGGTTTGGGTCACTCAAAAACTCAAACATTACATGGAAGCCTTTCCGGTCAAGCTAGTAGCAAAAGTGGACCCGCTCCGCTACATTTTTAGAAGCCTTTCATGTCAACAAGGATAGCCAAGTGGTACTTCATGCTCGCCGGATATGATATCACTTACGTCACACTCAAATCCTTCAGGCAAAAAGTGTTCAGTGATCATCTTGGTGAACTTCCGTGTGACGAAGTGAAGGGGGAGGACTTACAGTTTCCCGACGAGCACTTGGTTTGCACTACAACTGAGGAAAATAAGTGGCAATTCTTTTTCGATGGCGCCACCAATAAACATGGTTATGGGATAGGAATGTTCCTTGTCGATCCAAAGGACATCTACACTCCAATTGCCATCCGTATTGAATTCAAAGCTACCAACAACATTGCCGAGCATGAGGCATGTATAGCTGGGCTGGAAGCGGCCCTAGAAAGAAATGTCACATATCTAGAAGTATTCGGCGATTCCTTGCTCCTTATCAACCAAACATCGGGTAAATTGCGAATCCAAGACCCGACCCTCCAACAGTATGGTCAACATCTTGAGGAATTGGTTGAACTGTCGCGAACCCGAACCCCGCGGGCCCGAGATCGCGAGCTGGACGTCGACTTAAACAATAAACTCTAAAATAATGAAGATAAAAATTTTCCTTTTATACCAAAAGATAATAACACAAAGTTTTGAAATCCAACTTGAACAACGAAATACTAGTGTAAGCCCCACAAGCTCACACTACAAAATAATAAAATATACAAATCTTAGTGATGTCAAAGTGTGGTACAACTATCCCCAAAAGAGTTACACATTTATATAATGTAAACCCACCAATATACACTTGCCCCAAAAGCTCAACCCTCGCGACGTCCTCGTGATCAGCGAGTCTAGTTCCTTGGTCCTGGGGGGGTTAAGGAAAAACAAAGATAAAAAGAAAGGGGGTGAGATAAATCTCAATAAGTTACTAATGCAACTACATGACAAGTTATGATGCAATAATCAATAATAAATCACATAACACATAGCGATTATCATATATCAGATAGCAGCGGAAATGAACACATAACAAGGGATATTAGCCAAGGTTTTCCAAACCGATAAACCAAATAAAGGTCGCTGCGCAGCTTCAATAATCAACAATCAACATCTTCATAGTAGCATGAAAGCTTGAAGAGAAAACCCCAGTACCGGAACCAATAATAAGGGGACAGTGACACACAGTCAAAGCCCGAAAACCAATAGCTAAGTGCTTACAAAGGGGCTAGCTCATCTCACATCCAAGGCCAATCTGGAGGAGGGAAATAATGGGGCAAAACAATGGTCAACCTCATATCACAATGGACTTGGCTGTGCCATCATAATGTTTCGCATCGCCCAAACACACACAAAATACCAGCTGGACTTTTAAGTAAAAGCTAAGTAATAAATACTAGCACGATAAACAACCATTGATTCCAAAGTAGGGAACCATACAAAGTGATCACCAATAAGATGAAATGAACCAACAACACACCAGTAAGGTGTTCCAATAAACTCAACCATGATAACACAATTCCCATATCACGTTCAATCACAAAGGATCCAGTTAACTCAAGAACACAACCAAAACTGCTCACTCGTCTCGAAGAGCTCAAGGAGAGCTTCAAAACGATAATTTATACACCTAAAAAGGAGTCCGGATGAGGGAGCTATGGCTCTCGAAAGATTGGACAAAAAGGGAAATAAATTTCACACCAGGGGAGAGGGTGCGCGCGCCTCCTATGGGAGGGTACGCGCGCCTCCATCCATCAGAAGGTTTTACCAGAAAGGGGGAGAGGGGGGGGGTGCGCGTGCTTCACACCAAATGGTGCGCGTGCCTCCAAAGGAATTCAGCAAAACCCAGAATTCTTCCTGGGTTCTTCAACTCGGAAATGGACATAAAAACCCACCATTTTCACATCTAAATCAACAATCTCAAGGTTAATACTTCTAGGTATCAAAACCAAGGTACCCTAGCAACTTAGAAACTCAAAATGGCTCGCAAGACATAAATTAGAACATCCAATCCAAGAGATTTCAACCCAACATCAATTTCTCACAAAATTTATCAAACCATTGAAATAACTCAAAACTCATCCAAGATTGCAATAAACGACCACAATAACATCATACAACCATGGATGAACATTTCTAGCATAAAATGGGGGAAAAGCAACTTACTTGAGATTTCTCAAAGATGATGGATTTCAAATATTTTTGGCCTCCTACGATCCTATCGACGATCTAAACAAGTTTCAAGTTATGAGAAATGAGAGATAATGAGAGGAAGAGGAAGAAAATGAAGAGAGAAGGAAGAGAGAAAAACTTACCTTTTGCTATGGAAGAGAGAGAGAGAAATGTGCTGGGAGAGAGATGGAGTGAAAGAGTGAGGGAGGAGAGTAGGGAAGGAGTAGGAGAAATTATTTGAACATTTTACACTTAGGCCCCTCCCCCTAACTACCCTGTCACGACCCGAAAACTAGGCTCTATTTTATTAGTAATAAGTAATTATTATTTATTTATTTGCTTATTTATTTATTTATTTTATTATTTATTTAAATATCTATGTGTGCATTTTATGTTTCATAATAATTATGCCTAGCATTTTATTTGAGTCATTTGGGTTAGTGTAGTTTTGTTGGGTCTTAATTGTTAGTAGGGAGTGTAAGTAATTGTGTTAGTAGATGGGGAAGGGGTCTAAGTGTAAGTTTTTGAAATAATTCTCCCTACTCCCTCTCTTCTCCCTTACCTCCCTACTCTTTCACCCTCACTTCTCATCTCTCTCTCCCAGCTCAATCTCTCTCTCTCCTTGGTGGTAAGTTTTTCTTCTCTCCCTTCTCTCTTCATTTTCTCCCTCTTCCTCTCATTATTTCTCATTTCTCATAACATGAAACTTGTTTAGATCGTCGATAGGTTCGTGTGGAGTCAAAAATATTTGAATTCTGTCGTCTTTGAGAAATTCCGGGTAAGTTGCTTTTCCCCCATTTTTATACTAAAATGTTCATATCATGCTTATATAATGCTTGAGTTGTTATATTTGGAGTTTGGTTGAGTTTAGAATTTATTTGGAATTTATTTGAGTTTTGGTCAAAAATGGTGATTTTAGGAATGTTGGGTTTGAATCTTGATCTTGGTTGATAAATGGTATTATTTGAGTCCCCATTCTAGTTATAAGTTGTTTTGGGTTCATCTCTATGCTTGGTGGAAGGTTGATTGTGTTTGATTTTGATTGTTGTGTGAAATGGGTAAGAAAAATGGTAGAACCCAGCTAAAAATTCCTCCCAGCCCGTAGACCAGGCGCCCGCCCGGGTTGGACCAGGCGCCCGCCTATATGCCCTTTCCTGATGGCCAGACCTTCTGGTCATTCAAGCGCGTGCCCGACCCCCTCCAGGCGCCCGCCCGCCCCCTATTCCAGAAATCTTCCTTTTTTGCTTGTTTAAAACTAAGTGACTCCCCTAGTTTAAGTATAATTACACTAATTAACTTAAGTTAACATCGTGGAACACTTTATCAATTGGATTTGGTTCTTTGTGAATAAAAATGTTATAGAATTTGATTGAGTATCGTTTGGGAGTATGTGCCATCTTTAATGTGTGGTTTGGATTGGTTTACCTTTGTGGTAATTTATTTGGAATGGTTCCCTACTTTGGAATCAGTGGTTGTTTATTTAAGCTAGAGTTTAGTACTTAGCTTTTATTTGAAAGTCCAGCTGGTTATTTGTGTATCGAGTCAGGCAATGGATAATGCTATAATGGCACAAGCCAAGTCCAGTATAGCATCGCCCATTGGTCCTTCTTTCCTCATCCAGATTGGCCTTGGATGGGATGAGCTAGCTCCTTTTGTGAGTATTCTAGCTAGGCGTTTTGGAGCATGACTTTGTGGCATGGCTCCCGCCCTTTGTGGCACGTTACTTGGTTATTGGTTCCGGTACCGGGGGTTTTCTCTTCAGGCTTTCATGCTATTATGAAGATGTTGATTGTTGATTATTGAAGCTGCGCAGCGACCATTATTTGGTTATATCAGTTGGGAAACCTTGGCTAATATCCTTTGTTAAATGTTTATTTCCGCTGCTATCTTTTAATTGATAAATGCTATGTGCTAAGTGATATTTGTTATTGTTTATTGCTTATTGCATATTAGCATGTCATGTAGTTGCATTAGTAACTTATTGAGATTTATCTCACCCCCTTTCTTTTTGTCTTTGTTTTTCCTTAACCCCCCCCCCAGGACCAAGGAATTAGACTCGCTGATCACGAGGACGTCGCGAGGGTTGAGCTTTTGGGGAAAGTGTATGTTGGTGGGTTTACATTATATAAATGTGTAACTCCTTTGGGGATAGTTGTACCACACTTTGACGTCACTAAGATTTGTATATTTTATTATTTTGTAGTGTGAGCTTATGGGGCTTACACTAGTACATTGTCGTTGTTAAATTGTTTTCCAAAACTTGGTGTTACCATCTTTTGTTATGAAATGAAATTTTTATCTCCGATATTTTGGTGTTTTGATTAGTAAGTCGACGTCCAGCTCGCGATCTCGGGCCCGCGGGGTTCGGGGTCGCGACATACCCTTTCTCAAATAAACTCCCCACTAACAAATAAGACTCAACACTTATACACTAGCACAAATGACCCAAATAATATGCTAGGCATAAATTATTATAACACATGAAATGCACACATAAATATTTAAATCAAATAAATAAATAAATAAATAAGCAAATAAATAAATAATAATTATTTATTACTAATAAAATAGAGCCTAGCTTTCGGGTCGTGACATTCACTCCCCCTTAAAGAAAATTCGACCCGAATTTTAACGAGACTTACCCGAATTAAAAAGCCACGGATATTTCCCCTCGATCTCATCTCGGAGATCCCATGTCGATTCTTCAACATTATGATTCCTCCAAAGAACTCGAACCAACGCAATGCTTTTGTTTCTCAATTCTTGGACTTTGGCATCTAAAATCCGAACCGGTCGTTCCTCATAAGTCATATCGGGCTCTATATCCTCCGGTACCCTCGGTAACACGTGCGATGGATCATGAACATACTTCCGAAGAATAGAAACGTGAAAAACATTATGCAACCTGTCCAAAGACGGCGGCAACGCAAGTCGATACGCAAGAAGTCCCACTTTCCCCAAAATCTCAAACGGACCTATAAACCTCGGAGCCAACTTGCCTTTCTTCCCGAACCTTCGAATACCCACCTTCAGAGATACTTTCAAGAACACCAAATCACCGGTCTGAAAACTAAGATCTCGCCTTCGGTTATCTGTGTAGCTCTTATGTCGACTCTGGGCTGTTTTCAATCAATCCCGGATGACTCTAACTTTCTCAACTGAATCCTGAAGCAATTCAATACCCACGATCTTCGCTTCACCAACTTCATCCCAACAGATAGGCGATCTACATTTTCTCCCATATAAGTCCTCATAAGGCGCCATCTCGATACTAGCCTGATAACTGTTGTTGTAAGAGAATTCCACTAACGGTAGGTGCGAATCCCAAGAATCAGAAAAGTCTATCGAACAAGCTCGCAACATATCCTCCAAAATCTGAATGGTCCTCTCGGATTGACCGTCGGTCTGAGGGTGAAAAGCTGTGTTGAATCGCAAATCTGTACCCAAAGCTTCCTGAAACGCCTTCCAGAATCTAGAAGTAAACCTCGGGTCTTGATCTGACACAATACTAACCGGAACACCATGTAATCTGACAACCTCATCAATGTAAGCAAGCTTCTCCATCGAATATCTGATGTCAATCGGCAAGAAATGGGCACTCTTGGTCAATCTATCCACTATTACCCAAACACTGTCATACTTCCTACGGGTACGAGGTAGTCCCGTAACGAAATCCATGGTCACATGCTCCCATTTCCACTCGGGAATCTCTAACGGCTGAAGTAGTCCTGCGGGTCTCTGATGCTCGGCTTTGACCTGCTGACAAGTTAGACACTTCGAAACATACTCCGCTAATTCCCTTTTCATATTATTCCACCAAAAATGCTGTTTCAAATCCTGATACATCTTCGTACTACCCGGATGAATAGTATATCTCGATTTGTGACCCTCATCTAAAACTTGCCTCTTTATTCCACCAACATCGGGTACACACAAATGATCACGGAAAGTTGAAACTCCACTCGAGCTAACAGAAAAATCCTCGAAGTTCTTCTCTTTCAATTTACCCATTATCTTCACCAACTCGGGATCTTCTTTCTGAGCTTCCTTTATCCTCTGAATTAGTGTCGGAGACACCCTAATATTCGCAAAAATAGCCCCATGTCTCGATTCACGAGGACACCAATCTCGAACATCCTCAAGCATCTTCCACTCTCGAACCATCATCGAAGCCACATAAGACTTCCTACTAATCGCATCGGCGACCACATTCGCCTTTCCCGGGTGATAGGAAATCGTACAATCATAATCCTTCAACAATTCCATCCATCGGCGTTGTCTATTATTCAACTCTTTCTGGGAGAAAAGGTATTTCAAACTCTTGTGATCGGTAAAAATCTCAAACTTCGCTCCATAAAGGTAGTGCTTCCACTTATGCAACGCAAAGACTATCGCAGCCAACTCCATATCATGAGTGGGGTAATTCTGTTCACTAGGGGTCAACTTCCTCGAAGCATAAGAAATTACTTTCCCGTTCTGCATCAACACACAACCCAAACCCTCTTTCGAAGCATCACTGTAAATTACTAAATCGTCATTTCCATTCAGCAAGGTCAAGATCGGTGCAGTAGTCAACCTCTTCTTCAATTCCTCGAAGCTACTTTGGCATTTTTCACTCCACACAAATGGTACATCCTTCCGGGTCAACTGAGTCATCGGAGTAGCAATCCTCGAAAACCCTTCTATAAACCTTCTGTAATACCCGGCTAAACCCAAAAAACTTCTGATCTCGGTCACTGACTCGGGTCTCTTCCAATCCACTATTGCCTCTATCTTTGAAGGATCCACAGAAATCCCGTCCTTAGAAATCACATGGTCCAGAAATGACACCTTCTCGAGCCAAAATTCGCATTTACTAAACTTCGCAAACAACTGCTCCCTCGCAAGAACGGATAAAACTGTCCTCAAGTGTTGCTCGTGCTCCTCTCTAGATTTAGAGTAGACGAGAATATCATCAATAAAGACCACCACGAATGAATCAAGGTAAGGATGGAAAACCCGGTTCATCAAATCCATAAACACGGCCGGCGCGTTAGTCAACCCAAACGGCATAACCAAGAATTCATAATGACCATACCGAGTGCGAAAGGCAGTCTTCAGAATATCCTCAGATCGAATCTTCAACTGATGGTACCCACTCCTCAAATCAAGTTTAGAGAACACAACGGACCCTTGAAGCTGATCAAACAAATCATCAATGTGAGGTAGAGGATACTTGTTTTTCACTATAGCCTGATTCAACTTTCGGTAGTCGATACACAATCTCAACGACCATCTTTCTTCCGCACAAACAAAACCGGTGCTCCCCATGGGGAAACACTAGGGCGGATAAACCCTCGATCCAACAACTCTTGCAACTAAACCTTTAGTTCCTTCAATTCTGCGGGAGCCAACCTATACGGTGCCTTTGAAATTGGAGCCGTACCCGGCAAAAGATCTATACAAAATTCTATTTCACGATCTGGAGGCATATCATATTCAGAAGAGAAAACATCGGGAAATTCCCTAACTACCCAAACACTCTCCAAACTAGGGGATTCTTTCCTAGTATCAAGCACACTAGCCAAGTACCCCTCACAACCACGGTGCAATAATTTTCTCGCTTTCACATAAGAAATGATACGAAAATTTCTACCAAAAGGCATAGCCTCAAAAGTAAACTTAGGCACATCAGGGATGGAAAAGTTAACGACCTTTCTACGACAGTCAACAGAAGCATGAAACTTGCTTAACTAATCCATACCCAAAATAACATCAAAGTCCTGAATAGGAAGGACTACCAAGTCCGCACACAAGACACGGCCACATATAAGCACATCACAAGCACGAAAGACTTTATCAGTCACCAAGCATTCTCCTATAGGGGTCGACACCTCTAGCACATAAGGTAAAGACTCAAATGCAGCATTTAGCATAGAAGCAAATTGCATAGATATGTAGGAATGAGATGATCCTGGATCTACTAACGCTCGGGCGCTCACATTAAACACAGAAACAATACCTCCAATAACGGATGGATCATCGGTAGCTTGTTGTTGATTCATGGCAAATACCCTTCCTTAGACCTTGGGCTTTCCCGTAGCATCTCTTTTCTGACCCTGTGGAGCCCCAGCTCCTACCCCAGTCGGTTGACCTCTGCCTCTAGTACAATCCCTTGCAAAATGACCCATTTGACCACAATTGGTACACCTTCCCTGTTTCTTCCAACACCGGTCCTCTGAATGGCCTTCCTTTTGAACTTCCGCACAAACAATTTCCATGCATACACTGTGTGAGTGTCATCCCAACTAGCTTTAACCCCTTTCCACCAATGCTCGGCGGCCCCAACCAATTTATAAGCCGCAAACCGGACTTTATCCTCGTCCGTGCACTCAAACACATCATAAATTTTCTCCATTGACTCGACCCATAGTTTGGCCTTCTTCACATCGGGCTCACCATCGAACTCTGCTGGTTTCAGTTTCAAGAATTGCTCCAAACCATATCGGGGTGGTGGTGCTTGCTCTACTCTCGGTCCTTGATCATGAATAGCCTTCATGGCCGCCTCAAACATGCCCTGAAACATTGCACGGTTCTCTTCCCGAAGATCATTCTGATTCTGAGCCCCACTAGAACCTTCACCTGTCCTTCTTCTAGCCATTGAGAACAATTACCTGCATAAAACATCAACCGTTACTCACTCCGAACACAACTACCCTCCTAGGTCATACTAGTCCACCTAGACTTATACTTAGAGCCAAACCAGGGCTCTGATACCAACTGTCGCGACCCCGAAGCCTGCGGGCCCGAGATCGCGAGCTGGACGTCGACTTAAACAATAAACTCTAAAATAATTAAGATAAAAATTTTCCTTTTATACCAAAAGATAATAACACAAAGTTTTGAATCCAACTTGAACAACGAAATACTAGTGTAAGCCCCACAAGCTCACACTACAAAATAATAAAATATGCAAATCTTAGTGACGTCAAAGTATGGTACAACTATCCCCAAAAGAGTTACGCATTTATATAATGTAAACCCACCAATATACACTTGCGCCAAATGCTAAACCCTCGCGACGTCCTCGTGATCAGTGAGTCTAGTTCCTTGGTCCTGAGGGGGTTAAGGAAAAACAAAGATAAAAAGAAAGGGGGTGAGATAAATCTCAATAAGTTACTAATGCAACTCCATGACAAGTTATGATGCAATGATCAATAATAAATCACATAACACATAGCGATTATCATATATCAGATAGCAGCGGAAATGAACACATAACAAAGGATATTAGCCAAGGTTTTCCAAACCGATAAACCAAATAAAGGTCGCTGCGCACCTTCAATAATCAACAATCAACATCTTCATAGTAGCATGAAAGCTTGAAGAGAAAACCCCGGTACCGGAACCAATAACAAGGGGACAGTGACACACAGTCAAAGCCCGAAAACCAATAGCTAAGTGCTCACAAAGGGGCTAGCTCATCTCACATCCAAGGCCAATCTGGAGGAGGGAAATAATGGGGCAAAACAATGGTCAACCTCATATCACAATGGACTTGGCTGTGCCATCATAATGTTTCGCATCGCCCAAACACACACAAAATACCAGCTGGACTTTTAGTAAAAGCTAAGTAATAAATACTAGCACGATAAACAACCATTGATTCCAAAGTAGGAAACCATACAAAGTGATCACCAATAAGATGAAATGAACCAACAACACACCAGTAAGGTGTTCCAATAAACTCAACCATAATAGCACAATTCCCATATCACGTTCAATCACAAAGGATCCAGTTAACTCAAGAACACAACCAAAACTACTCACTCGTCTCGGAGAGCTCAAGGAGAGCTTCAAAACGATAATTTATACACCTAAAAAGGAGTCCGGATGAGGGACATGTGGCTCTCGAAAGATAGGACAAAAAGGGAAATAAATTTCACACTATGGGAGGGTGCGCGCGCCTCCTTGATCAGTAGGAAAATCAAGTTTGGAGGAGGAGAGGGTGCGCGCGCCTCCTATGGGAGGGTGTGCGCGCCTCCATCCATCAGAAGGTTTTACCAGAAAGGGGGAGAGGAGGGGTGCGCGCGCTTCACACCAAATGGTGCGCGCGCCTCCAAAGGAATTCAGCAAAACCCAGAATTCTTCCTGGGTTCTTCAACTCGGAAATGGACACAAAAACCCACCATTTTCACATCTAAATCAACAATCTCAAGGTTAATACTTCTAGGTATCAAAACCAAGGTACCCTAGCAACTTAGAAACTCAAAATGGCTCGCAAGACATAATTAGAACATCCAATCCAAGAGATTTCAACCCAACATCAATTTCTCACAAAATTTATCAAACCATTGAAATAACTCAAAACTCATCCAAGATTGCAATAAACGACCACAATAACATCATA
Source organism: Campanula takesimana (assembly GCA_026119855.1). Lineage (NCBI taxonomy): Eukaryota > Viridiplantae > Streptophyta > Magnoliopsida > Asterales > Campanulaceae > Campanula > Campanula takesimana. Next base: position 615,151 of record JAOWBW010000037.1, read on the forward strand.
TAACCATGGATGAACATTTCTAGCATAAAATGGGGGAAAAGCAACTTACTTGAGATTTCCCAAAAATGATTGATTTCAAATATTTTTGGCCTCCTACGATCCTATCGACGATCTAAACAAGTTTCAAGTTATGAGAAATGAGAGATAATGAGAGGAAGAGGAAGAAAATGAAGAGAGAAGGAAGAGAGAAAAACTTACCTTTTGCTATGGAAGAGAGAGAGAGAAATGTGCTGGGAGAGAGATGGAGTGAAAGAGTGAGGGATGTGAGGGAGGAGAGTAGGGAAGGAGTAGGAGAAATTATTTGAACATTTTACACTTAGGCCCCTCCCCCTAACTACCCTTTCTCAAATAAACTCCCCACTAACAAATAAGACTCAACACTTCTACACTAGCACAAATGACCCAAATAATATGCTAGGCATAAATTATTATAACACATGAAATGCACACATAAATATTTAAATCAAATAAATAAATAAATAAGCAAATAAATAAATAATAATTATTTATTACTAATAAAATAGAGCCTAGCTTTCGGGTCGTGACATGAACAGTTCCAAGGCATCATGTTCAATTATTTGCCAAGAGACAAGAAACGTTTTGCCGATGCTTTAGCCACCATAGCCTCATTGGTTGAAATGCCCAAAGGAAAAATGGTGAAACCCTTCAAAATTTCAAGAAGGACTAGTCCGGCATACTGCATGAGTATTGAGATCAATTAAGTCCAAGATAACCCCCCATGGTACACGAACATCATGAGTTTTCTTAACAGCGGCACGTTTCCTGAGAACAGCAATGGGAAAACTCGAATAGCACTACAAAAGCTAGCCGCTAGATATGTATTGATTGGGAACCGAGTCTACAAGAGACATCATCAAGGGATCAATCTTTTGTGTGCAAATGAGTCCGAAGCTCAAGAAATCATGCACGAAGTCCACGAAGGCGAGTGCGGAACCCACATGAATGGGATTATGTTAGCCAAGAAGATACTCCGTATCGGTTACTATTAGACTACCATGGAAAGAGACTGCATCGAGAATGTCAAGAAATGTGCCAAGTGCCAGTTCCATGCTAATTTGCAACATGCTCCGCCTTCACAGCTGTATAACATGACCATAACTTGGCCATTCTCTTGTTGGGGCATAGATATCATCGGCAAAGTCCATCCTACGGGGAGTAACAAACAGTCATTCATCCTTGTGGCTGTGGATTATTTCACAAAATGGGTCGAGGCACAAGCTTACCGAGTTCTGAACGCCAAGAAAGTGGCTGAATTCATGAAGGATAACATCATGTGCCGATACGGTATTCCTCATGAGATCATCTCTGATAATGGGTCTCACTTCGAGAAAGAAATGGATGCAATTTTGGTTAACTACAAAATCACCATGCACAAGTCATCCCCGTACCGCCCTCAAGCCAATGGAGCGGTCGAAGCAGTGAATAAAATGATCAAGGTCATCATACGAAAAATGGCTTCAACCGGTAGGGATTGGCCCGAAAAATTACCACTAGCATGCATTATGGGGCTACCGCACGTCAATACGGTCAGCAACGGGAGAAACTCCGTACTCCTTAGTTTATGGCTCTAAAGCCGTACTCCCAGTTGAACTCGAGGTTCCCTCTCTACGGGTCTTACTCGAGAACCAACTCAACGAGGTCGATTGGATACAAAGTCGATACGAACAACTAGCCTTACTCAACGAAAAGAGGTTAAGAGCGTTTGAACGCACAAGGGCTTATCAACAAAGAATGGCAAGGGCTTTTAACAAGAAGGTTAAGCCTCGAAATATCAAAGCGGGAGATTTGGTCCTAAGACAACATCCTCCCAATGCCATGAATCCCCTTGGGAAGTGGGGACCTCGATGGATCGGTCCTTACGTGGTCAAGAAGATATTAAGCGGCGGTGCAGTCCGACTCGTAGACTTCGATGGTGATCAATTGCCAAAGGAGGTCAACCTCGACAAGCTCAAGAAGTTCTACGCTTAACAAATAAAGACCATTTAAAAAAAAATGCTCGCTAGGTTGAAAACCCGCAAGGGCGGCCTAGGCAAAAATTAGAGCACGTGCAAAAAAGAAGCCCGCTAGATTGAAACCCCGAAAGGGCGGTCTAGGCAAAAAACAGGGTGCACAAAAAAAAAAGGTCTTCATTTGTTCGAACTACGGAGACCTGAGCCTCTCTACGAGAGGAACGTAAGCAACCTTCGGGTGCGGTCTAAAACATAAAATTTTACCCAATCATGTCATAACAAAATGCAATTTTTATTCATCTCTCAAATCATTCTTGCCATTACAACGGATATGTTGAGCAATAAAAGACAATAAAACATTAAAATCCTAAACAAGTGGTCTATTAATTGCAATCTTGGGGTACAAAGAAAAATCTAATCTTTCTTTGGTTTGGGAACCCATTGTTTCTTGCTTTAGCTTTTGACCTTCTTAGGTGGGGGCGGAGCATTCTCGGAACCTCCAAGACGAGAGAAGACGCTAGGATGGGACGGAGCTTCTTCAACCTTTCCCTTACCTTTGTCAAAAGAAGCCTTAACCGGAGCCTTGTATGGGCGTTTCCACACATAAGGAAAATTACCCTTACCTTTCCCCTTCTTTTTCTTAGGAAAATAGCGCGGCCTAGGGGCTTCAACACGAACCGCCAGCCTCAAAGGTTCAACAACAACATCGTTAGGCCTTCCCAAACGATCAAAGACACTCGGGCGTGCCTTCACAACGGGGACGGACTTTACTTGTTCACCTTCGGGGATGGACACTTTTACCTCAAAAGAGAAGGTCATAGGAGCCATTCTTGACAAGAATTTGGGGCTTAAAGAGATGAGAAGTAGTGCAGAGTATTGCTGTGTGACCAAACTGGTCTAAATGAGTTCAAATTTATAGCTGTTGGAGAATCCTGCACAGAAAGAAAGGGGTTGTAAATCAGTAGCCCAGACGCGGGCGCCTCCCCCTTTGGACCTGAAACGCGTGCGCCTCCCATGTGCAATTCTAAAGGTGCGCGCCTTTGACAGACGATAGAACAAAATAGCCCTTGTCAGTTCAGTAACTGCCCAGGCATTTCAATGCCTTCAACCTGCAGTCAGTTCAGAATCTACAACAACAAGCAACATTCACCAGCGACAAGTGGAACACTTTGGGCACACATTTGTTTGTAAAAAGTTGACATCTAAGATCGAGTCTAAAATAAAACATACAAAAAAATGTAGATAAAATAGCTAGGATTGTAAATATGTGCTAAATGTTATTACATGTTTAAATAATAAATTGTTCAGGTACTCATCCTCCCCAGTCTACTCTGAATCATCCCCTGTGGCACTATGCTCACCCTCATTACCGCTCTCGGTCTCCTCATCATCGGACTCTTCTTCAGACTCCTCAACCGTGATCTCATGATGGCATCTCTTTGGTACCGGCGCTGAAGAACTAGCACCGCCACGGCTCAAGCTTCAACTCAGTCACCGCCTCGCCGAGGTGACCGCATCATTGACAGCATCATCGACATCCTGGGTCGCCTCTCTGCAACCTCGTCCCAAGCCACGGGCACCCCGAGCCATGCCTCTAGCAGCTCCAAACACGGTCCCCGCCGCCTCCCTGGTCAGGTTCGCCATGTCCCTACAGAGCTCCAGGACTATCTCCTCCAGACGGCGCAGCCTACTCCTCATCCCCTTGTTTTGGCGGCCTATATACCTACAAGCAGCCACGGGTACCTGTCACAAAAGAAACAAGAAACTACATCAGTATACTGGGATAAAACAGACTGGGACAGAAAGCGGGACATAATCAGAAATGTGCAAGAAAAGAAAAAGTCATACCACAGTGGTCTGGGCAGGAGGTGTAACGACCCCAAAACTCGTCCCAATTTATTTTATATTTTGGAGATTTTAATTTAACATATATGTGCATTTTATGTGTTAGAAAATATTTTCATGACTTGCATATATTATTTGAGTATATGTGTTAGTTAAAGTGTTAGTAGTAATAATGGTTAAAGGAGTTAAATGATTAAGTTGAAACTTTAGGGTCTTTTGTGAAAAAATAAGTTTAGGGGCGAAAGTGTTAAAATTGGAAGTTGGGTGACCAATTTGTAAAAAGGGTAAAGATTTTTTTATAAAAACATGTTTATCCTCCCATTTCCTCTCCCTCTGTGTATAACAACTTTGCAACTTTTCTACGTTTCATTCCTAGGGTGGGAGAAAAAGGTAAGTTCAACCTATTTCGATTTATATCTTTTTATTTACTTATCCGTTTTAAAAACTAATTATATAAAAATGATCAGGGCGTTGAGTAGGTCATTTCTACCCGAACAAAACATATTTCTGCGATACTTTTTCTGAAAATAGGAAGTTACTAATTCCCCTTAAATAGTAAAATGGTCATATTTTTGCTATATGTGTGATATGTGGTGAAATTATTGTGAAAATAATTTATTTGTGATACTTGTTTATTTGGGACAAAGGGAGTATAATTATACTGGGTAAGTGTCTTGGTTTGTATGCAAGGATGTATATGGAGTATGTTTATATACCTGAGAATGTTAGTATTAGTGTTTGAAAGTATACACCTACTTGTGGGACAGTAAAATATTAACTTGAGTTAAATGTTAAATAAGTATATTATAAAATTATACTATTATTCTTGGGACGGGGAAATTAAATGAAAGTATCCCTAAATGAGTATATTAGTATATTAGAAAAATTATATTTATAATTGATACTTGTAATTGTTATTTTGCGATTTGGGTAATATTTGTTATACTTGTAATTTTGGGACAAAAGTAATATTAAAGTTGTTTTGAGACTGATTTTGTAGTCTTTGTAAAGTTATAAACGTTAAGTGTTGTACTTTTGGGACGGTGAAACGAAAGGAGTATAGTTTGTTCAAGTTTTGGCCTGGCGGGTGTGTTGGGCGGCCGCCCAAATAGGTCGTGCGGCCGCACACTTATCTGGAAGATTTTTGTCTTGGGACAGAGTGTTTTGGGCGGCCGCACAGTCTGGTGTGGGCGACCGCCCAGGGTTGCTGGAAAAGTTGAGTTGTTCCATTTCAAGTGATTTAAAGTTCAATCATGGTTTAGGTCTTAGGTGATATCCTAGAGTTCCGAGAGGGTTGTTGTGGAACACCCTAGTGTTTGAAATTGGTTCCTTTGTGAACATATGTGTTGTGGAATTTGACTAAATGTTAATTGGATATAGTTGAACATCTTTTGATGTGGTTTGGATTGGTTCATCTTTGTGATGTGTTTGGCTTGGTTCCCTACTTTGGAATCATTGTCCTTGACTGTTGTTTAAGCAAGTATTCATTACTATGCTAGTGTTAAAGTCCAGCTGGTCTTGTGTTGTGGAATCGGGACAATGGTAGGGATTATAATGGCACACGAGCCAAGTTCATTGTAAGGCGTCTACCATTGGTTTCCCATTTTTAACCCCCAGTCCAGATTAGCCTTGGATGGGATGAACTAGCTCCCTCGAGTGAGCATTTGGGTTATGACTATGTGTCATATTTCCCTCTCTGGTTACTTTGGTTCTATTGGTTACGGTTTGGTTTTCGGGATCCCGGCTTCAGCTCTTTGATGCTGCTCAGTTGATACCTCTCAGATGGTTATATGTTTTATTCGAGAACCTTGGCTCAGTATCCATGTAAGAGTGAATAATTTAGCCTTATGTGCTGCCTGATGAGTTGGTCGTTATTTCCAACCGGTATGGGACGGTTGGCGATAGGGAGCCTCTCATGTTATGTGCTATATGCTATATGATTATTTGTTGATATAGTTTCTTTATGATTATCATATCAGCATGTAACGTAGTTGCTGTCACGACCCGAAATATAGGCTCTATTTTATTAGTGATTAAATGATTTTTATTTAATTATTTGCTTATTTAATTATTTAAAGTATTATTTATTTAAATAATTATGTGTGCATTTATGTGTTATAATATTTGTGCCTAGCATTTTAATTGGGTCATTTGTGCTAGTGTAGAATTGTTGGGTCTTAATTGTTAGTAGGGAGTGTAGTGTTTGTGTGTAGTGTAGTGGAAGGGGGGGCCTAAGTGTAACTCTTTTTAAATTATTTCCCTACTCCCTCCCTACTCCTCCCCTTCTCCCTCATACACTCCATCCCCACCCCATTCTCCCAGCCATTTCTTCCTCTCTCTCTCCAAGCAAAAAGGTAAGTTTCATCTTCTTCCTTCTCTCTTCATTTAAACCTTCTTCCTCTCATCTTCTCTCATTTCTTAAAACTTGAACATTGTTTAGATCGTCGATAGGATCGCGTAGAATCAAAAATATTCAAATTCCGTCAACTTTGAGAAATTGCAAGTAAGTTACTTTTCCCCCATTTTAATGCTAAAATGTTCATATCATGTTTAGATGTTGTTTGATGTGTTACATTTGAAGTTTGGATGAGTTTTGAATTTGTTTGGGATTTATTTGGGTTTTTGGTCAAAAATGGTGATTTTGGAATGTTGGGTTTGATTCTTGGTTTTGGGTTATAAATGGTGTGTTTGGATTCCCATTCTAGTTATAAATGATGTTTGGGTACCATAGAAACCTTGTTGGGAGTGTTGATTTTGAGTATTATGAATTTGGTATGAAATGGTAAGGAAAAGTTATGAACCCAGCTGCTGAAATCCCTCCAACCCGTAGACCAGGCGCCCGCCTGAGTTGGACCAGGCGCCCGCCTACATACCCCTTTCTGAAGACCTGACCTTCTGTTGATTCAGGCGCCCGCCTGCCCTATTCCAGGCGCCCACCCGCCACTGTTCCAGGAATTTGACCCTTTGCTTGTTTAAACTAAATGGCTTAACTAGTTTAGGTTTAATCCTTCTAATTAACTTAAGATAACACCGTGGAACACTTTATTGTGTGGATTTAATTCTTTTGTGAATAAATATGATGTGAAATGTATTTAAGTACCGTTTTGGTAATGTAGTTCATCTTGGATGTGCTGTTTGCATTGGTTGACCTTTGTGGTACTTAATTTGATTGGTTCCCTACTTTGGAACCTTAAGTTGTTCATTCATGCTAAATTATTATTACTTAGCATTTATTTGAAAGTCCAACTGGTATTTTGTGTGTGTTTGGGCGATGGGAAAGATTATAATTGCAAAGCCAAGTCCATTATAATGTTGACCATTGTTTTGCCCCCTTCTTTACCCCTTCTCCAGATTGGCCTTGGAAAGGATAAGTCAGCGTTCCTTTGTGAATGTATCTGGCTAACGGGCATGACTTTGTGTCATGGTCCTTGTCCTTTGTGACACTGTTATGGTTATTGGTTCCGGTACCGGGGTTTTCTCTTCGGCTTTCATGCCATTATGATGATGATGATTGGTTGATTATTGAAGCTGCGCAGCGATCCTTTATTTGGATGTTCCGGTTTGGAAAACCTTGGCTATATCCTTTGTTATGTCTTTATTTCCGCTGCTATCTGTTATATGATAATTGCTATGTGCTATGTGATAATTATTATTGTTTATTTCTTATTGCATCATAGCATGTCATGTAGTTGCATTAGTAACTTATTGAGATTTATCTCACCCCTTTCCTTTTATCTTTGTTTTTCCTTAACCCCCCCCAGGTGCTAAGGATTAGTCTCGCTGATCATGAGAAAGAGGACGTCGAGTGTGGATCCGTTCTTTTGGGGAAAGTTGTATAGGTTGGTTTACATTATATCAATGTGTAACCTTTTGGGGATATTTGTACCAAACATTGACGTCATTAGGATTTTGTACATTTGTATTTTGTTGGGCATAAACTTGTGGAAGTTTATGATAGTGGTAATTGGTTTTTTATCAAACTTGGTTTTGTAAAACTTTGGATTATTACCTTTTGGTGTTAAATGAAATTTTTAACTTCAGTATTTCTGAGTTTTGGTTTTAGAGTCGACGTCCAGATCGCGGTCTCGGGGCCCGCGGGGTCCGGGGTCGCGACAGTTGGTATCAGAGCTATGGCATTAGCTCTAAGGATAAGTCTAGGTGGATTAGTATGACCTAGGTGGGTAGTAGTGTGCGGAGTGATTAACGGTTGATGTTTTGTGCAGGTACTTGTTACAATGGTTCGTAGAAGGAGTGGTGAAGGTAGTACCGGTAATGCAAATCAGAATGATACAAGGGAAGAAGCACGTGCCATGTTCCAAGGCATGTTCGAGGCGGCCATGAAGGCCATACATGATCAAGGTCCGAGGGTAGAACAAGCTCCACCCCGCTATGGATTAGAGCAATTTCTGAAGTTGAAACCGGTTGAATTTAATGGGGAACCCGATGTAAGGAAAGCTGAGTTGTGGATTGAGTCTATGGAGAAGATTTATGATGTGTTTGGGTGTTCGGATGAGGACAAGGTCCGGTTCGCGGCTTACAAGCTTGTGGGAGCCGCCGAGCATTGGTGGAAAGGTATTAAAGCTACTTGGGATGATACTCGCACGGTGTATGCGTGGGAGTTGTTCGTGCGCAAATTCAAGGAGCATTTTATTCCGGTTGTTGATCAAAACCGAAAGGAGATCGAGCTACTCAACTTGGAGCAAGGATTGTTGTCTATAGCACAATACTCGGCTAAGTTCATAGAATTAGCCCGGTATTGCGACTATTTGGTGAGGACCGAAGAACAAAAGGCTATGAGATTCATTCGGGGATTGAAGACCTCCATCCGTACTCAACTCATTGCTCAACGGATTGTGACATTCCAAGATGCGGTGGACCGAGCCTATTTGATAGAGCAAGATATTGGGGAGCATAAAAGGAAGACTGAGGTAGCTAACCCGAGTAAGCAAGGAGCTCAAGGCAAGCCACAACACCGTTCCGACACTCGAGTTAACTTTGGGGGACAATCTCAGTTCCGAGGGCAACCGACCCCAAGGAACCCGGGTACCACTTCCGGGAACCAAGGGAGCCAAATTAGGAAGCCTTGTACCTTTTGTCAGAAGGTAGGCCATTCGGAGGATAGGTGTTGGAAAAAGCAAGGCAAGTGCACCAATTGTGGTGAAATGGGGCACTTTGCGAGAGACTGCCCGAGGCACCGAGGTCAAGCATCCGGGTCCGGAGTTGGTAATAATCAAGGTCAGAAAAGGGATGTTACCGGGAAGCCCAAAGTTCAAGGGAAGGTTTATGCTATGAATCAACAACAAGCTACCGATGATCCGTCCGTTATTGGAGGTATTGTTTCTGTGTCTAATGTGAGCGCGCGAGCATTAGTAGATCCAGGATCATCTCATTCATACATTTCTGTGTAATTTGCTTCCATGTTAAATGCTGCATTCGAGTCTTTACCGTACGTGCTAGAGGTGTCGACCCCTATAGGAGAATGCTTGATTTCTGATCGAGTCTTTCGTGCTTGTGATGTGGTTATTTGTGGTCGAGTCCTTTGTGCGGATTTGGTGGTTCTTCCTATCCAAGACTTTGATGTCATTTTGGGTATGGATTGGTTGAGCAAGTTTCATGCGTCCGTTGATTGCCGTAAGAAAACTGTTACTTTTTCTATTCCCGATGTGCCTAAAATTGTGTTTGAGGCTAGTCCTCTGAGTAGAAAGGTTCGCTTAATTTCTTTTATGAAAGCGAGAAAATTATTGCATAGTGGTTGTGAAGGATTTTTGGCTAGTGTTCTTGATACTAGGAAAGAATCCCCTAGTTTTGATAGTGTTCGGGTAGTTCGGGAATTTCCCGATGTTTTCTCTACCGAGTATAATATGCCGCCCGATCGTGAGATTGAGTTTTGTATAGATCTTTTGCCGGGTACGGCTCCGATTTCGAAAGCACCTTATAGGTTAGCTCCCGCAGAGTTGAAGGAATTAAAGGTTCAGTTGCAAGAGTTGCTTGATCAAGGGTTTATCCGCCCTAGTGTTTCCCCGTGGGGAGCACCGGTTTTGTTCGTGCGGAAGAAAGATGGTTCGTTGAGATTGTGTATCGATTACCGGAAGTTGAATCAGGTTACGGTGAAGAACAAGTATCCTCTACCCCATATTGATGATTTATTTGATCAGCTTCAAGGGTCCGTTGTGTTTTCCAAGATTGATTTGAGGAGTGGGTACCATCAGTTGAAGGTTCGATCGGAGGATATTCCGAAGACTGCTTTTCGCACTCGTTATGGTCATTATGAGTTCTTGGTTATGCCGTTTGGGTTGACGAACGCGCCGACCGTATTTATGGATTTGATGAACCGAATTTTCCATCCCTATCTTGATTCGTTCGTGGTGGTTTTCATTGATGATATTCTCGTCTATTCGAAGTCTCGAGAGGAGCACGAGCAGCACTTGAGGACAGTTTTATCCGTTCTTGCGAGGGATAAATTATTTGCGAAGTTCAGTAAATGCGAATTTTGGCTCGAGAAGGTGTCATTTCTGGGTCATGTGATTTCGAAAGATGGGATTTCGGTGGATCCGTCAAAGATTGAAGCTATAGTGGATTGGAAGAGACCCGAGTCAGTGACCGAGATTCGTAGCTTTCTTGGTTTAGCCGGTTATTACCGAAGATTTATTGAGGGGTTTTCGAGGATTGCTACTCCGATGACTCAGTTGACCCGGAAGAATGTCCCGTTTGTGTGGACCGAGAAATGTGACAAGAGTTTTGAGGAATTGAAGAAGAGGTTGACTACAGCACCGATCTTGAGTTTGCCTAATGGGAGCGATGGCCTAGTGATTTACAGTGATGCTTCGAAAGAGGGTTTGGGTTGTGTGTTGATGCAGAATGGGAAAGTAATTGCGTATGCTTCGAGGAAGTTGACCCCTAGTGAGCAGAATTACCCGACTCATGATATGGAGTTAGCGGCGATAGTATTTGCGTTGCATAAGTGGAAGCACTATCTTTATGGAGCGAAGTTTGAGATTTTTACGGATCACAAGAGTTTGAAGTACCTTTTCTCCCAGAAAGAGTTGAATAATAGGCAACGCCGATGGATGGAATTGTTGAAGGATTATGATTGTACGATTTCTTATCATCCGGGAAAGGCGAATGTGGTAGCCGATGCGATTAGTAGAAAATCTTATGTGGCTTCGATGATGGTTCGAGAGTGGAAAATGCTTGAGGATGTTCGAGATTGGTCTCCTCGTGAATCGAGACATGGGGCTATTTTTGCGAATATTAGGGTATCTCCGACCCTAATTCAGAGGATAAAGGAAGCTCAGAAAGAAGATCCCGAGTTGGTGAAAATAATGGGTAAATTGAAGGAAAAGAACTTCGAGGATTTTTCTTTGAGTTCGAGTGGAGTATTGACTTTCCGTGGTCGTTTGTGTGTTCCGGATGTTGATGGAATTAAACAGAGAGTTCTTGATGAGGGCCACAAATCGAGGTATACTATTCATCCAGGTAGTACGAAGATGTATCAAGATTTGAAGCAACAATTTTGGTGGATTAATATGAAGAGGGAAATAGCCGAGTATGTATCGAGGTGTTTAACTTGTCAGCAGGTCAAAGCCGAGCATCAGAGACCCGCGGGACTACTTCAGCCGTTAGAGATTCCCGAGTGGAAATGGGAGCATGTGACTATGGATTTCGTTACGGGACTGCCTCGCACCCGTAGGAAGTATGACAGTGTTTGGGTAATAGTGGATAGATTGACCAAGAGCGCCCATTTTTGCCTATTGACATCAGGTATTCGATGGAAAAGCTTGCGACCCTTTATATTGATGAGATCATTAGATTGCATGGGGTTCCGGTTAGTATTGTGTCAGATCGAGACCCGAGGTTTACTTCTAGGTTCTGGAAGGCGTTTCAGGAAGCTTTGGGTACAGATTTGCGATTCAGTACGGCTTTTCATCCCCAGACCGATGGTCAATCCGAGAGGACTATTCAGATTCTTGAGGATATGTTGCGAGCGTGTTCAATAGACTTTTCCGATTCTTGGGATTCGCACCTACCGTTAGTGGAATTCTCTTACAACAACAGTTATCAGGCTAGTATCGAGATGGCACCGTTTGAGGCCTTGTATGGAAGGAAGTGTAGATCGCCTATTTGTTGGGATGAGGTTGGTGAAGCGAAGGTCGTGAGTATTGATTTGCTTCAGGATTCGGTTGAGAAAGTTAAAGTTATCCGGGATAGATTGAGGACAGCCCAGAGTCGACATAAGAGCTATGCAGATAACCGAAGGCGAGATCTTAGTTTTCAGACCGGTGATTTGGTGTTCTTGAAAGTGTCTCCGAAGGTGGGTATTCGTAGGTTTGGGAAGAAAGGAAAAATTGGCTCCGAGGTTTATTGGTCTGTTTGAGATTTTGGGAAAGGTTGGACTTCTTGCGTATCGTCTTGCGTTACCGTCATCCTTAGACCGTTTGCACAACGTCTTTCACGTTTCTATGCTTCGGAAGTATGTTCATGATCCGTCTCACGTGTTACCGAGGATACCGGAGGATATTGAGCCCGATATGACTTATGAGGAACGACCGGTTCGGATCTTAGATTCTAAAGTCCAAGAGTTGAGGAGCAAAAGCATTGCGTTGGTTCGAGTTCTTTGGAAGAATCATAACATCGAGGAGTCGACGTGGGAGCTCCGAGATGAGATCGAGAGGAAATTTCCGTGGCTTTTTGTTTAAGGTGAGTCTCGTTAAAATTCGGGTCGACTTTTCTTTAAGGGGGAGTGACTGTCACGACCCGAAATATAGGCTCTATTTTATTAGTGATTAAATGATTTTTATTTAATTATTTGCTTATTTAATTATTTAAAGTATTATTTATTTAAATAATTATGTGTGCATTTTATGTGTTATAATATTTGTGCCTAGCATTTTAATTGGGTCATTTGTGCTAGTGTAGAATTGTTGGGTCTTAATTGTTAGTAGGGAGTGTAGTGTTTGTGTGTAGTGTAGTGGAAGGGGGGGCCTAAGTGTAACTCTTTTAAATTATTTCCCTACTCCCTCCCTACTCCTCCCCTTCTCCCTCATACACTCCATCCCCACCCCATTCTCCCAGCCATTTCTTCCTCTCTCTCTCCAAGCAAAAAGGTAAGTTTCATCTTCTTCCTTCTCTCTTCATTTAAACCTTCTTCCTCTCATCTTCTCTCATTTCTTAAAACTTGAACATTGTTTAGATCGTCGATAGGATCGCGTAGAATCAAAAATATTCAAATTCCGTCAACTTTGAGAAATTGCAAGTAAGTTACTTTTCCCCCATTTTAATGCTAAAATGTTCATATCATGTTTAGATGTTGTTTGATGTGTTACATTTGAAGTTTGGATGAGTTTTGAATTTGTTTGGGATTTATTTGGGTTTTTGGTCAAAAATGGTGATTTTGGAATGTTGGGTTTGATTCTTGGTTTTGGGTTATAAATGGTGTGTTTTGGATTCCCATTCTAGTTATAAATGATGTTTGGGTACCATAGAAACCTTGTTGGGAGTGTTGATTTTGAGTATTATGAATTTGGTATGAAATGGTAAGGAAAAGTTATGAACCCAGCTGCTGAAATCCCTCCAACCCGTAGACCAGGCGCCCGCCTGAGTTGGACCAGGCGCCCGCCTACATACCCCTTTCTGAAGACCTGACCTTCTGTTGATTCAGGCGCCCGCCTGCCCTATTCCAGGCGCCCGCCCGCCACTGTTCCAGGAATTTGACCCTTTGCTTGTTTAAACTAAATGGCTTAACTAGTTTAGGTTTAATCCTTCTAATTAACTTAAGATAACACCGTGGAACACTTTATTGTGTGGATTTAATTCTTTTGTGAATAAATATGATGTGAAATGTATTTAAGTACCGTTTTGGTAATGTAGTTCATCTTGGATGTGCTGTTTGCATTGGTTGACCTTTGTGGTACTTAATTTGATTGGTTCCCTACTTTGGAACCTTAAGTTGTTCATTCATGCTAAATTATTATTACTTAGCATTTATTTGAAAGTCCAGCTGGTATTTTGTGTGTGTTTGGGCGATGGGAAAGATTATAATGGCAAAGCCAAGTCCATTATAATGTTGACCATTGTTTTGCCCCCTTCTTTACCCCTTCTCCAGATTGGCCTTGGAAAGGATAAGTCAGCGTTCCTTTGTGAATGTATCTGGCTAACGGGCATGACTTTGTGTCATGGTCCTTGTCCTTTGTGACACTGTTATGGTTATTGGTTCCGGTACCGGGGTTTTCTCTTCGGCTTTCATGCCATTATGAAGATGATGATTGGTTGATTATTGAAGCTGCGCAGCGATCCTTTATTTGGATGTTCCGGTTTGGAAAACCTTGGCTATATCCTTTGTTATGTGTTTATTTCCGCTGCTATCTATTATATGATAATTGCTATGTGCTATGTGATAATTATTATTGTTTATTTCTTATTACATCATAGCATGTCATGTAGTTGCATTAGTAACTTATTGAGATTTATCTCACCCCTTTCCTTTTATCTTTGTTTTTCCTTAACCCCCCCCCCCCAGGTGCTAAGGATTAGTCTCGCTGATCACGAGAAAGAGGACGTCGAGTGTGGATCCGTTCTTTTGGGGAAAGTTGTATAGGTTGGTTTACATTATATCAATGTGTAACCTTTTGGGGATATTTGTACCAAACATTGACGTCATTAGGATTTTGTACATTTGTATTTTGTTGGACATAAACTTGTGGAAGTTTATGATAGTGGTAATTGGTTTTTTATCAAACTTGGTTTTGTAAAACTTTGGATTATTACATTTTGGTATTAAATGAAATTTTTAACTTCAGTATTTCTGAGTTTTGGTTTTAGAGTCGACGTCCAGATCGCGGTCTCGGGGCCCGCGGGGTCCGGGGTCGCGACAGTTTCATTTTAGTAGCTTACTGAGATTCATTCTCACCCCTTATTTGTTTACTGTTTTAGTAAAGGCGAGTCCAGGGAATAGGATAATTGCACGGGAGGACGTCGTGGTGGTAAGAGTTTGGGATATGAGTTTTGTCAAGGTTACATTACATAGATGTAATACTTTTTGGGTAGAGTTTCCTTGACTTTATCATTTTGTAACACCTATATTTTGGATAGTGTCGGTGTTTGTACATTTGTATAAAAGTTTGTAAGCCTTCGGGCTAAGTACTTTCGTTTGTGAAAGAGTTTGTTTGAAACTTAAATGAAGTCTTTGAACTTCGAGTGTGGATTTTGTTAAACTTTATGAAAGTATATCTCGAAAAATTTCCTAAAAGTGTTTTATGACGTCTTCCACTCGTGTCCCGAGCGTGGGGCCAAGTAGGACCACAGGTACGGGGCGCGATAGGAGGCTCTCTCTCCGGTGACATATCTTCAGGGACAATCTCCCTCTGCTCATCAACAACCCCAAAGTTCGAGTACGTATTGACATGCCCCAAGTCCCGGGATTCCCTAATAGAACCTCGAACCTGGTGCGCGTAACTAACAAGAATCAAGAAACTAACAAGAAACAGGATGACATCTGCTTCTAACAAACTGACATGATATACTTACTCAAGAGTAAGGAGCTAATATAGCTCACAACACGAGTTCTAGACAATAAAATTAAAACCAAACTTGGTTACATACAGCGGAAGACATGCCTAGCACATAAGCTGGCATTATAAGATGTCTAGAGACAACAAGAGAAAACAAGTCTACCCAAAATGCTGAGTTACATAACCCATAATACATCGTCCTCACCAAAATGTAAAAGGACCACGATCCCCAAAAGAATAACACCTGCGTAGTAAGCTCCCAGCTATGTCGAGCCTCACTGTGCACTATCACTAGCCTTCTTTTGATCTAAGGAAAACAAATAAACAAGGAATGGGGTGAGATAAATCTCAGTAAGCTATTAGATGCAACTACATGACATGTTAACATGCAATTCAAGTAGATACTCAAGTAATCATGTATCATCAAGTAACAAGTATATGAGAGGCTAATCCAACTCATCAAGTAGCATATAAGGCTAAGCTAGCAAGTTCGAAAGGATAGTGCTTCCTTCCTTATTTCTCCCAAGAATACCATTGTTGTCGTAGCTTGTAGCTGTGACGATCACGATCAATAACAAGAAACTGCTTATGCAGTATATATAAGAAGACCCGGTAACCAGTGTCATTCTCAAGATCAAGATTCACGAGGTGTTCACGAGTTTAGCATTCACTTTTATCAGGCGTATTGCTCTAACAAAGGAAGCTATGCCCTTATTATGGCCTGTAGTAAGGGGTCAAGCGCAGATACATAGATCCCCTATTATCACTTTGGCTCCAGCCTCATGATAAGCGTGAACCTATATACCTTCGAACAAGCAAGGACCAGCTGGACTCACACAAGAATACACAAGTAGGTATTTACTTGAACTACGAGAGTAGAACTAATCCAAAAGTAGTGGAATAGCTCATCAAGAAACATGCTTCAAGTAATCAAGAAGTCACATTATTATCAAGTATCTATATGCAATGTTTGCACATACATATCAAGAACATGTCTCATACACATTAGTGCTTGTTCATAGCACTTTCTAGTTCATTACCATACACATATATTGGTATCAAGTCATGTACAAGATTTTATCATCTTATATTCAAGTTCTTAATCCAATTCTATGGATGTTCAAGTCATGTACAAGATTTTATTGTCTTATACTCGAGTTATTATTCCAATCTTTGGACATTCAAGTCATATTTAAGAGTTAGACATCTTATACTTCAAGTTCATCATCCTATACTTTGGATATTTAAGCTCAAGACATTGTTCAAATTCCCCTAAGGTGCATAAACATTGGTTTCAAGACAAGCATAACACATTAGTGCTTGTTTATAGCACTTTCAAGACATAAATAAGAGTTGTTACTCTTATACTTAAGTTCTCATTTGAGTTCTATAAGTGTTCATGTTCAAGACTAAGTTCTAATGCCCCAAAAGGTACATATACACTTGCTAGGACATCTTATACTAAGGCTCTATGCCTTAGGAGGGTTAAGGTTTCATTTCATTTAAGTTTAAACCACTTTTGTGAAACAGGGGACTTGGGCGGTCGCCCACTCCCCACCTGGGCGGTCACCCAGACTAGACTTTTGGAACCCCAACTCTGATCATTTGGGCGGTCGCCCATGACCCCTCTGGGCGGTCGCCCAGAAGCCTAGAGCTCAAATTTCCCATTTTTCTTGCAAGTCAAATTTCACCCGTCCCACAAGTAGGAGTAACTTTCTACTAACAAACTAATAACTATGCAATGCCAAGGAGTACTAAACAAGCTTTAAACCATTACTTCAAAGTTCTTTCAACATTTTACACAGAGGGTTAATACTCCCTTTGTCCCAAAATTACAAGTATCACAAAAATCACCCCAAACACGAAATTAACAAGCATAAGTATCAGGAATAACATATATGCATGTTATTACAAGCAAAGGGGAGCTAATAACTTACCTAGTCCGAAATCAAGGTCAAGGAAACTTATTTCTGTTTGGCAGGAAATGTTCTATTCAACGCCACGAATATTTATCCGGGATCGGAATCGAGAACAGAGGGATAATTAAACTCGAGGAGTCGAGAATAGGGTAAAACTCTAACCCTAACTTTTCTTCACAGAGAATGTAAACTAATTTGGGAAATTTTGCCTCAGAGAAGAAGGCAACAACAAGATATACTTGGAAGTTTCAAGAAATGACACTTAGGCCCCTCAAGTTTCACTTTTAACAAAAAGGCCCCTAAAGTCATATTTTCACAAATGACCCAAAAGTCAAAACTAGACATTTAACCACCTTAATATTCTAAAGCAGTTAAGAAATTAATTCAAGTAAAACTAACACATAATATGCAAGTCAAATATTTAACAAGCAAGTCAAGAATTTAACAAGAATAAGGATGGGCGTTACACGTATAGTACGAAGGAGGCAGAGGAGGATCAAAAAAATAACCTGCACCGGTAGGATAGAACTGGGCAGACGTAGAAGGAGCAAGCTGTGTTCCCCGAGAGTCAGCATACATGAAGCCCGGCATCATATTGTTCGCTCGGAAGAGGCTGTAGTCCTGATAAAGAAGGACGAAAGAGGTAGCATCAACCCCTGCAATATACATGGCCCTATCGTCATCAGAAAATACCCCCCAGTTACGAGGACAGAAAAGAGGGAACTCCGGAACCGCCGGCCTAGGCGGGTTATGATAATTCACCATCTGGCTACCATGCTGCCAGTACACCCTCTCTCCCAAGTACATGGACATGCACTCTACGGAGCTCATCAGAAGTCTCGAGCGGGTATGGAACAGTGTGTGCTCTATGTCAACATAAATCGGTTTCCAAGGGAACAATGACTGAGACACAGACTCAGGCCTCAGACCATCCAGATACTGCCTGGCTGAAACCAAGCCAATGGGGACGGTGCCGGTCTTTACGTTCCTGACCTTGTAAGACCACCTAGCACAGTCAGGATACAGGGGCTGGCCCTCTCTCTCAATCCTGAAGTCCCTCATGCCCAAAATGGCAAAAGCCCACAGCTGCAAACAGAAACAAAGACAGTATTAATGACAGCCAAAAGATACAGATAAAGGCAGAAATCTAAAAGGGAAAAGCGGTAAATGTACCTCCCAGGCAAGAGAAAAACCCATGACCGAGCTCCTAGTCAAACGACTAGTCAAGTCCATGCCGTGATAACAAGCAGCAAGACCCGTTGCGCCCCAGTTTTACTGAGCAACCTGGTCCAAGTCTATTAGAAGGTCCAACAGGGACAGAGCAGCAGAACTCCCCCCATTCGCGAAGAGGGTGTGAGAGAGAGAAAACCAAAGGAAACATCGGGCCACCGCCTCGACTCTGTCAGCAGTAACTCCCCGAGACTCAGCCTCAAGAACTTTAAAGTAAGCCGAATTCTTCCCCAAGTCACTCGGGAGCTCTTCACTATGAACTCGCAGTCATCTAGAGCCAACAACTCAGCTGGCGTCCTAGCAGTCCCGATGGAACCACAAGGGACAGGCACCCCAGAAAAAGGAAAACCGGTCAGAGCCGTAAAGTCAGTCGGGGTCATGGTCACCTCCCCTATCGGCAAGTGGAAAGTGTGAGTGGTATCCCACCATCTCTCCCTCAAAGCCTGAATCACATCAGGGTCGTTCTTCAGCGAAGGCAGACTGGTAATAAAAGGGCCAAAGCATGTAGCCGCAACCCGAGCTCGTACATTCTCGGGCAGTCTCCTCCATATAGACACGGGTGCTTGAGCCCCACCTCGGATTTCGGTCAGACGGTTCCACCTCTGAAAGGAAACAAGAGATAAAGAAAAATTCGTCAGCATAACGGCTAGAAAATGGCTAAACCCAACATGAGGAAATTCAACATGGCAATGGCATAACGTGCAAACAAGTGTGTGAACATGGAAATAGGTGTCCAAACATCCTCTTCACAACAAATCAACAATGACAACAACATGCAAGCATGATCAAAAGGGTTACTGCAGCAGTATCACGGACAAAATGGACGACCCTAAAATGCAAAATTGTCAAAGGGAAGGCGAAATTCTTACCAATCCTGCAAAAACAAAGTGGGAAATATGAGTATGGGACTCATAGGTGAGCTGTCTCGGGTCCATGGCCTCAACCCCGACCTTGGCTTCTTCGCCTATGGGCATCTCAAAAGGAGTAGTTTGATGAGAACTCGACATGATTCCTCGATAGAATGGTCTCAAATGAGTAAAGGAAGCATTTTGGGATGTTTTCCTCGCAAGATTTTGACTCAGAATGCAGAGAGTTTGGGCTATTTTTGAACTTGGCTCGAACAGAATGAGCAGTTTCTGAATATATATGCTGAACAGATGCACAAGGCGCGCGTCTCCTGCTATATACCTGGAACGCGGGCGCGTCTCACAGAAACTTCTGAATGCGCGCGCCTGTAGACACCCCGCCTTGGACCGCTCACCCCGATTGCACACTTGATTTTGTGTTTCTCCCTCTTTTAAGTGTTTTCTGTTAGTTTCTGTTACTTTGGTTAAGTTCCAGACGGACTCTGTTAAGTCCCGGGACTAAACTGAATAACAGTTCTAACTTTCTAGTCCATTCTGTCAAAAATTGCTTTTCAGAGTCGCGCGCCTCCGCCTCTTGAGGCCAGACGCGCGCGCCTTCCGCCGCCTAGGTGGGACGTACGTGCTTCTGGGGTGTGTTAGTTACAGATTCTGCCCAAGAATCTCTCCCTTGTTCATTATACATGATTTTGCCCGGGAGAGATTTCTTGGAGACTCCGTTTGGCTCCAAAAACTCCCCTCTTTCAACTATAAAAACCCCTCCAATCCATCATTGGAAGGGACCTTTTTCCTCACTTCTTTTCTAGACTTTTCCTTGGGACTTCTTTTAGACCTTTTTCAACTAAAAATCTTTGGAACTCAAGAAGTGTTCTCTCCAAGTATTCAACCTCTTCATCAAGGCTTTTCAAGAGGTTCTCTTTGAAGGATACTATAGGTAAATGTATTAAACTTTCTTCTTCTTCTTCTTCTTCTTCTTCAATCAAATGTACAATCACCCCAAAACCACTTGGGACATGACACCAATGGTCCTTTCATTACATTGAATTGGCCTAGGAGTCATCTCCCTACATTTTAAACTTTAAAACCCCTTTTTTATCATCATTCAAATAGGAAGAACACATTTATCTTTAAAGTGAATTATGAACAAACAAGACCGACTTTGCTCGGGCGAAATGGCTGTTTAAGTACTTCCCATTTTTGTAACCTAACCCCCGAACCCCCCATCCCAAAGAATCTCTGTTTTCGTAAATCAAACTTAGGCTCATAAACATTAGGTTTTCTTACGTTCCTCAAAAACGTGGGTGGCGACTCTAAAACACAATTAGACATCCTAGGACGAGCTCGCGCGCTCTGGCCTAAAGCCGCAGCCTCCGCCCCCGGGGTATCTACAGTGGCGACTCCGTTGGGGATGGCTTGAGGGTTAAACTTGTGTTTCTGTTCACAATTCACTTTTCTGGGCATTCTGGAAATTGATATGGGAAGCGCGTGCCTCGGACCTTCATGGTCCAATGTGCGCGCGTCCCGCGTCAAATTCCAGAATCGCCCGCCTTCCATGTGTTCTTCCTATTATTCCTATTATTTCGTGCTAACAAACATTGCAGGGGTTTCATCACACAATCAGGACCAGGGCAATCCCCTGAGTCCATAAGTTTCTGATAATCTGACAGGTTAGCCCAGAAGCGGGAGCCTCCCAGATACAATGCGCCAGGCGTGCGCTTCCCACAACACCAGCCCGAGGCGCGCACTTCTGGGCCAATTTCCAGGGCAAGAACAGGTTTCAGTGACTGAACAGAACAGTGGGGTGTGGGCACAGTTGCCTGCATCAGAACAGAATTGAACCCTTGGACTGTTTAATTTTATGTTTATTTACCGGTCACACAGGTGATTCGGGAGTTGTAATTTACGTGCTTATGTGTTTGTTTTATCTTTTCTTTTCAAATAAATAAATAAATAAATAAAATTTTGTCACGTGATAGACCTCACACTCCATGCACATTACTCCTATAAATTGCTCACTATCGAGTCGCACAAGTCCAACCCCAAACCTGCCGAGGCCCGTCCTAGAAAGTTTCAAGCTCCACTCGACCTTGGCTCTTTCGAAGCGGTAAACCTCAGCCCATGGCGTAGTTCATGACTACATGCCGGGGGTGACCTTTAAGCCTCTCTTTAGCCGAGCACAAACCACACAATTCTAGTTAGGGTCTAACACTCCGTGACCAAGTCGGTTTCCATGTACCGAGATTTCCCTAAACTAATGTTTTCAAATCATTCATGCCAACTTGTTGAAACGGACGCAATAAAAATCCGTCCCCAAAAGTGGTTATTTTGGACGAAAATAAAAAATCCGTCCCCGCATGTATGCTTTACTACATTGATTTAGTTTAATCCCGACACATGTAGGGTTCACAAACGCGATGGAATCCGATGAGTATATGCGACCGCGAGATGGTCTATATAGTAGTGTGACGATTCCATTATCTTCTTAGAAACCCCAAAAGGGACCCATTCCCTCCGACTTATAAAATAATAATAAAAAAAAGAGTCTTTTTCTTATGTGGTTCGAGTCGTATGCCCAACTGTGTGTTCTCAACCTTTTCATGGACTGAAAGTGTGAACCGAGACTGACAAGGGCTACTTCTCCAATTATAGGTCTGATTGGTACTCTCCGCATCTACAGGAATTCATCCAACCGGCTTGTTCGTGAACCGATCACTCCAACAGCTTCTGCATCATCAATGGCCGGCGACTCCAGCACCAACAACGCCATGACTCTCGAGCAACTCTCTGCCATGGTCCAAACTCTTCAACAACAAGTCACCACTCTCCACAACGAGGCTCAAACCAAAGAAGCCTTGTGGCAAGCTCATGTCGACAGTCAAAGGGAGGCCCACGAGGCCGAAGCTGACCAATTAAAAGCCAAGCTCCTCAAGCTCTCCAAGAATAAGGGGGTTAATGACAATGAGGAATCCGAGTGGACCGAGGGTTTGTTTGAAAGCCCATATGTCAGTGCCCGTACCAAAAAAGTGGGGGGACCAAGCACCAGAACAACGACCCCAAAATGGTTGATTCCATCATGGCCTACATTGATCAAAAATTTGACGGCCTCAACATGGGAAAAGGCTCCAACACAAGCCTTTATCAGTCATCCATCCTCATGAGCACGATGGCCGCTCTCCCCGACAAATTCAAGAAGCCCGACATTAGCAAGTTTAAGGTCAACTCATGCCCGATGGCTCACATCGAGACTTACATTTGGGCTATGGTTCCGAAGAAGGTCTCCCCAAGAGTTATTGCTCAATGCTTTCCTCTCACCCTCGAGGGGGCGGCAAAGGATTGGTATGCAACTCTCCCGCTCACTGTCCGTCTTGATTGGGATGCCGCTATGCTTGCCTTCAAAAATCAATATCAAGGCAACACCACTCACCGGCCCACAAGGAAAGAGTTCGAGAACACCACCCAAAGAGACAACGAGTCATTTATTGACTTCACAAGGAGATGGAATGACAAGCTCTCTGAAATTGTTGAGAGGTCAAACACAAAAGAGCAAATGGACGTCTTTCTCAAGTGTCTCAAGATTGATCTCCGCACCCACCTAAGTGGGGCATGATACTCCGACTTCTCCCAAATGTATGAGGCGGGGGTACGCATGGATGACTTGCTCAAAGAGATTAAGAAGGCCACTCCTACCTATCGTTACAAGGCCGCCTCTAATTCAAACAAAGAGGCTTCTATCAATGCCGTTACTACCGACAAGGGGAATTACAAGAAGGTCCCTCCACCACAAGGCAAGCGGTTCCAAAACGACTGCGTCTACACTCCTCTCAATGGCATGACCATCACCGAGGCCTATGAAGCTCTAAAGGCCAAGGGACAAATCACTCCTCTTCAAGGGTACAAGCAACCACAACCGCTCCGTCCCAATCATGCCCGCCACAAATGGTGTGACTACCATCAATACACCGGTCACCTCACCGAGGATTGCTTCTCCATCCGCAACACCATCCAAGACCTCATATACAAGAAGGAATTCATAATCCCTAATGAGGGTGGTGTCCATCTAATAGAGGTAGGAGAGTTTGAAGGATCCACTCATTCGATCCCAATTGTGAATGAGGGCTCCGATGATATGAATAAACTTGATAATTCTTGTTATGTTGTGACTTATGATGAGATTATGAGGGAAGTCTTAGAGAATAGGAAGAAAAAGCTACACGGGACCGTGAACGTGCTCACTCGCAGTGGCCGAGTAACAATGAGCACAATCCCTCCCAATACTGCAGCAACCAACACCTCTTCTCAAAGATCGCAAGCACGCGACGTACCCGAAGATCCTTTGTTAACACAACTCAAGAAGACGCAAGCCAACATATCCATATGGGACCTTATTGCATCATCAAAGAAACACCGAGACCTCGTCATCAAGAACTTGGATGACACATCAGTCTCTCCCGACACGACTCCCGAGGACCTCACAGCAATGATAGGTCACATTCACTTCGGCAATGTCATCACTTTTGCCGACATGGTCCTCCCGCCATTTGGGTCCGAACACAATGAAGCCATCTACCTCAAAGAGGGCAAGGGGGAGACCCATCTCAAGAGTTCTAGTAGACGGTGGTTCTGCACTCAACTTAATGCCTAGCCGAGTCATGGGCATACTGGGGCTCAAAAGCTCCGATTTAGAACCCTCCGCCCAAGTCATTAGAGGGTACGATAGCACTGCCCGTACAGTCATGGGAATGCTAGAAGTTGATATCGAATTTGGAAGCATGATCATGTCCGTCCCATTCCAAGTACTTGATGTCCCTGCTTCATCCAACTTGCTTTTGGGCCGACCATGGATCCACAGTTCCAATGCGGTCCCTTCCACTCTCCATCAATGTGTTAAGATCAGAAATGGGGACGAGATAGTCACCGTCATGGCCGAGAATGTCACCATCCACAGAAATGGGGGACAACCCGTTCACCAAGTTTAACACGGGATAGAAGATGCCACTCTCTCCGGCGTCAACTCCATCGACAAAGAAGGGGAAACAGATAATGGACCCTCGGCAATCCTAAAATCCTCTGCATGATGAGGAACATGAATCACTTTCCCGGTCTAGGCCTAGGGAAGCATCAACAAGGGATATTGCACCCCGTAGAAGTTCCTTTTGTCAAGAACAAGTTTTGTCTGGGATACGAGACTACCAAAGATGACTTGAAATACGAGCAAGCAGTCAAGAGTAAAAAAACCCGAGCTCGCAAAGAAGGTCGACAATATGAAATCCCTAACTTGAGGCCTTACCGCAACACACTAAACGGTTATTTTGTTCGCCAAGGGGAAGATGTTCCGTACATGATCTTTCCCGAACCATGGGTTAACAACCAGGGCGTCAGAAAGCCCGGTCTCGAGATCTTCACTGATTGTGAAATTCCGACACAAGAAAGGGAGCCTACTCAAATGTCACCCCGAGAGTGGTGGGGCAAGAAAGTGACTATAGAGTCCGAGGTAGAGATTACCATGGGGGAAGAACTATCCGATCTAGACTCCATGTTCGAAGAATTTGCCATCATGGACGATTGTCAAGTCAACGCCATCTACGACACCGTCGTCAGAAAGGAAACCATCAGTGAGATCCCGCCAAGCTCCGAGCCAATCAACAACTGGTATTCAACGAAGGGGCCCATAGTATCCGAGGATTTCTTGATCCGAGAAATGGGTTGCATACCCCGTACAGAAACAAAGGAAGAGCGGCTCACACTTACTTTCGAGTCCGAGAGTGTTTCTAATACCCTCACCCAAGAGGATATGGAGGCAATAGCCGAGCGTGTGTTTCCTTTCTTTGCTAATGAAAAATTCGATATTTCTGAGTACCCCGAGATTGCAAACATCATAAATGATGAATTAAGTAATAACGAACTTAATGAACAATTTAATAACGATTCAAATTATGATGAAATAGACCACGAAAACATAACATACCTAAATGAACTAGCTCAACAGGTTCGTTGTCGTGGTGAAAATGGTCCAGGGGCTGATGAGGAATTGCATGTTATTAATCTGGGTACCGACGAAGAGCCGAAAGACACAAAGATTGGCAGCTTCTTCAAGGGGGAAGACAAAGACAGATTGACTGCACTGCTCAAAGAGTTTGTGGATGTATTCGCATGGTCGTACAAAGACATGCCGGGTTTGGACAGAAAGGTCGCGGAGCACAGAATTCTGATCAGAGAGGACGCCAAGCCAGTAAAGCAGAAGCTCAGAAAGATCAAGCCAGAATGGTCTCTACAAGTCAAAGAAGAAATTGAAAAGCTCCTCAGTGTGGGTTTCATCAAAGTCATTGAGTATCCGACTTGGCTAGCCAACATTGTGACAGTCAGAAAGGCAAACGGCAAGGTTCGAGTTTGTGTGGACTTCCGGGATTTGAACAAAGCTTCCCCGAAAGATGATTTTCCACTACCAAACATCGACATGCTCTTCTATTCGACTGCCAACTATGAAGTCCGCTCATTTGTGGACGGTTTTGCCGGTTACAATCAGATTCTCACGTCCGAAGAGGACCAACACAAGACAGCTTTTACAACACCATGGGGCACTTTCTGCTACACAGTCATGCCATTCGGACTAAGGAACGCTGGGGCTACCTACCAGAGGGCTGTTACGGATCTATTCCATGACATGATTCATAAAGAGATCGAGGTCTATGTGGACGACATGATCATCCATTCGAAGGGAACCAACGGTCAACATTTGATCGATCTTCGCAAATTCTTTAAAAGACTTCGACAACACAACATGAGACTCAATCCCGCAAAGTGCATATTTGGGGTCGTCACAGGAAAGGTTCTCGGTTACATGGTCACTGAGAGGGGAATTGAAGCCGATCCCTCCAAGATCAAGGCAATCATTGACATGCCTCCTCTAAAGACGCAGAAGGAAATCAAAGGTTTCATGGGCAGACTTCAATACATCAGTCAATTTGTGCACCAACTCACTTTCATGTGTGAGCCGATCTTCAAGCTACTCAAAAAGAATGTGGCTCTAGAATGGACCGATGCTTGCCAAGAAGCCTTCAACCAAGTGAAGCATTACTTGACATGCCCTCCAGTTTTGGTTCCACCGCATAAGGAGAAGCCTCTCTTGCTCTATCTAACTGTCAATGATGAAGCCCTAGGGGCTATGTTAGCACAAGAACAGCAAGACTCCACAAAAGAGAACGCTATCTACTTTGTCAGGCACCGGTTTCAAGGAGCTGAAAAGAACTACTCTGTCTTAGAGAAGTCTTGTGCTGCATTGGTTTGGGTTACTCAAAAGCTCAAGCATTACATGGAGGCCTTCCCAATCAAGTTGGTAGCAAAAGTGGACCCGCTCCGCTACATCTTCGAGAAGCCTTTCATGTCAACAAGAATAGCCAAATGGTATTTCATGCTCGCCGGCTACGATATCACTTACGTCACACTCAAATCCATCAGGGGGAAAGTGTTCAGTGATCAGCTTGCTGAATTTACGTGTGACGAAGTGAAGGGCGAAGATGTACAGTTCCCCGACGAGCATTTAATTTGCGCTACAACAGAAGAAAATAAGTGGCAATTTTTTTCGATGGCGCAGCCAATAAGCATGGATATGGCATAGGGATGTTACTTGTTGATCCAAAGGACATGTATACCCCAATCGCTATCCGCCTCGAATTTGAAGCCACCAACAACATCGCTGAGTAGGAAGCATACATAGCGGGGCTCGAAGCAGCCCTCGAGGGAAATGTCACAAGTTTAGAGGTATTTCGTGATTCCTTGCTCATCATCAATCAGACATCTGGAAATTGGAAGATTCAAGACTCGACTCTACAACGGTATGGTCAATATCTCGAGGAGTTGGTTGAACAGTTTCAAGAAATCACCTTCAACTACCTGCCAAGGGACAAAAACCGTTTTGCTGATGCACTAGCCACCATCGCTTCACTGGTCGAAATACCTGAGGGTAAAATTGTCGCGACCCTGAACCCCATGGGCCCGAGACCGCGTTCTGGACGTCGACTTAAACAATAAACTCTAAAATAATGAAGATAAAAATTTCCTTTTATACCCAAAAGATGATAACACAAGGTTTTGTAAATCAACTTGAACAACAAAGTAAAACAAGTATAAACTCCGTAAGCTTATACACCAAAGTTATAAGATATACAAAACCTAATGACGTCAATGTTTGGTACAAATATCCCAAAAAGGTTACACATTTATATAATGTAAACCCACCAATATCAACCTGCCCCAAAAGCTCGAACCCACTCGACGTCCTGTCTCGTGATCAGCGAGTCTAATCCTTTCCACCTGGGGGGGTTAAGGAAAAACAAAGACAAAAAAGAAGGGGGGTGAGATAAATCTCAATAAGTTACTAATGCAACTACATGACATGCTATGATGCAATATACAATAATAAATCATAGATAGCACATAGCAGTTATCACATAACAGATAGCAGCGGAAATAAACACATAACAAAGGATATAGCCAAGGTTTTCCCAAACTGATAAACCAAATAAAGGTCGCTACGCTGCTTCAATAATCAACAATAAACATCTTCTTAATAGCATGAAAGCTGAAGAGAAATCCCCGGTACCGGAACCAATAACAAAGTAATGTGCCACAAAGGGCGGGAGCCATGCCACAAAGTCATGCTACAAACGTCTCAACCAAGGCCAATCTGGAAGAGGAAAATAAGGGCAAAACAATGGTCGACACCATAATGGACTTGGCCGGTGCCATCACAATATCTCACATCGCCCGACACAACCACAAATACCAGCTGGACTTTCAAATAAATGCTAAGTAATAAATACTAGCTTAATTAAACAACTTAGGGTTCCAAAGTAGGGAACCATACCAAGAAGTCACCAAGAAAGTGAAATGAACCAACAACACACAATTAAAGTGTTCCAACAATCTTAACAATGATAACACAATTCCCATATCACATTTGACCACAAAGGATCCAGTTAATTCGAGCACTCAACCAAATTTACTCACTCATCTCGAAGATCTTAAGGAGAGCTTTAAAACGATAATTTGTACGCCTAAAACGGAGTCCGGATGAACAAGATATGGCCCTCGAAAGATTGGACAAAAAGGGAAATAAATTTCACAACAGGGGAGAGGGTGCGCGCGCCTCCTATGGGAGGGTGCGCGCGCCTCCTTGATCAGAAGGAAAATCGAGTTTGGAGGAGGAGAGGGTGCGCGCGCCTCCTATGGGAGGGTGCGCGCGCCTCCAAGAAACAGAAGCATTTTTGTTCAAGAAGGGCATAAGGGTGCGCGCGCCTCCTATGGGAGGGTCCGAGTGCCTCCTTGCCCGGATAGGCAAATTCCGGCCAAAAATCTGGGTTTCTACCATTAACAACCCCAAATCCAAAACCAACCCAATCTTCACCATTTCTAACACTACCAAAATGTGAACTAAGGTACCTACACCATTTTGAACCAAAAGGACTACTAGAATAACATCTAAAGACCTCAATCAAAGATGATTCAAATACCAAATTTTCACAAAAATGAACAAAATGCAAATCACTCCCAAATCAACCCAAGATGCAATAAATAGCATTCATAACATCAAATAAACATGGAGTAGCATTTCTAGCATAAAATAGGGGAAAAGCAACTTACTTGAGATTTCTCAAAGATGATGGCTTTTCAATATTTTTTGCTTCCTACGATCCTATCGACGATCTAAACAAGATTCATGTTTTAAGAAATGAGAAATAATGAGAGGAAGAGGAAGGAAATGAAGAGAGAAGGAAGAGAGAAAACTCACCTTTGCTATGGAAGAGAGAGAGAGAAATGAGCTGGGAGAGATGGAGGTGGAGTGTGAGTGAGGGTGATAGGGTGAGGGAGAAGAGAGGGAGTAGGGGAATTATTTGAAATGTTGCACCTAGCCCCCTTCCCCCACTAACTAGCTCAACTATAATACTTCCACTAATTATTAAGACCCAACAATACTGCATTAACACAAATGACTCAAATAAAATGCTAGCCACAATTATTATGAAACATAAGATGCACACATAAATATTTAAATAATTAATAATTCAAATAAATAAATAAGCAAATAAATAAATCATAATTATTTATTACTAAAAAATAGAGCCTAGCTTTCGGGTCGTGACATTCACTCCCCCTTAAAGAAAATTCGACCCAAATTTTAACAAGACTTACCCGAATTAAAAAGCCACAGAAATTTCCTCTCGATCTCATCTCGGAGCTCCCACGTCGACTCCTCGATATCATGATTCCTCTAAAGAACCCGAACCAACGCAATGCTTTTGTTTCTCAACTCTTGGACTTTGGAGTCAAGGATCCTAACCGGTCGTTCCTCATAAGTCATATCCGGCTCGATATCCTCCGGTACCCTCGGTAACACGTGAGATGGATCATGAACATACTTCCGAAGCATAGAAACGTGAAAAACATTATGTAACCGGTCCAAAGATGGCGGTAACGCAAGACGATACGCTAGAAGTCCAACCTTTCCCAAAATCTCAAATGGGCCAATAAACCTCGGAGCCAATTTACCTTTCTTCCCAAACCTCCGAATACCCACCTTTGGAGATACTTTCAAGAACACAAAATCACCGGTCTGAAAACTAAGATCTCGCCTTCGGTTATTTGCATAGCTCTTATGTCGACTCTGGGTTATTTTCAATCGATCCCGGATAACCCTAACTTTCTCAACTGAACCCTGAAGCAAATAAATACCCACGATCTTCGCTTCACCGACCTCATCCCAGCAAATAGGCGATCTACATTTTCTTCCATACAAAGCCTCATACGGTGCCATCTCGATACTAGCCTGATAACTGTTGTTGTAAGAGAATTCCACTAACGGTAAATGTCTATCCCAAGAATCAGAAAAGTCTATCGAACAAGCTCGCAACATATCCTCCAAAATCTGAATGGTCCTCTCGGATTGACCATCGGTCTGAGGGTGAAAAGATGTACTGAATTGCAAATCTGTACCCAAAGCTTCCTGAAACGCCTTCCAGAATCTAGAAGTAAACCTCGGGTCTCGATCTGACACAATGCTAACCGGAACCCCATGCAATCTAACGATCTCATCAATATAAAGGGTCGCAAGCTTCTCCATCGAATATCTGATGTCAATAGGCAAGAAATGGGCACTCTTGGTCAATCTATCCACTATTACCCAAACACTATCATACTTCCTACGGGTACGAGGTAGTCCCGTAACGAAATCCATAGTCACATGCTCCCATTTCCACTCGGGAATCTCTAACGGCTGAAGTAATCCCGCGGGTCTCTGATGCTCAGCTTTGACCTGCTGGCAAGTTAAACATCTCGAAACATACTCGGCTATTTCCCTCTTCATGTTATTCCACCAAAAATGTTGTTTCAAATTTTGATACATCTTCGTACTACCCGGATGAATAGTATATCTCGATTTGTGACCCTCATCTAAAACTTGCCTCTTATTCCACCAACATCGGGTACACACAAACGATCACGGAAAATCAAAACTCCACTCGAGCTAACAGAAAAATCCTCGAAGTTCGTCTCTTTCAATTTACCCATTATTTTCACCAACTCGGGATCCTCTTTCTGAGCTTCCTTTATCCTCTGAATTAGGGTCGGAGATACCCTAATATTCGCAAAAATAGCCCCATGTCTCGATTCACGAGGACACCAATCTCGAACATCCTCAAGCATTTTCCACTCGCGGACCATCATCGAAGCCACATAAGACTTCCTACTAATCGCATCGGCGACCACATTCGCCTTCCCCGGATGATAAGAAATCGTACAATCATAATCCTTCAACAATTTCATCCATCGGCGTTGCCTATTGTTCAACTCTTTCTGGGAGAAAAGGTATTTCAAACTCTTGTGATCGGTAAAAATTTCAAACTTCGCCCCATAAAGGTAGTGCTTCCATTTGTGCAACGCAAAGACTATCGCCGCCAACTCCATATCATGAGTCGGGCAATTCTGTTCACTAGGGGTCAACTTCCTCGAAGCATAGGCAATCACTTTTCTGTTCTTCATCAACACACAACCCAAACCCTCTTTCGAAGCATCACTGAAAATTACTAAATCGTCACTTCCGTTAGGCAAGGTCAAGATCGGTGCGGTAGTCAACCTCTTCTTCAATTCCTCGAAGCTACTTTGGCATTTTTCACTCCACATAAACGGTACATCCTTCCGGGTCAACTGAGTCATCGGAGTAGCAATCCTCGAAAACCCCTCAATAAATCTTCGGTAATACCCAGCCAAACCCAGAAGCTACGAATCTCGGTCACTGACTCGGGTCTCTTCCAATCCACTATAGCTTCAATCTTTGAAGGATCCACCGAAATCCCATCTTTAGAAAGTAACATGACCCAGAAATGAAACCTTCTCGAGCCAAAATTCGCATTTACTAAACTTCGCAAACAACTACTCCCTCGCAAGAATGGATAAAACTGTCCTCAAGTGCTGCTCGTGCTCCTCTCGGGATTTAGAGTAGACGAGTATATCATCAATAAAGACCACCACGAACAAATCAAGATACGGATGGAAAACCCGATTCATCAAATCCATAAACACGGTCGGCACATTAGTCAACCCAAACGGCATAACCAAAAACTCGTAGTGACCATACCGAGTGCGAAAGGCAGTCTTTGGAATATCCTCAGATCGAATCTTCAACTGATGGTACCCACTCCTCAAATCAAGTTTAGAAAACACAACGGACCCTTGAAGCTGATCAAACAAATCATCAATGTGAGGTAGAGGATACTTGTTTTTCACCGTAACCTGATTCAACTTTCGGTAGTCAATACACAATCTCAACGAACCATCTTTCTTCCGCACAAACAAAACCGGTGCTCCCCACGGGGAAACACTAGGGCGGATAAACCCTCGATCAAGCAACTCTTGCAATTGAACCTTTAGTTCCTTCAACTCTGCGGGAGCCAACCTATACGGTGCCTTTGAAATCGGAGCAGTACCCGGCAAAAGATCTATGCAAAATTCTATCTCGCGATCGAGAGGCATATCATACTCAGAAGAGAAAACATCGGGAAATTCCCTAACTACCCGAACGCTCTCCAAACTAGGGGATTCTTTCCTAGCATCAAGCACACTAGCCAAGTACCCCTCACAACCACGGTGCAATAATTTTCTCGCTTTCACATAAGAAATGATACGAAAATTCCTACCAAAAGGCATAGCCTCAAAAGTAAACTTAGGCACATCAGGGATGGAAAAATTAACGACCTTTCTACGACAGTCAACAGAAGCATGAAACTTGCTCAACCAATCCATACCCAAAATAACATCAAAGTCCTGAATAGGAAGGACTACCAAGTCCGCACACAAGACATGACCACATATAAGCACGTCACAAGCACGGAAGACTCTATCAGTCACCAAACACTCTCCTATAGGGGTCGATACCTCTAGCACATAGGGCAAAGACTCAGATGCAGCATTTAGTAAAGAAGCAAATTGCACAGAAATGTATGAATGAGATGATCCTGGATCTACTAACGCTCGTGCGCTCACACTAGATATAGAAATAATACCTCCAATAACTGTGGGATCATCTATGGCTTGTTGTTGATTCATTGCAAACACTTTCCCTTGGACCTTGGGCTTTCCCGTAGCGTCCCTTTTCTGACCCTGAGGAGCCCCAGCTCCTACCCCAGTCGGTTGAATTCTATTCCTCAGACAATCCCTCACATAATGCCCCATTTGACCACAATTGGTGCACTTGCCCTGTTTCTTCCAACAACGGTCCTCCGAATGACCCTCCCTTTGACAATACGAACAAAGTCTCCTGTTTTGGTTCCCTTGGTTCCCGGAAGTAGTACCCGGGTTCCTTGGGATCGGTTGCCCTCGAAACTGAGATTGTCCCCCAAAGTTACCTCGGTTATCAGAACGGGATTGTGGCTTGCTTTACCCTCCCGGCTTGCTCGGGTTAGCTACCTCGGTCTTCCTCTTATGTTCCCCAATATCTTGGTCTATAAGATAGGCACGGTCTACCGCATCCTGGAACGTCACAATCCTCTGGGCTATGAGCTGAGTACGGATAGAAGTCTTCAAACCCCGAATGAATCTCATAGCTTTCTGTTCTTCGGTCCTCACAAGATAGTCACAATACCAGGCTAATTCTGTGAACTTAGCCGAGTACTGAGCTATAGACAACGAACCTTGCTCCAAGTTGAGTAGCTCGATCTCCTTTCGGTTCTGATCCACTACCGGAATGAAGTGCTCTTTGAACTTACGCACAAACAATTCCCATGCATAGACTGTGTGAGTGTCATCCCAACTCGCTTTAACCCCTTTCCACCAATGCTCGGCAGCACCCACAAGCTTATAAGCCGCGAACCGGACCCTATCCTCGTCCGTGCACCCAAACACATCATAAATTTTCTCCATAGACTCAATCCACATCTCAGCCTTCTTTACATCCGGCTCACCGTCAAACTCTTTTGGCTTCAATTTCAGAAATTGCTCTAGCCCATATCTCGGTGGTACCACATGCTCTTCTCGTGGCCCTTGATCATGAATGGCCTTCATAGCGGCCTCAAACATTCCCTGGAACATTGCCCGGTTCTCTTCCCTTAAGTCATTCTGATTCTGTGCTCCACTAGAGCCTTCGCCTGCTCTCCTTCTAGCCATTTCAAACAATTACCTGCATAAGACATCAACCGTTACTCACTCCGAACACAACTACCAACTATCGTGACCCCGAACCCCGCGGGCCCGAGACCGCGATCTGGACGTCGACTTAAACAATAAACTCTAAAATAATGAAGATAAAAATTTCCTTTTATACCCAAAAGATGATAACACAATGTTTTGTAAATCAACGTGAACAACAAAGTAAAACTAGTATAAACTCCGTAAGCTTATACACCAAAGTTATAAGATATACAAAACCTAATGACGTCAATGTTTGGTACAAATATCCCAAAAAGGTTACACATTTATATAATGTAAACCCACCAATATCAACCTGCCCCAAAAGCTCGAACCCACTCGACGTCCTGTCTCGTGATCCACGAGTCTAATCCTTTCCACCTGGGGGGGTTAAGGAAAAACAAAGACAAAAAAGAAGGGGGGTGAGATAAATCTCAATAAGTTACTAATGCAACTACATGACATGCTATGATGCAATATACAATAATAAATCATAGATAGCACATAGCAGTTATCACATAACAGATAGCAGCGGAAATAAACACATAACAAAGGATATAGCCAAGGTTTTCTCAAACTGATAAACCAAATAAAGGTCGCTGCGCAGCTTCAATAATCAACAATCAACATCTTCGTAATAGCATGAAAGCTGAAGAGAAATCCCCGGTACCGGAACCAATAACAAAGTAATGTGCCACAAAGGGCGGGAGCCATGCCACAAAGTCATGCACCAAACGTCTCAACCAAGGCCAATCTGGAAGAGGAAAATAAGGGCAAAACAATGGTCGACACCATAATGGACTTGGCCGGTGCCATCACAATATCTCACATCGCCCGACACAACCACAAATACCAGGTGGACTTTCAAATAAATGCTAAGTAATAAATACTAGATTAATTAAACAACTTAGGGTTCCAAAGTAGGGAACCATACAAAGAAGTCACCAAGAAAGTGAAATGAACCAACAACACACAATTAAAGTGTTCCAACAATCTTAACAATGATAACACAATTCCCATATCACATTTGACCACAAAGGATCCAGTTAATTCGAGCACTCAACCAAATTTACTCACTCATCTCGAAGATCTTAAGGAGATCTTTAAAACGATAATTTGTACGCCTAAAACGGAGTCCGGATGAACAAGATATGGCCCTCGAAAGATTGGACAAAAAGGGAAATAAATTTCACAACAGGGGAGAGGGTGCGCGCGCCTCCTATGGGAAGGTGCGCGCGCCTCCAAGAAACAAAATAATTTTTGTTCAAGAAGGGCATAAGGGTGCGCGCGCCTCCTATGGGAGGGTGCGCGCGCCTCCTTGCCCGGAAAGGCAAATTCCGGCCAAAAATCTGGGTTTCTACCATTAACAACCCCAAATCCAAAACCAACCCAATCTTCACCATTTCTAACACTACCAAAATGTGAACTAAGGTACCTACACCATTTTGAACCAAAAGGACTACTAGAATAACATCTAAAGACCTCAATCAAAGATGATTCAAATACCAAATTTTCACAAAAATGAACAAAATGCAAATCACTCCCAAATCAACCCAAGATGCAATAAATAGCATCCATAACATCAAATAAACATGGAGTAGCATTTCTAGCATAAAATAGGGGAAAAGCAACTTACTTGAGATTTCTCAAAGATGATGGATTTTCAATATTTTTGGCTTCCTACGATCCTATCGACGATATAAACAAGATTCATGTTTTAAGAAATGAGAAATAATGAGAGGAAGAGGAAGGAAATGAAGAGAGAAGGAAGAGAGAAAACTCACCTTTGCTATGGAAGAGAGAGAGAGAAATGAGCTGGGAGAGATGGAGGTGGAGTGTGAGTGAGGGTGATAGGGTGAGGGAGAAGAGAGGGAGTAGGGGAATTATTTGAAATGTTGCACCTAGCCCCCTTCCCCCACTAACTAGCTCAACTATAATACTTCCACTAATTATTAAGACCCAACAATACTGCATTAACACAAATGACTAAAATAAAATGCTAGCCACAATTATTATGAAACATAAGATGCACACTAAATATTTCAATAATTAATAATTCAAATAAATAAATAAGCAAATAAATAAATCATAATTATTTATTACTAATAAAATAGAGCCTAGGTTTCGGGTCGTGACAAAAATGGTGAAGCCCTTCAAAATTTCCCGAAGGAACAGTCCAGCATACTGTATGAGTATCGAGATCAACGAGGTCCAAGCAAACTCCCCGTGGTATGCGGATATCATGAATTTCCTCAAGGATGGTACTTATCCCGAGAATAGCAATAAGAAGTCCCAAATGGCATTGCAAAGACTAGCCTCTCGATATATACTGATTGGGGTCTGAGTCTACAAAAGGCACCACGAAGGGATCAATCTCCTATGCGCAAATGAGACCGAAGCTCAAGAAATAATGCATGAGATCCAGGAAGGTGAATGTGGGCCCCACATGAACGGGTTTATGTTTACCAAGAAGATACTCCGCATGGGTTATTTTTGGAGTACCATGGAAAGGGACTGCATCGAGAAAGTCAAGAGGTGCGCCAAATGCCAATTCCATACCAATCTACAGCACGCTCCACCCTCACAGCTTTACAATATGACCACGCCTTGGCCTTTCTCTTGTTGTGGTATAGACATCATCGGCAAAGTTCACCCTACTGGAAGCAACGGACAATCTTTCGTCCTAGTAGCCGTGGACTATTTTACAAAATGGGTCGAAGTACAGGCTTACCGAGTTCTCAACGCCAAGAAAGTGGCCGAATTCGTAAAACCCACATCATGTGCCGGTACGGCGTTCCTCATGAGATCATCTCAGACAACGGTTCTCACTTTGAGAAAGAGATGGACGCACTCCTGGTAGAATACAAGATTACTAAGCACAAGTCATCTCCATACCGCCCTCAAGTAAACGGCGCGGTCGAGGCAGCTAATAAGACAATCGAGACCATTGTGAAGAAAATGGCCTCCACCGGAAGGGATTGGCCCGAAAAGCTACCTCGAGCATTATGGGGCTACCGCACGTCAATACGGACAGCGACTGGAGAAACTCCTTATGCACTGGTATATGGTTCTGAAGTTGTACTCCCAATAGAGCTCGAAGTCCCATCTCTACGGGTCCTCCTCGAGAACCAAGTCAATGAAGTCGATTGGATGCAAAGTCGGTATGAACAGCTAGCCCTACTCGACGAGAAAAGGCTAAGGGAAATCGAACGTACGAGGGCCTATCAACAAAGAATGGCTAGGGCTTTCAACAAAAAGGTGAAGCCCCGAAACATCAGTGTGGGAGATTTAGTCCTAAGACAACACCCTCCTAATGCCATGAACCCCCTTGGAAAATGGGGACCCCGATGGATCGGTCCGTACGTAGTCAAGAAGATACTAAGCGGCGGTGCAGTCCGACTCGTGGATTTAGACGGAGATCAGCTGCCAAAGGAAGTCAACCTCGACAAGTTGGAGAGATTTTACGTCTAATAAACGAAGACCATCAAAAAAAAAAAAAAAAAAAAAGCTCGCTAAGTTGAAAACCCGCAAGGGCGGCCTAGGCAAAAATTAGAGCACGTGCAAAAAAGAAGCCCGCTAGATTGAAAACCCGAAAGGGCGGTCTAGGCAAAAAACAGGGTGCACAAATGGTCTTCGTTTGTTTGAACTACGGAGACCTGAGCCTCTGCACTGGAGGAACGTAGGCAACCTTCGGGTGCGATCTAAAATATAAACAAATACCCAAATCATTTCAAATTAACGAGATGCAATTTTATTCATTTGTTGAATTATTTTTTATCATTACAACGGATTTTGCTGAGCTAATAAAAGACTTAAAACATTAAATCCTAAACAAGTGGTCTATTTTAATTGCAATCTCATGGGGTACAAAGAAATATCTAATCTTTCTTCGGTTTGGGGACCCATTGCTTTTGGGGACGGCCTTTAGTCTTCTTGGATAGGGGAGGAGCATTATCGAGACCACCAAGACAAGAAAAGACACTAGGATGGGACGGAGCTTCATCAACGGCCTTCCCTTTACCTTTGTCAAGCGGAACCTTAGCGGGAACAACCATGGGGCGCTTCCACACATGGGAAGAATTTCCCTTGCCTTTCTTCTTCTTAGGCAAGTAACGGGACCTATAATCCCTCACATGGACCTCCGGCTTCACGGGATCAACGGCAATAATACCCTTATTTGGCCTTCCCAAACGGTCAAAGACGCTAGGACGCGCCTTCACAATTGGAGCAATGGGGACGGACTTATCGCCTTCGGGGAAGGAAACTTTGACTTCTAAAGTAAAGGTCATCGGGGCCATCGCTACAAGAATTTTGAGGTATAGAGTAAGGGAAAGGATGCAGAATATTGCTGTGTGATCATCCTGATCGAAAATGGTTTAAATTTATAGCTGTTGGAGTGCTCTGCTCAGAATAGAAAGGGGCTGGAATTCAGCAAGCCAGAAGCGAGCGCCACCGACAAATGATACAAGACGGGCGCGCCTCCCGTTCCCAAGTTCAGATGCGCGCGCCTTTGGCAACAGACAGAAACAAAAATAGCCTTTGTCAGTTCAGGACAGAACCCAGGCGTTCCAACGCCTTCAACCTGCAGAAAAGATCAATCCCAGTAATAAGAGAAGCTCAAACAACGACAGCAAGCACGCTTTGGGCACACATTTGTTTGTAAAAGAGTCGACACTCAGGATCGAGTCTAGACAGATAACTAAAAAAGCGTAGTAAATAACTAGGATTGTAAATACATGCTAAATGTTTATTACATGTAAATGAAAAGTGTTTTCAGTCTCTCAAAGGCTACTCAGAATCATCATCATCGGCATCACCGTGCCCACCCCCACTGCCGCTCTCAGTCTCCTTGTCATCATTATCATCATCAGTGGATTCTTCCTCCTCAGATGTCTCCACCACAACATCATGCCGGGTCCTCTTGGCAGCTCTCCCTGATGAACTAGTACCGCCCTTGCTCTGGCTACCTCCTCAGCTCAGACTCCTGCTCAGTGACCGCCCCGCCGAAGAGACAGCCTCATCAATATCCAGTGCAGCATCCCTGCAGCCTCGTCCCATACCCCGAGCACCTCGGGCAGCTCCTCTCGCAGCACCAGAGACAGCACCAGCAGTATCTCTAGTCATGGCGGCAATGTCCCTGTACAGCCCTAGCACCCTCTCCTCCAGCTGATGGAGTCTCCTCCTCATCCCTTTGTTCTGTCTGCCTAAATGCCTATAAGAAGCTACAGGTACCTGTTACAACAGAGGACAGAAAAAGAAAATTGCATCAATACAAGGAACAGAAAAGCAGGACTGGAACTGAGAAATGCAAAGACAGTCAGAAAAGTATACCACAACAGCCTGAATAGGAGGCTCTCTCTCCGGCGACATGTCCTCAGGAACAATCTCCCTCTGCTCCTCATATACCCCAAAGTGTGAATAAGTATAATATGAAGGAGGCAGAGGTGGATCAAAGCAATATCCAGCGCCGGTGGGATAGAATCGAGCCGAAGTCTGTGGAGCAGCATGTGTCTCCCTCGGATCAGTAAACATGAAACCCTGCTGGAGGTTATGCTCCCTGAATAAGCCATAATCCTTCTCTAGATGAATGAAAGGGACAGCATCAACCCCTATAATATAGACTGCCCGGTCTGTCTCTGAAAGAGCCCTCCAATTACGAGGATAGAAAGGAGGAACATCAGGAACCGCTGGCCTAGGAGGGTGGTGGAAGTCCGTCACCTGGCCACCATGCTACCAGAACACTCTCTCTCCAAGATACATCGCCATACACTCCACTGAGATCATCAGAAGCCTCGAGCGGGTGGGAATCAGAGTGTGCTCAATAAAAGCATAAATGGCTCTCCACGGGAACAAAGAGGAGGCGACAGCCTCTGGCCTCAAAGCATCCAAGTGTCTAGTAACTTACTGAGATTTATCTCACCCCGTTCCTTGTTTATTTGTTCCCCCCCCCCCCAGGAAAGCAAGTGGTAAGAAGTTGTGAGGCCCAACTTAGCAGGGGCCTACTTGGCAGGTTGTTCTTGTTGGGGATTGTTATCCTTTCCAGTTTTTGTGAGGATGATTTGGTATCAGTTGTTTAGACTCAGGATATTGGGTAGACTTGTATATTGTTCTTGTAATGCCAACGTATGTGCTAGGCATGTTTTCCACTGTGTACAACCATTTGGTTTAAATTTCTTGGTATAGAACTCGTTGTGAGCTATCTTAGCTCATTTCTCTTGAGTATAGATGATGTCAGTTTGATATAAGCAGGTGTCATTCCAGTTTCTCGTTTCTTGTTAGTGACGCGCACCAGGTTCAAGGTTCTATTAGGGAATCCCGGGACTTGGGGGCGTGTCAGTTTTGGTATCAGAGCCTGGTTTAGCTCTAAGCCTGGATAGGGTCTATGGCCTAGGTTGAGTTAGTCTTGGTTGTGCTACCGACGTCGAGTGCTTTGTTACTTGTTGTTATACCAGGTATAGGACTGGTGTTGATAGTGTTGATCCCAATTGGAATAAGATGGTTTGAGAATCGAGAGCGCGAGTCTTTAAAGACTTAGGCGTATCTATCTTGTGCAGTGGACATTGTTTCATGCTATATGCATGCTTGTCCTCATTTCTTGATTTACGTGAAAGTGTATGCTCTAGTAAGAGACTACGTGCTTGATATCGTTATTTATAAGAGCTTGATAGAAGTGTGGGTGATAACACCCTATACGTTATATGTTAACTTGGTCATGTTACCTATATAGGACATTGATGTGATACGTGTTATGGCTTGACTTTTTATGTGTTAGGCCTTTCTTGTTTGCCACAATAAATGGTGAATATTTCTATTCTAGTATGCTTGACTGTTTATAAGAGCATGATATAATTATGTATAACATTCATGTTCTGTATTGAAAGCTCGAAAATGATTATCAAGGTTGTGCTGAATATTTAGCATATGTGGTTGATGGAAGAATGTCTACACCAAAATTGAAGAATGGATACATCATTCTTTGTGAGATCTCAGATATAATTTCTACTGAGTAGTACATGATACATGATGAGAACCTTGGGTTATCTTGAGTTTCTACGGTACAAATATAGTGCTGATATCTAAATCAATATTCATGACATCGGTTGAGTTCAAAGTGTTGAAGGTTCAACTTGAGGAATTTCTTGATAGAGGATTCACCCAGCTTAGTATATCTGCGTGGGGTGTATCTGTATTGATTGGCATGAAGAGATATGGTACTTTGCGATTTCATATTGAATGCAAAGAATTCAACCAGGTGACTATAATGAACCAGTACTTGTTATCGTGTATGTATGAATTATTTGATCCCTGAAGTTAATCAGTGGTCTATTCAGTGTTTGATTGATAAGTGGCTACCATTATTTGGAAAGTCAACTATGAGGATATATTGAAGACATCTTCTTATATCAGGTATGCTTGTTATGAATTCGTGATTATTCTATTTCGATTGATATATGATCTAGCAGTATTGATGGATTTGATGAATGATATCTTCAAACCATAATTAGCTCTCTTTGCGATGAATTGATTAATGACCTGTTGGTGTATACCAAGTCACAGACTGAGAATTGATTGTATTCAAATTTCTCGAGAGAAACAATTGTTTCCCAAAAGCTAGCAAGAGATAGAGGATCTATTACCCTGAAGTGGATGCCTGAAGTAAGCATCTTTGTTGACCTGTACAAGTGGAAATAACCGAGGTACGATTATTCTTGAGATTTTCTTGATCTTGTTAGAGATTCATTAATGAATTTCAAAGGTAGCTCTATTATTAACTATTTGAGACAGAAAGCTACACTTTCTGATGGATTGATAAACGTGAAGCCAATTTTTAAATATTGAAATGATGGATGACCAAACTTCAGTATTTGACATTGCCTAGTGGATTCGACTAATATGATGGTTATTGGGAGGATATGACCAGTGTTACTATTTTCTCGTGTATGTGTCAAGAGTCACCAATATAGTGGATATGATAAATTCATTATGCATAGTGAAGCTCGAACCAGAGATAAAACGTGTGTTAATTCAAAATGGTAACGTACTTGTATATGCTTTGAGGAGATTGAATCTTTATGAATAGTTCTACTCATGACTTGAAATTGATTGTGATCCTACGGCTATTGTATTAGCGGATTCATTGAACATAAA
The DNA here is from genome assembly GCA_026119855.1 of Campanula takesimana. NCBI lineage: Eukaryota > Viridiplantae > Streptophyta > Magnoliopsida > Asterales > Campanulaceae > Campanula > Campanula takesimana. The sequence continues at coordinate 657,306 of JAOWBW010000037.1, forward strand.
GACTCGTGTTTCCTGATTGATGGTACTGAATGGGAGAAAAATTCTGAGTATTTAACTAAATCCTTGAATTGCGATTATTTGAAAGCAGAATATCAGAGATCGTTTGATTTGTTATAATCCTTCGAGATTTGTGAATATATTAACATCTTGCGATGGATTTTGTGGAAGTATTATCATTTAATAGTTAAGTCCCGATGATATTGGTTATAGTGGATTGATTAATCAAATCTGCTTGACTTTATGTGTTGTGATGTTATGATTGATACATCTTGATTACTTGGGATACATGTGGATATAATATATGACAGGGATTCTTGTTCTACATCTTGTTCTACACCTTGTTTTACATCTTGATTATGATAATTTTTCTGAGCACTCTGGATATTTAACCGAGGTTGCTTCTTGATCATATGTTGCGAGCATGTGAAGTGTATTCCTTGTGGCTATTGTATGAGCTTGCTATTTAGTGGAAATTCCATCACACGAATTACTTAGTGTATGGGTAATTGCTTGTATGGATACTTGATTCTTGTCGTGAGCACGGATACTTCTTGTGAAAGTTTCATGGGAAAGTCACGGTATCGAGAAGGTTATGTGAGAATAATAGTCGCAGGTAATTGATAATATGGTGTGGTATACCATATTCTTGCTATTCTTGAGTTCTATTTATTGATTATATGTGTTATAATCTCGATCAGTAAAATTCGAGGACGAATTTTCTTTAAGGAGGGGAGGATGTAACGCCCGTCCTAATTCTTGTTAAATTCTTGATTTGCATATTTATATGCTATTTTATTTGAGTTAATTATTTAACTAATTGAGCAAGTTTAGGTTCTAAGTGTTCAAAGTTGGAATATTAGGGTCATTTGTGGAAATTAAAGTTTAGGGGCTAAAATGCTCAAATTGAAACTTGGAGGGACTTTTTGTCAAAATTGAAACTAGAGGGGCCTAATTGAAATTTCTTGAAAGATGAAAGGATAAAGCTTGTTTGGGGAATGTTCTGAATCACTTTCTCATTTCTCTATCGTACGTTCTTTCTCTCTATTTCATAAAAGAAAGTTAGGGTTTACCCTATTCTCGACTCCTCTCACTTAATTATGCCTCTGTTCGAAAATCCGACTTCGCATAGATGATCAGGGCGGTGAGTAGAGCATTTCCTGCCCAACAGAAATTAGTTTGGGTGAATTTGATTTCGGACTAAGTAAGTCACTAGCTCCCCCTTGCTTGTAATAACATGCATATATGTTATTCTTGGTACTTGTGCTTGTTAATTTCGTGATTTGAATGAGTTTTGTAATACTTGTTAAATTGGGACGAAGGGAGTATTTCTATACTAGTACAGAGAACATAGAACATGAACCTAATACTAAATGGGTTTGCAAATATATTAGAAATTTATACTCCTACTAGTGAGACGGTAAAATATTAACTTGATTTAAATGTTATTAGTAAAATTGTACCATTATTTGTGGTACGGTGAAATGAATGGAAGTATCCCTAATGATTATATTAGTATATTAGAAAATTATACTTATACTTTTGGGAAGGTGAAATATTTAAATGGAACAAAAGAAAATTATCCTATTAATTGTGGGACGGTAAAATTGATGAAATAAACTTGAAAGTAATGTTTTGAACTTGTTTGTATGTCTTGGGTATTGTCTAAGTATTAGTAAAAGTATACTCCTACGCTTGGGACGGAGAATTTTAGGCCTGGAAAGAAATTTAGTGTCTGCTGAAAATTGTACCAGGCGCCCGCCCACATAGAAACCGAGCGCCCGCCCATTTCATCAGAAGTTTTTGTTTCAAAAGTGCTATAACGAGCGGCCGCCCGGTCCATGTAGGCGCCTGCCCGGTCCCCTGTTTCAACAAAAGTGCTTTAAATCTAAATTGAAATGAAAGCTTACCCCTCCTAAGGAATATAGCCTTAGTATAAGATGTCCTAGCAAGTGTTGTGATACCTTAGGGGCATCAGAAGTGAGTCTTGAACATGATTATTCAATGATTTGAATAGAGAATTTGAGCCTAAGAGTAACAACTCTTTTAATTGTCTTGAAAGTGCTAAGAACAAGCACTAATGTGTTATATGTGTTTTGAAACCAATGTTTGTGTACCTTAGGGGCACTAGAACAATGTCTTGAGCTTGAACATCCAAAGTATATGATTAAGAACTTGTAAGTATGAGATGTATAACTCATCTACTTAGCTTGAACTTGAAGTATAAGACAATTAAATCTTGTACATAACTTGAATATCCAAAGATTAGAATAATAACTTGAGTATAAGATAATTAATTCTTGTACATGTCTTGAACATCCAAAGAATTGGATTGAGAACTTGAATGTAAGATGATAAAATCTTGTACATGCCTTGAAACCAATACGTGTGTATGGTAATGAACTTGAAAGTGCTATGAACAAGCACTAACGTGTTAGAACTATCATTGGTGTGTATGTGCAAATCTTGCATATAGCTACTTGATAAAATGTGGCTTGTTGACTACTTGATATATGGTATGAATAACCAAAGAATTGGAGTGTGGAACTAGATAGAGAATGATCAACTCTAAAACATACTTGAATCTAATACGTGTGTACTGAAAGTGCTATGAACAAGCACTAATGTGCCAGTAATTGGTTTTAATCGTGCATATAATCAATGAAGTATATAAAGTATAAAGAAAATATCTTGTTCTTGAGTTGAGTTCCTAAAGAAAGAGGGACTAGTGTAATATGAAGATAATTCATAATACAATGATTATAGAACACAATATGTGTTGGAAAATGTATTCGATTATTAGCGATAAATATACGCGAGATATGATTGTGACTAGGTACAATACGACCTATTCGACTACGTGCTTAGAGTCTAAGATGTTGGGCTCTACTTGAAAGTAAGGGTATCTTGATAGACACATTAGTGTGTTAAAGGTTATATGAATATGTACGCGCAAATATTTCATATGACAAAGTGATATAGTATGACTTACCCTACTACTTGGTTGGGTCTGTTATTAATAGACTCTAATTTGGCTTGATTGTGTTACGTGAGCACATGATTACATGGTTCGTGAAGGACTGGTCCACTATTTTTGGACTTAGTTCTATTCTTGTTAGTTTTGGTGAGCACATAATTACATGGTTCATGAAGAGCTAGTCCACTACTTTTGGACTTAGTTCTATTCTTCTAGTTCAAGTAAATACTACTTGTACATTCTTGTGTGAGTCCAGCTGGTCACCTTGCTTGTTCGGAAATATATAGGTTCACGCTTATCGCGAGAGCTGGGGCTTAAGTGATAATCGGGTCCCTATGTATTTGTGCTTGACCCCTTACTATAGGCCATAGTAAGGGCATAGCTTCCTTGGTTGGAGCAATACGCCTGACTTAAGTGAATGCTAAACTCTTGAACACCTCGTGAATCTTGTTCTTGTGAGTGATACTGGTTACCGGGTCCTCTAGTGTACTGCACAGCAGAAACTTGATTGATCGTGATTTGTCAACTGCAATAAGCAACAACAACAATGGTTTACTTGGGAGGAATAAGGTTGGAATATCCTTTGTAACTTGTTAGTTTAGCCTTATGTGCTAGTTACTTGATGAGTTGGCTTAGCCTATCATATACTTGTTACTTGATGACATCTTGAGCATGATTACTTGATAATCTTCTTGAGTTGCATGATTACATGATAACATGCTATGTACTTGTAGCTAGTAACTTACTGAGATTTATCTCACCCCGCTCCTTGTTTATTTGTTCCCCCCCCAGGAAAGCAAGTGGTAATACGTTGTGAGGCTCGACTTAGCAGGGGCCTACTTGGCAGGTTGTTCATGTTGGGGATTGTTATCCTTTCCAGTTTTTGTGAGGACGATTTGGTATAAGTTGTTTAGAATCAGTATATTGGGTAGACTTGTATAGTGTTCTTGTAATGCCAGCGTATGTGCTAGGCATGTTTTCCGTTGTGTACAACCATTTAGTTTAAATTTCTTGGTATAGAACTCGTTGTGAGCTATCTTAGCTCGTTTCTCTTGAGTATATATGATGTCAGTTTGATATAAGCAGGTGTCATTCCAGTTTCTCGTTTCTTGTTAGTGACGCGCACCAGTTTCGAGGTTCTATTAGGGAATCCCGGGACTTGGGGGCGTGTCATTCCTCTCCCTATACGACCACCTCAAACAGTCTGGATACTGGGGCTAGCCCTCTCTGTTAATCTTGATGTCCCTCAGCTCCAAGACAGCGAAGGTCCATAGCTGCAAAACAGAGGCAAGAGCAGAATTAAATGACAGTTCAAAGATACAGTAGAGCAATGACAAGAAAGCTGAAAAGAAAAGGGAAGGCCGTGATAACAAGCAGCCAAGCCCGCTGCGCCCCAGTTATACTGACCGGCTTGGTCCAAGTTTACCAACAAATCAAGCAAAGCCAAGGAATCCGATGATCCTCCACTGGCAAACAGAGTATGGGACAATAGGTACCATATAAAACAACGGGCCACAGCATCGACCCGCTCAGCAGTGACACCCAAAGGCTCGGCTGCAAGAATACTAAAATATCGACGGATGCTTCCCTAAGTGACTCAGTAATTCTTCACCGGGAAGCCACAGTCAACCAAGGCCAACAGCTCGTCAGTAGTCCGAAGGGTCCCTCTCAAAACACAAGGGACAGCCTCCCCCGCAAACAGCAGACCAGTCAATGCCGTGAAGTCAGTGGGCGTCATCGTGACCTCTCCCATAGGTAGATGAAAAGTATGGGTGGTGTCCCACCATCTCTCTCTCAGAGCCTGAATAACATCTGGATCATTCTTCAATGCCGATAGACTGGTAATAAAGAGGCCGAAATGGGTGGCCTGAACTCAAGCCCTGACATTCTCGGGCAGCTTACTCCAAATGCAAATCGGGCCATGAGCTCCGCCTCGAATCTCCGACAGGCGGCTCCACTCCTAGAAAGAAACAAGAAACAACGAAAATTTCATCAGCATAACGGCTAGAAAACGGACAAACCCAAAACAGAAATTTCAACATGCATGCGAGTGTGTGGGTATGAAAATGGGTATCCGAACATGTTTCTTGCAATAAATCAACAACAACAACAACAAACAGCGACGATCAACAAAAGAAGTTGCAGCGAAAAATACGGGTGAAACAGAGCAGCCCCAAAGCGCGAAAATCACAAAGAGAATGAAAGATTCATACCAATCCCGCTGTGACAAAGTGGGAGATATGGGTATGCGGCTGGTACGTGAGCAAACTCGGGTCCATCGCCTCCATTCCAACCTCAGGCTCCTCGCCCTGTGGCATCTCAAATGGAGGAGATTGTTGATGATCTGACATCGTTTCTATGATGGAATCGCTCCTAGAACAACAAGAAAGTGTTTTGGGGTGATTTCTCCGCAAAAATTTGGTTCGGGATTTGGAGGGTTCTTTGAAATTTTGAAAACTCGCCGGAAAAGTCAATTGTCTGTTTATATATGCTGAACTGGAATAGGATGCGCGCGCCTCCCGCCATGTCACTCAGACACGCGCGCTTCCCGTAGCGAAGATCAGACGCACGCGCCTTTGCTCCCGGACAAATTCAAACACAGCTCCCCACTCGGGAATCAAGGTGTCACACCCATGCTCATCTGAGTTTCAGCTCCACCACTACAAGCTGAGTGAAGTTCGTAACAGACGCCATTAATTCTCAAAAATCAGTTTTTACAATTCATCCCCAGCACAAAGCACTCCGCAGTCAACTGTGCCTGCACCCCATCGAAAGTCAAAGTCAAACAGTCAACATTAAATTACGACTCACGACAACAACTTGGTCCGGGGTGAGCCACAGAATCACCGCTTCCTCATCAAGCAATCCATTCAAAGCAAACGGTCCTCCGGGTCCCGCACTTCAGCAAACGATCCTTCGGGTCCCGTACTTCAGCAAACGGTCCTCCGGGTCCCGCATTTCAGCAAACGGTCCTCCGGGTCCTGCACTTCAGCAAACGGATCTCGCTATCAGCAAACAGGTCCCGCTTCCAGCAAACGGATCTCAGTATCAGCAAACAGGTCCCGCTTCCAGCAAACAAGATCCCGCCTTCCAGCAAACGGATCTCGCTATCAGCAAACAGGTCCCGCTTCTAGCAAACAAGATCCCGCCTTCAGCAAACGGATCCCGCTATTGGCAAAGCCGCTCACACAGGGAGCACACCTTTATCTCTCAAAGCCGCTCACACAGGGAGCGCACCTCTATCCCCCGCAATTTCAAATTCCTGCTTTTATCGAGTCTTTTCTTTTTCTTGGTGATGTCCTAGGCGGATGTCTGTCTTTCGTCGGCGCGTTTGCTTCGCAATCCACACCGCCGAGGGGCTCTGTAGACACCCCGCCTTGGACCGCTCACCCCGATTGCACACTTGATTTTGTGTTTCTCCCTCTTTTAAGTGTTTTCTGTTAGTTTCTGTTACTTTGGTTAAGTTCCAGACGGACTCCGTTAAATCCCGGGACTAAACTGAATAATGGTTCTAACTTTCTAGTCCATTCTATCAAAAATTACTTTTCAGAGTCGCGCACCTCCACCTCTTGAGGCCAGACGCGCGCGCCTTCCGCCGCCTAGGTGGGACGCGCGCGCTTCTGGGGTGTGTCAGTTACAGATTCTGCCCAAGAATTTCTCCCTTGGTCATTATACATGATTTTGCCTGGGAAAGATTTCTTGGAGACTCCGTTTGGCTCCAAAAACTCCCCTCTTTCAACTATAAAAACCCCTCCAATCCATCATTGGAAGGGACCTTTTTCCTCACTTCTTTTCTAGACTTTTCCTTGGGACTTCTTTTAGACCTTTTTCAACTAAAAATCTTTGGAACTCAAGAAGTGTTCTCTCAAAGTATTTAACCTCTTCTTCAAGGATTTTCAAGAGGTTCTCTTTGAAGGATACTATAGGTAAATGTCTTAAACTTTCTTCTTCTTCTTCTTCTTCTTCTTCTTCTTCTTCTTCTTCTTCTTCTTATTCTTCTTCTTCTTCTTCTTCTTCTTCTTCTTCTTCTTCTTCTTCTTCTTCTTCTTCTTCAATCAAATGTTCAATCACACCAAAACCACTTGGGACATGACACCAATGGTCCTTTCATTACATTGAATTGGCCTAGGAGTCATCTCCCTACATTTTAAACTTTAAAGCCCCTTTTTTATCATCATTCAAATAGGAAGAACACATTTATCTTTAAAGTGAATTATGAACAAACAAGACCGACTTTGCTCGGGCGAAATGGGTGTTTAAGTACTTCCCATTTCGTAACCTAACCCCCGAACCCCTCATCCCAAAGAATCTCTGTTTTCCTAAATCAAACTTAGGCTCATAAACATTAGGTTTTCTTACGTTCCTAAAAAATGTGGGTGGTGAATCTAAAACACAATTAGACATCCTAGGACGAGCTCGCGCGCTCTGGCCTAAAGCCGCGGCCTCCGCCCCCGGGGTATCTACAGCGCCTCCCGTGCCCAGTCAAGCCCTGGTACAAGTTCCCATGCAGGAATAAATACATCACATCAATGTTCCTACATCTCCCATCCGAGTTTTCAGCTCCACCTTGGGGCGTTTCAAGTACAAAAACTCCGTAACGGACATCATTAAATCCAACGGTTACAAAAGTCAAGGTTGATCTCGATGTTTTTTCCCGATCCGCAGCCAACTGTGCCCGCACCCCATAAAAATTAACTGCAAACGCTACTTAAGACAGCGTACATCAAAATACAGCTTCAAAAACAGCAAATTTGGTCCGCGGTGAACCACTGAAATCACCACCTCATCAGCAGAATCTACTCAACAAATTCACATCAGCAGGCAGACTCTCAAGTCCCTCCATATCAGCAGGCAGACTCTCGAGTCCCTCTACATCAGCAGGCAGACTCTCGAGTACCTCCAGTCCCTTATACAGACTTTAAATATTGGCCATGGTGGGCCGATTTTTGTCACTGCACCCCTACTACCAGCAAAAGTTGCTCACACAGGGAGCGCGCTCCTATCTCTCATAATTTCAAGATTCTTGTTTTCATCGAGTCTTTGCTTTTTTCCTGGTGTTGTCCACGTTTTGATTTGCAATCCACGTCGCCGAGGGGCTCTGTAGACACCCCGCCTTGCACCGCTCACCCCGATTGCACATTTGATCTTGTGTTTCTCCCTTTTTTTATGTGTTTTCGTTAGTTTCCGTTACTTTCGTTATGTTCCTGACTAACTCCATTAAGTTCAGGGACCAAACTGAATAACAGTGCTGACTTTCTAGTCCATTCTGTCTTTTTTGCCATTTCCAAGGCGCGCGCTTTCACCCTTTGGGGACCAGAGGCGCGCGCATCCCGCCACCAAGGCAGGAGGCGCGCGCACCTGGGTGTCAGTTACAGATTTCTGTCCAAGAATCCCTCCCTTGCTCCTTTTAACAGGATTTGCCCGGGAAACTGATCTTTGTGGCTTGGTTTTGGTACCTAAAACACTTCTCTTTTACCTATAAAAACCCCTCTAATCCACCATTGGAAAGGAGGAAGATTTTGATCACTAAGAAAAAACTCTACACAAATACTTACAAGATAGTTCTTAAGAACCTCTTGAAGAAGTCTTTGAAGTTCTTTGAAGTATAGGTAAAAAGACTATTCTTTCCTCTCCTCTTCTACTTTATCTCTCCTCTCTTTATTTTACTTTAATCAAAATTGCAATCACCCAAATACTTTGGGACATGACACCAAGACTACTTCACTTCATTGAAGCTAGTCACGGAGTCATCTCCCTACATTCCAAAAATCCTTTTAAAACCCCCCTCTTTTATCATCAAGAACAAGAAGAACATTTCATCATTTATGTAGACTTTGATCAAGCAAGACCGACATTAGTCGGGCGAGATGGGTGTTTAAGTACTTCCCATCTCGTAACCTAACCCCCGAACCTCATAACAAGAATATCTGTTTTCGTAATCAAACTTAGGCTATAAATATTAGGTTTTTCTTATGTTCCTCTAAAACATAGGTGGTGACTCTACAAATCTAAAAACAAGTTAGACATCCTAGGATCCTTCCGCCGCTCTAGCCAAGCGGTGGGCCCTCCCGGGGTATCTACACCTCATTAAATTCGTGTCCTTTCAACTTCCCATCACTCCATAACTATCCTTTCACCTTTCCCACCTTCCCATCACTTCATCACCATTACCTATATACTCTCTCTCTTCCCTAAATCTCTTTCTCTCTCCACTCTATTCCTTTCATTTCTTCTCTATTTTTTTCCATATTTATACATCTATGGGTCCTAAAAGAGGTCCACAACCTAAAGCTAAAGGCCCACAAGACGAAATGGATACTGCAAATTTCAAGCCTGGTGCGACCTTTAATCTCGCTGAGCTTTCTTCAGTTCAGATGGGTTTAGACATCATTGACACCATCAACACAGCTGGACTCACTCTTCTATATACAATGGACCATCCTTTCTATTCTCTATTGCTCATCGATGAGTTCTTTTCCTCTACTCAAATCATTGAGATTCCAACCGATGTTGAAGGCCAAGTGAGATTTCGAATTCGCACCGTCGTGCACGATGTTGAAGTGACTATCTCCTCTAGAACTATCAAGAATGTGCTCAGTTTCAGCACCTCTGGCCCTCAAAGTATAGCTGGGCGCGCTAATACGTATTCCCTTGCTGCACAGAACTTGGTGGCAAGCGCATACCTGAATATCCCAACACTCCAGAATAACATTAAATCTGTTGAGATTAGGGATGGTGGAGATTTGTTGGCGCAAATAAAGCATCTGGTTGACACTTCTATTATTTTCAAGACAGGGAATATGAATAGATTCACAGTTGAACAATGGGAATATACTGCTGCCATTATGGGTAAGGCCAGATTGAATTGGCCTCAAGTCTTGCTAAAGACGTTAATGGAGCAGATAGATAAATACAACAAAAGCAAGAATGAAGGAAAGACAAAATTTAAGACTCACTGTCGTATTCTTACGAAGATCTTTCTCACCTATCCTACTCTTGCGCGCTTTCTTGAAGAGAACGCGGATCACAAGTTAGACGAAGTTCCAATTTTTGGTAAGGACAACTTGGTGTTAAAGAGGCGCAGGAAGCGCATTGCAAAGCGCGCACCTAAAGTTAAAGGTGATACTTTGGTTGATGAAGCCACTGAGTATGATGAAGCTGATGCAGAAGGCACAGATGAAGGCGCAGCTGCAGATATTGCTCCTAGCGCAGACACTGGCGCACAACCTGGCGCAGTCTCTGGCGTAGAAGGCGATAGAGGCAAATGGATTGCAACTGATGAAGTTGGTTTAAGTGACGTTGGAAGGGCTGAATTAAGAAGAGTTCAACGTGGCCATGCGCCTCGTGACTTATTGGGTAGAACAGTTGAGTCTATTGAACGTGGGGGCAGACCACCGAAGCACCCCAAAACTGACAAGGATATGAAGTGCGCGCAGGAAGCCAGCTTAGTCGAAGCGTAGAGAAAAAGGGATGAAAATACCAGTTGAAGCAGGCTGCTGCCTTGGCTCAAAAAGAGAGGCAGAAAGGCACAGGTTCAAGCGCTAATGCACGCGCTCCAGCTCCTACTGTGCCTCCTCCACCTCGCGCGCCTCCCTCCAAGACAGTTCCAGCAACAAATCAACTATTACTTCAACCATCCTCACTCCTCAACAACAACAGATAAGAGATAAACTCTCTTCTGAACTTTTTGGTGACTTGGGCAATGAACAAGTTCAGGGGGAGCAAGGGGCTCTCAAAAGGTGCAAGACATCTTCTGCGCCCCAACCCCCTGCGTCAACCCCTCCAGTTCAAACTAATTCCATTGATTCTTTTCTCGTGAATGGGTTACGGATGCTTTGGTGATTCTGGTGGTTCCAGTGATGAGTATCTTCTTTCACCTCGTCGCACGCCCATTCAATCTCTAGTTAGGCGCCCCCACTCCTGCGCCAACTCCTTCTCCTGTGCCTCCTCCTTCGTCTGCTGATATGAGCTTAGTCATTTCCTTACATCAACAACTTCAGCAGGGGCAAGCTCGCATTGAATCTCAGTTTAAGCTTCATACTTCGATAATAACGAGTCAGGCAGATGGGATTGCTGCCATTAAGGGGGAGATAACGCGCATAGGCACTTATATCAGGGACAAGCACTTTCTCACTCTTCAGCAGTGGAATGATGCTATTGATCAAATGAGCGAATTATTCAAATCTACACTCTATTATCTCCAGGACAAGATCGATGGAGGCATAAAACTTAATGACGGTCAGGATTTTATTGATGCTATAAAAGAAGTGAAGACTAGCATTGCTTCAGATATCAGGAGGTTATTTTAAATGGTTGCAGGGGACAGCCAAAAATTGTTGAATGTGTTTGATAAACTCAGTGAAGTTAAGGATGAGCTTGAAATCCTAGGAGTGACTGTCTATGGTGCAGAACAGACCATAGAGCCAAAGGCGGCCGAATCTTCAGCGCCTACTTCTAGCGCAGGCACTGGCGCGCAGACTGTTGACTTTAGTTCCTTACTTTCAAAGATAGATGTTTTTAAGGAGCTAATTGTCGCTCATTTCAGCGCAGCGCACTCTAGCACAGACAGGCGCGCTGAACAAGTTTCTGCAGATATTCTCACCGCGGAAACTTCCGTTGATGCGCATCTTCAAGTGATTTCAGAAAACATCTCTCAACAGCAGGCCGTCACTCAGCGCTCCATTGATGAGTATCAGACTATCAATGATGGGCACTTGCGATATATCAGAGATGGAATTTCTGATACATTTTCCGCAGTCAACCGGTCTTCTCAACTTACAAAGCAAATTCATCGCTTAGTGAGCGAGATTGAAGAAGGATTGAAGGAAGACTCTTCGGCGCCTCCCAACCCTTAGTTTCTTTTTTTTTTATTGCAAGTTGTTAGAACTTTTTTATATTAGAAACTTTTGTGCTTAAATGTCTTAGCACCTTTTGGTTTTGTTCTTGTAAATACTTGTAATCATCAACTCTTATATTTCAAGTATTAATAAGAACAAATGCATCATGTTTATCTCAAACCTTGTTCATTCAAACTTCTCGTTTGTAGAACAATGAATGTTTTGTTTAAAATCATATGCATAATATTTGAACTGCTTCATATTTTCGTGTATTGAGTTTAAACCTTGTTTAAACACATTTCAAAACTAAAACTCATATACCTTTGAATGTGTTAAACTATTGTTTCTATCTTTCCATTTGTAATGTTTTATCCTTATTGGAATAGATTAGAAATCTCTATCTTGGACTAGTGTGTGCATTAATTTGAGACATGATTTACCGATTTCATTTATTTGGACATGTTATTATCAAGTATAATGTTTGTCCCTGATAAAGTAGGTAATGACATCAATCAAATAGGGGGAGATTGTTGGGTATGCCCACTTATATCTCAGTATTTAATGTATAGGATTGATTAGATTTGATTGATCCATCACCTAAGTTTTATTTCATGGACTTTAGACCCATATGTAAGAAGTATCTATACTTCATTTTTTAGGTAGTCCATTTGAATAGAATAGGCTTAGGAATAGGGCAAGGATATCAACATTCAAGAAAATCACAAAATTGAGTAACGCGCCGCGCCTATGCACCTCAAGCATTGCGCCTATGCGCCTTGCATCTGTGCCCATGCGCCTTGTAGAACGCGCATAGTCATGCACCCCAATTGGCTCATTGTACCTCATTGAAATGTTTCAACAATTGGTGATTTATTGAAGACATGAAGACTTGAAGAAATTCAAACTATGCCAAAGATCCAACGGTGGACAAATAACACGTATGCACCTTGATTTGAGGACACCTGTCCACAATGGACATATTTATGTTATGTGTCTAACGGCTATAAAAGGACACGTGTTCCACTCAATGAGCTCCAGCACATCTGTCCTTGATCTTATCCACAAGGGATTTCCAACGGCTAGTTTTTGGGGCTCACTTATAAATACCCCATAACTTCAAACGTTTGAAGATGCTAAGATATTCTGAATTTCTCTCTCAAGCATTTGTTGAAGATTTGAACTCATTGATTTACCAGAATTGTCAAGAACACCTTCATACCTTCATACTTAGCCCAGATCCTCAAGTAAAAACACTTAAGTTTTATTGTGCTCTCAATCCCATAGATCTAAAGAGCCTTGATACTAAGAAAACACACGCATCTCTTTAAGTTTGATCACTTAGATCTTTCATTAAGAGATACACCGGTTTTGTCTAGGATTTGTTCTTTCATAGATAATAGATCTTGAGTTAGTATTGAGATCAAAAGTTGTAATTTGTAATACTCACTCATATTTTAAGATCTCCATTAGAAATCCAAGACTAACCATCTTGGTAGAGGACGTAGATCATTTCCCGATCGAACCTCTCCAAATAGCACATACTTACTTATTGTCATTTACTTTCAAGTTTATATCTTATCTCACTATTTGCTTGTTTAATCATTGTACGTAGATTGATTGGATAGAATTGTGTTGTGTTTGTTTCACATTTGCCTTAGTTTCATCTTTCACTCTCTTTGAGCCAAAATACTTAGAGTGTGTGTGCGCCCCCTTTATCATTCTTGCGCCTACTTTACTTACTAAATTCCGCTGTGCATTTCACTCACTCACTTAGGCGCATCTCATTACGCTTATTTGATAAAGTGCGCATTTGCAATTGAGTTTATCAAGGGTACGAAAAGAATTTCAAAAGAGCTATTTACCCTCCCCTCTAGCTATTTTATACCCTTGTTGCCCCTTTGGGACCAACACATTAAAAAATATATTATTTCTTGTTGTGGCTTGGTATTTCAACTTAAGCCGGATACCGTCCATATTTGAGGTATACCCCACATTTGAGGTATTTATAAAATATTTTATGAATTTTGAATCTTCGAATTCATATTTTATATTTTCCTTTATGTGGGTCTAGCAAATATTAAAAACCAAAATTGAAAATATATCTTCAATTGCTAGTCTGTTCCATATTATCATCAATTCCTTTGAATAATTCTTGTTATTACCTTCTAATGCTCTTTTAGTTGTCTTTCCTTAGAAACTTGCACTCATTCTCAGTTGTCTTCTAATAATGTCATTCAGTTGTCCATAATCCTTGGCTCACATTTATCATAAATTCAAGAAAACGTGAATATTTTCTTGAGATTGTTTGGAAAAGTTATAACAATAATATAAGGCTTTATTGAAGTGACAAAATGACAAATATAACATGAACCAAATTTTAGATATTGAGGCAAAATATAAAGTGAACCAAAGAAATAGGCACGGATAATAATAAATTAATTTATTAATCAAATTCGATTCTTATGTTGAACACAATTTCCGCCCAGAAGATATTACCCTGCGCTGGTGCTAATGGTTCTTTGGCAGTCTTCTCTCAAGATAAAAAGACTTATAATTTTTTATAGAAGCACTTCAAATCAAAAACACGGCGAATAACATTGTGTTTGACACTTCTAGACTTCAAGATGACTTTACATTACAAGATGATTCATCTTCTAATGGATGTTGTGAGAATTCCGTTGAATACGATTAATTCACGTAATTTAAATGCATTGTGTGTTTTAATTATAAATTGGATTGCATGGATGATCAAAACCAACCATGGATGGTCTACTTATAGTAATTATAGAATTATGGTTCACTTTTTTAGCGAATAGGCATAAGTCTAGGTACATTGCATCCATACCATCCAAGGAAAGGACACGTTTGTTACCTTTATCAGCCCAAAACAGTTTGATCCATTACGTATTTAACAAAAACGCCTGAATCCCTTATGTTTTTAAATATTCCATAATTTTTAACAGTAAAGTACTATTATGTTAAACAACCTAACATAAACAGGCAGTTATTATTAACTTTCTAACTGAAATTGGTAGTTACCGTTAACTTTCTAACAGAAAGTCCTGTAATTTTGTCAATTTTAACTTATAGACATGTCTTTCGCTATGTTTCCAAAAAACTGTAACGGAATACTTGGAAAGTTGAATTTTAGGACTCAAAATTGAAAATATGCTTACCAAACCTATTAAATATTTTTAACCTTTAACATAATTTAGTGCCTCTTGGAAACCAAATCTCCTTTCCGTATCCATTTAACTCTTCAAATTCTCATTTCTAGTTGTATACTTTCAACATTAACTAGCATACAATCCCGTGCTTCGCACAGGGTTTAGAGTACCGACGCAGCATTTGGTAATTATAAATATGAAAAGTATTTTTTAAAAAATATTATCCGCATGAATATATAATATAAAGTAATTATTTTCAATGGACCAATTAATAATTTATAAATATATGGAGGGCTTTTTATAAAAGTTTATATAGAGGGATAGAAAATGCATGTGTGTCTATAAAAAATTAATTTGTACAATTTATCTGATATTTGTAGTCGAAATTTATAAATTAATTAAAACATATTGAATAATTAACTCTATAAGTATTTAAAGACAAATGAAATAAATTATGTATTGCTATCAGGAAAACTGGATCACTAAACAATAATCAATTTAATAAAAAAAATCAAAAGTTAAAATAAAAATAAAGAAGAAGAAGAAGAAGAAGAAGAAGAAGAAGATCTAATAGAAAATAGATGTGGAGTTCATATAATCTAATAACCAATTTTTATAAAATAATACATTCAACTGTATTAAGTTTATATTATATTTCTTGAAATTCCCATTTAGAGTAGCAAATTGTAAGAGTTAAGAAATGATAAACTTACCTCCCATCTCTCACAAATTAAAAGCAATCATTGCTCATTGAACTGTAAGTGTTTTACCCATAAAATTCAATCTTCATATATCCAAACATTTCTTTTCTTGATCATCCTCAACATACTTAACTTAGAAAATAATAACACCATATAGAAAACTATATTGCAATCAAGGAAACGAAAAAAATGAAATACCATATTTGTAACAGTAGTGATGATTAATTAATACAAACATAATGACAAAAAATATAGATTTAAGAGAACAAATCAAAGAAAACTCACCAAAAAGCTTGTTTTCTCAATTTGACAATTACTCAAAATACTTATCTTCAATGGAAGTAAATTTGAGTGTGTTTCATACCCACTACATGTAGTCATAGTAGAGTCCTCCATTAACATGCCAGACTCCATAACTTCCATGATCGTCGATAATTTTTTCATCCTCGTCCAAATTTGTCCAAGAAAAATCTTCCCAAACCTACTGAAAAAAATAAAAAATATGTGAGAGAAAATAGTCAAAACCGAAACCATTTAGTACATAGATATAGAAAGAGAATGTTAAAATAACGGGGAAATAAATTAGAAATCAAAACAAAAAAAAAGTGCAATTTTAACGGAGAAAATAAATATTAAAAAACATAGCATAGAAGAATGTACTAAGAAATCTGAAAGTGCAAATTTTAATCAAAAAATAAAAGAAATAAGTAATCAAAATTGACAAAAATAATAAATAGAATCAAACCAAATATGAAAGTGGTAAATGAAAATGAAGACTAAAACTAAATTCAATATGAAAACAAAAATCATAAATAAAACAAAAAAGAAAGTAAAAATAAATAACAAAAATAAATCTCACCCGAAAGAAATTACAATGAAAAAAAAATAAATAAGATTTGAATTTCTAATATGTATCTAACTGTGAATTAAGAAAAAAGAAAATGAAAAACAAAAGAAATGTAAATATAAATTAGATAGAACTACAAATTTTAAATTTAAATTAAAAGAAAAAAAGAGTTGAAAAATAAAGTATGAGATATGGAAGATAATTAACAATGGTACATACATGGAGTGATAAGCAATTGCAAATAAGCCAAAATAATCATGTCTTCCATGAAGACTAAAACTAAAGTTAATATGAAATCAAAAAACATAAATAAAAGAAAAAAGAAAGAAAGTAAAAATAAATAACAAAAATAAATCTCACCCGAAAGAAAACACAATGAAAAAAAAAAGAAAATAAGATTTGAATTTCTAATATGCATCAAACTGTGAATTAAGAAAAAATAAAATGAAAAACAAAAGAAATCTAAATGTAAATTAGATAGAACTACAAATTTCAAATTTAAATTAAAAGAAAAAAAGAGATGAAAAATGAAGTATGAGATATGGAAAATAATTAACAATGTTACTTATATGGAGTGATAAGCAATGACAAAAAAGGCAAAATTAATATGTCTTCCAACCCACTTGAGAGAAAACACAATTGTGAAAGAATAAAAATGAGATACGTTGAGAGAGAGAGAGAGAGAGAGAGAGAGAGAGAGAGAGAGAGAGAGAGAGAGAGAGTTATAAAATCTGATAATGGTGGTTAGTTTACTAAAGAATTTTTGTGTGACTTTCCAACTACTAAGTCTCTAGTGCTTATTAAACATCTTCTTGCCTCTTGAAGTACTAAACTATTCCGTTTCATGCATGTTAGGTGAAGTTCTTTATCTATTATCAAAACTCTATGTATTTCCAAAAGAGATTTAATTTGACTTGCAAAACTCTATGTATTCCATCATAAACCAATGCATTCCCAAGCAAAACTCTTTATATCTCATCATAAAACAATGCATTTTATTATATGAAAAGTTAAATTAGGATGATCAATATATAAGGAGCCGAAAAGTTGGATAATTATACATCACTTTATTGACGTTTTTCAATGCTAGGCCTAACCAGTCTATACTTCTAGTATATATATATAAGTGTATATGTCTATTAGGTATAACATATTCTTCAAAAATTATTGAGTTCTTTACATTAGTTTCTTATCAACTATGATTCTTAGACATATCTAGTTTCATACCTATTATTAGTACACATACCCATAACTAAGAAGATAACCTATTATTTGTGTCTAGTTAGCAAGAACCGAAAAGTTTGGCTCTTAATGCCATGAATCTGACATGGCAAGCTTAGGAGCAAGATTAACCCAAAATTGGATGAGGTGTCATGCCCAAAGTCATTTTCGCCTACTTTAATACTAAACGATGTATATATTTCTCATTCACCACAAATTGGTTTTGAGAAAATAAATATCCCTCCGGCCCGGAGTAAGAGTCCTACCTCCCATTTGCACAGATATTAAAAAATAGTGGAAGTAAAGTAAGTGTTGTGAGTGTAAAAGTGAAGTAGGGGAGAGAATGCATGGGAGTGGTTGGTGTTGTGAGTATAAAAGTAATGTAGGAGCGAGAATGAGTGGGATGATTAGTAAATATTCTTTGTCATTTTAGGAAAGGGACTCTTACTCTGGAACGTACCAAAATAGAAAGTAGGACTCTAAGTATGGGATGGATGGAGTATATAATTTTAACCTTCTAAAAATGTTGATTATAGTTATACAACTTATTTTCATTTACAAAAAGAAACCACTTGGAAATTTTCATCAAAAATTGGTCAAACACCATTTTTCAAAACAAAATTCTCAACAAGTCAATCAAAATATTTCAAATAAGTTTTACAAATTGTTATTGATAATTATTAAGTTCTTTATTGTTAGAGAAGAATGACTTTGAAAAGGTCAAGAAGAATTGAGAAGTAGCACAGAAGAAAGATCCGCCCGGGTGTGATGATGGGTCCGGTCGGACAAGGCTAGATCTGGCCAGACTAGACCATTGACCCGGCTGGGTGGAAAGTTAATTATGTTCTTTTAGGATTTAATTAAGGACTCTTTCTGTCTTCTGGTTTAGGTCTTTAGCCTATAAATACAAACTATAAATTACTAGTCTCTGTGTGATCAAAGATATAGAGAGATCAATAATTCTAGATCAAGGGTTTTGCGTAGCTAGGAACTTTGTGATCAAAGTTCATGAAAATATAGATTAGTGTGATCATCTTCTTGTAATTGTTTCTCCGGCCATAATAATATTTGTTTCCCTTTGCCCGTGGACGTAGCCAATAGGTTGTTGGTGAACCACGTAAATTATGTGTTGTTGATTTGCGTTCATTATTATCTGTCATCTTTTGGGTCTGATTTACTAACAAGTGGTATCAGAGTGTGGTTAGGTGAGAAAGATAAGCGCATTCCGCTGCAGTAGAACAGATGGATTCCATGATGGACCAGAAAATTGACAATTTTGATGGGAATAGCAGTTTCAGTTTATGGCAGATCAAGATGAGAGCCATGTTGCAAAGACAAAGCTTGTGGGCTCTAGTGGCTGCTGCAATCAGGGATCATAAGGATTCGACAGGCAAGGCAGAAGGCGTTCCCATAGCAGAAAATTCGAAGAAGGCTGCAGAAATGTTAGAATTGGATGAGAAGTCTCATTGTGTCTTGATGATGACATCCTAGCGGATCAGGAAATAGCAGGAGGCTTGCGGATGACGTTAGAGAAGTTGTACCTGACGAAGTCTCTAACGAACAAGATATACATGAAGAAGAAATTATTTACTTTCCATATGTTTATAGCTACGGCTATTAAGGATCACCTAGATCGATTTTCTTCTTTATTACTTAAATTGCGTAATATAAAGGTTAAAATCAATAATGAAGATGTTGCTCTAATTCTTTTGGTGTCTCTACGAATTTCTTATGAGTCATATGTTGATTCATGTTTCAATAAAGATACAATTACTCTGGAGCAAGTTAAGTCTGGTCTGAAGACCAGAGAACTGCGTCGAAAGACGAGTGGTGCTACTACAGAATCTCAGTCATCAGGTTTGGCTGCAGAAAGCAGCAGGGGCATGGCAGAAGTAACGGAGGTTCTAGACGGGGTCCGAGACCTGGAGATATCTATAGTTAATGAAAGGAGAAGGGGCATTAGAAATCTGACTGTCACAAGAAGAAGAGAGAGCAGCATGGAAAATCTGAGTCGACTGTTGTGGCGGCAAGCAGTGACTATCTGGATGAGGATTGTGATTATGCCCTAGTGACTGAAGAAGAAGTGTGCAAGGAAGTTGCATGGGTTCTAGATTCGGGTGCTTCTTATCACATGTGTTCATGCAATGAGCAATTTACAATATACGAGCAGAAGGATGGAGACCGTATCTATATGGCTAATGGATATATCTGTGAGGTAGTTGGTATGGGCTCCGTAGAGGTCAGAACTTCGGGTGATAAATATCTCACATTGAACAAGGTGAGACATATTCCATAAGTAGCAAAGAATCTGATATCGCTTAGTCGGTTGAACAAGAAGAGATATTGTTTTAAACGTGAATGTGGAGTTATGGATGTCTGCAAAGGTTCAGATCTGATTCTGAAGGGCGATAGAAAAGATTCCTTGTATATCCGCCAAGGTTCTGAGATGGGTGAGGGTGTTGACAAAAATGTGGAGCAGCATTTTACTCTCGGTGGGAGTGAACTGCGCAAGCCATGGCTAGAAGATCAACACACACCAGTTTATCTGTCATGGTTGTGTTTGTGCACGGGTTTTGGAGCGGTTTCGTCCTTCGATTTACCTTTTGATTTGAGAGTCGCCACCATGTTATTGTCAGAACACAGACCGTGATATCTGGATTCGGGGGTTAAGTTATGAATTTAGAAGGTCAAGGAGCACCCAATTCACCCAATCGAGGATTGGTCTTGCTATGAAATCATCATCATTGTTTCAAAACTATGCAAAACGTACGCAAAAGGAACCAAATAAATAATTTCTTATTTATTTGGAATGTTGGATCATGTGCTTCGAGACCATCTCTATGAATTAGAGAGGCTCTAGGCTGATCCTTAATGTAATCACACTTCTTCAAAGATAAAGAAGGAGATGAGGAGATAGAAAAACAAAGAGTTTTACCTAAGCGTTCTTCAAGAATCCTATGGATGGCCTTGACTAAAGGCCTTGATGATCCGATGAACTTGACTTAAGTGGTGTTGTGCAGGTTTGAATTTCATGGGTGAGGGAGAGAGGCTGATTATGGAGACCTCTTTGATCAGATTTGGAGTGGTTTTGGGTGAATGACCATTCTAGAGATTTTTCGGTTCAAGAACCTCTTTATTTATAAGAGTTCTTGACCTAGGGTTTTAGCTAAGAAGGTAAGTTTGGATAGGAATCAAGGACCTGATCTCCAAGGAGGTATTTTTGGATTCTAGGATTGCCCATTAGGTTTTCCTCGGATTGCTTAAGTGTTTGCCAAGAAAAGGGGTTGATATCAACAAGGAAACTGACCAAAACCCAACTGTCAAGGGGGGATGTCTCGTACGAGACTTCTCAGTACTGGAATTCACTTTTTGCCCTCTGTAGTAGTTTTAATGTTCATTTTGGCCCCTAACTAACGGAGTTAGTCAAAAACTTAACAAAACATGTCCAACTTAACGAGTTTTGACCCAAATCAAAGGCGAGACACAGAAGTAGCGTGATTATGAATGAATGTCCAAAATGGGGTGTCTACAGAGCCCTCGGCGACGATACATATGAATGAAGTAACTTCGTCGATAGAAAAGACACCATTTTGAACTAGGGGTATGGTCGTGCTAAAACGTTGCCTACGTATTCCTCGGAAGGAAATCAGACCAAACGTAGTTCGACTCTGAAAATACGTGAAAACGGGGGGGGGGGGTTAAGGTATTTTGAAAATCATGTTTTTTTAAAAATAATACTTGCTGTAAGTAAAGCTTAGAGTTTAGAGAGTAACCCATACTGAGGAATCAATGGCCTTGACCCAATTCTGAATATACTCCTTTTTGTTGATGACGAACCGTCTCCAGTTGCAAGCCATACTAAGGAATCAATATTTTTGAATCCAATTCTGAATATGCCATGTTGTTGATGACGAACCGCCTTCAGCTCTGGTGGGAATCCTATGTTATTAACATACGTCTTGATAACAATTATTGGACTCGGGTTTGGAGACGCCAATTACTTGGATCCTTGCTTCTCCTTCCAACGAACTTGTTTTCTTCGCCGGAAAATGTGAATCCTATGCCATTAACATACGCCTCAATGACAATTATGGGACTCTGAGGGGTGTGAATCCTATGTTATTAGCCTACGCCTTGATAACAATTGTGGGACCACTGGTTGCGGAGACGCCAATTACTTGGATCCTTGCTTCTCCTTCCAACGAGATTGCCTCTCCGTCGGAAAATATGAATCCTATGCCATTAGCTTACACATTGATGGCAATTATGGGATCACTGGTTGCAAATCCTGTGTCATTGACATACATCTCGATAACAGTCGTGGGATGCCTGGTTGTAAATCCTGTGCCACTAACATACGTCTTGATGACAGTCATTGGATTTAGAGTTTGTTGATGCAGATTTTGTTGCTCACCCATTATCTTGGATGTGCTGTGAGAATAAATTCGTACTGAGAAACAACTTTTCTTGTTCCAATTCTGCAAAATATCCATTTTTTGACGATTCAATGCTCCATCTTGAACCGGGTTCAGATTTGACCTTTCTGTTCTAAAGCAGGGCTTTTTCTGACCATTCTGTTAAAAAGCATGGCTTTTCTGATATTTCTGTTTAAAGCAGGGCTTTTCTGGAATCTCCTGAGAAAACAGGGTTTTCTGCTGGTTTTCTGGGGGATACCTCGTACGAGGGAAAGATGTCTCATACGAGACTTCTCTGTTTTTGTGCAGAACAGGGTTATTTCAGGCACTGAAAGTGATTTTCAAATCACTTTTCACATTTGTTTTCGAGAGCTTATCAACCCTAGGCGATTTGCTTCCCAAAAATCTCAATTTTCACCAAGTCTTAGTGATTCCTAACCCTTTCAAATGGCCGGTGTACATCGTTCGCATAAGGAACACCTCTTCGGTAGGCATATAGAGGGTAAAGTGTGGGCGACGGGTGAGTTGTGCCCGTTCCCCGAGGATAATGTTTCTTATGCCGTTCGAACGAGGTGGGTAGGGATCTCTTCCTTTGACTAAGTTTCCATGTCAATTTCGTTGTTGCATGTCTCAATTTGGTGCTCTCGCAGTTCGACTTTTGTCAATTTTTTCCTAGAATTATCGCTGCTAGGGTTTACCATGCATGGCTGATCTTTCGATGGAATTTCATCCTTGTTGATGTGGAAAATCATTGTAGTATAGTAGTACATGATTTCGACTGTCGTTTTAGGTAATTCTGCGACTTTTCGGGTAAAATGCTTAAATGAGGATTTTACCGATTTTCTGACATCTGTCTCTTTTACCTATGTTGCTTGCAGTCATTCAGAGTGATAAAAAACTGTAAAGGCAGCGTGCGAGCGGTTTCCGAGAGGTGGGAAACTCTTAATGGAGAGATGAAGGAAGAGATTGAGAATCGTGGGCTGAAAGCCTTCTTTGACGGCTTAGTCGGTGAGAGGAGGAACGTTCACTTGCTCCAAGCTATTCGGGAGCGCTGGTGGGACAACACTCATACCATTCACATGCGGTGGGGGGAGGTTACCATGACCCCTATTGACTCCCATGCCATTACTGGGCTTGCCATCGTCGGTGAACCACTTGAGGTAGATGCGGACTTTTCTCCTAGCAGGGATGATATGATGCGCTTTCTGGGATTTTCTGTGCGTACCCTAGGCAAGGGTTTCCCTCTGAAGGCCTTGAAGGAGAAGGTGGATGCTTATGTTGCCATTAATGCAGGCCAGATGCATCTTACTGCTACTCGCATTGCAGCCGTTCGTGGCTTTTTGTGGTGGGCCTTTTCTGAGATGCTATTTTCTAATCTTGCGTCGATAGCCCTGTTCACTCTTCTGATTGTGTTGAGATACATGAAGCATGTCACTGATGATAGCTGGGGTTCGGCTGGCTTGGCCCACTGCTATGTGGCAATGGATGAGAGTTCGTGGGATCGGGCTAACGCTGGCTTAGGCGGCTATAGTCATGCCTGGGAGGTATAATACTCATCTTCTTCTGTATTCCTCCTTAATTTCAGCCCCAGTTTACTTTCTATCTCGGTAACTCGTTCAGTTTTGACATTTTTCTATGTTTCTCCCGTTTTTGCAGGCTTGGGGATACGCCATGTTTGGTCTCTTCTCTTTCAACCTTCGAGACAACACTGTTATGTTCCCAGATACTTTGAGATGGCACCGGGGTAATATGGATACCCATGATGAGCAGGCATAGGGGGCTGATATGCCGGTGGAGTGCATGCGGCTATATTTTGACAGATGGGAGGCCATCCCTGAGTCCGCTGTTGCTTTCTGTCCTTGGTGGAGTTTGGGCATCGATCATGTTTATGGGTTCACTTGTATGAGATTGCTGATGATCGGCCTCGGTGGGGGGTGCTTCTACTTAGGAGAGAGAGTCTCTCGCCAGCAAGGTAGTGGCAGGCTCGATGTCCTTGTTCCCTTGGACCCACCGGCTCATATGCTCAACTCTTATGCCATCGTGGATGAGGAAAGAGGGGACCTCATTATTGGCCAGGATGCTTTTGACCATATGTCTCAGGAGGCCGATTATCAGGACATTCTTTCTCGTCTCATGCCCCGGTTGATTCTGGAGGGTGATCAGGCTCAGGCTCAGTTATTTGTTCATATTCCTTTCCATCCGCAGCTTAGACCAACTTCATTCTCCTACAGCATGACTGAGGGAATAGAGAGCACTGAGGACCTTCCCGCCGATTACGACGTGCCTGAAGGACTCGTACCTCCCGCTGACATGACCATGGTATGATTTATGACCCTTCTTCGGTCATTTCCTGTCATTCTATCATTTCATCTCTCTGTTTATCATTTATCTGAAGATTTTGATATCTCTATTTGTTTCTGCTCGACAGGTGCCTATTGCCAAGTAAAGAGAGGTCGCGGGACGGCTTGCCCAGTTTATGGCCTATGCCAAGAGGGTGAAGAGAGAGACTGTGTATCTCTTAGGCCGCTTGGCTTGCCAGACAGCAGAGTCAGCTTCTTACGGGAAAAGGCCTCAGACCGATGAGTGATCACGTGGCGGTGGCGAAGTCTCCTTCCTTTTGATGCCTGAGTAGATATGATCCCCCATTCCCTGTTTTTGTTGATGATGTATATATTTCCTCGGTGTAGGCAAAGATAATTTTTCTTTTGGTACCTATACAGCAGTTATTTCCTAACTCTAACACACATACATTGTTAATTTTAGTTTTTATTTCTGACTGTGTAAATGGGTTGATTCACATCCGGTTGGTCAACCGAGGGGTATTTTTATGAGATGGATTCGTGTTGGGTTATTTGTAGGTGATGTATGAACAGTTTTGAGTACATTTCTAAGGTGATTGAGACATGTTTTGACTTATCGAGCAACCTGGATTTGAGCAGAGTTGTTGCTGTTCTGAAGTGGGGAGATGCCTCGTACGAGACATCGATGTCTCGTACGAGTCATCCTCTGAATCTGCGGCTGTTTCTCCTTTTTCCTCGAGGACTTGGTGTCCAAACTTGTATATAAACACCTCTAGTCCGTCCTAGAATATCATACATCCTTAAATCAGTTCTGGGAACTTTTCTTTGGAGTAAAATTCTCAACCTTTTGCTCCCAATAGCCCCAAGTAAGTCCGTCCCTTCATCAATATTTGTTGATGAGTTCTCCTTTGACTCGGAATTAGTGGAACGCTACAGGAATGACTTGGCAACGTTCTTTCGCTCGTTTGACAAGACTCATCAAGAAAGATTCATAGAGATGTTTGGTTTCAAAATTCTTTTCACCTTGAAGAATCTGAAACCGGATTGGGACCTTTTGAAGGGAGTTGCACGCTTTTGGGATCCATCGACGCATGTAGATACCCCAGGAAACCACGGCTTGGCTAGAGCGGTGAATTATCCTAGGATGTCTACTTGATTTTAAGAGTCGCCACCTATGTTTTAGAGGAACATAAGAAAAACCTAAAAAGAGCCAATTTTATATACAAAACCAGAGATTCGGGAAAATATGGGTTCAGGGGTTAGGTGACGGAGTGGGAAGTACTTAAACACCCACTCCGCCCCGCTTACGCGGGTCTTGCTACTTTTGGTGTTCTAATGCTAAATGTCCTTCAATTTAATGATAAGAGAAATGTGCTAACAATTATAATGAAAAGAAAGGGGAAATTTATAGAGGAAAAATAAAGGAGAATTGCTTATTTATTGATTTATACTAAAGATTACATGTCGAATTATTGCTAGATAATTACATTAAGAAATGAGAATGTAAATTAAAGTGGAATTAAAATGTTGGGATGTAACCCTGACCAAACTTCAATAGTGAAGTGGTATTTTGGTTGTATCCCTTTTTATGGAGATTGCATACACATTAGAGATGAAGAAAGTAATTAAAAGGTTTTTTGTTTAAGAAGTGATAAAGAGAGAATATAAGATAAAACAAGAATTTAGAAGAAGAAGATGGACATTGTACCTTGTGCTTGCAAGAGGAAGGACCAAACTTTGTGTATAATGACTACCTTTGAAAATGGATTTTTTTGTGTTTAGAGTGTTTTTAACTCAAGAATTCTTCCTCATTTTCCATGGTGGAATGAAGAGGTATTTATAGGTGTTAGGGAAGTGTTTTTGGTCACAAAGATGGCCCTTCTCCGGATCAAGCCAAGGCATAATGGCCTTGGGGGTTACAAATCAGAAAAGGAGGGAAATTTGGCCAAATCTGAGATTCAGGAAGCGGGAAGCGCGCGCTTCCCACCCCCCCTATGGGAGGAGCACGCCTCCCACAAAGGAGGGCAAAGGCGTGTGCATCCCAGCTTCAGAAAATTCATATTTTAGCCCAAATGTTAACCCCGTTATGCAGTTAAGCCCCAAAACTAATGGAATTAGTCCAAAAACTTAACGAACATCACGAAAGTCAACGAAAATAAATGAAACAAAGACTCAAGGTTGACTTTGCCACTTAGTCAAATCCAAGACTAACGGAGTAAGTCAGGAACTTAATGGAAAGTAACGAAAAACAAAAAGTAACTAAACTTAACAGAAAAGAGGAAGACAAACAATGTGTATGCAATCGGGACATGAGAGGTCCAAGGCGGGGTGTCTACAGAGCCCCTCAGCGACGTGGATTGTGAAGCAAAATGCGTCGACGAAAGAAAAACAACCGCCGAGGACATCGACAAGAGAAAGCAGAGACTCAATAAAACATGAATTTGAAATTTGCGATGGATAGGGGTGCGCTCCCTGTGTGAGCGGCTTTCACGGATGGAAAGGGTGTGGTGTCTTGAGGCGGCCCACCACGGCCACAATTTTTTTTTAACAGGTGTGGTGGCTTGAGGCGGCCCACCACGGCCACGAAATTTTAAAAAGGTGTGGTGGCTTGAGGCGGCCCACCACGGCAATGAAATTTTTAAAAAAAGTGCGGTGGCTTGAGGCGGCCCACCACGGCCACAAAATTTTAAAAAGGTGTGGTGGCTTGAGGCGGCCCACCACGGCCACAAAATTTTAAAAAGGTGTGGTGGCTTGAGGCGGCCCACCACGTCCAAAAGTTTTTTAAAAGGTGTGGTGGCTTGAGGCGGCCCACCACGGCCACAAAATTTTAAAAAGGTGTGGTGGCTTGAGGCGGCCCACCACGGCCACGAAATTTAAAAAAAGGTGTGGTGGCTTGAGGCGGCCCACCACGGCCACAAAATTTTAAAAAGGTGTGGTGGCTTGAGGCGGCCCACCACGGCCACAAAATTTCAAAAAGGTGTGGTGGCTTGAGGCGGCCCACCACGGCCACGAAATTTTAAAAAAAATTGTGGTGGCTTGAGGCGGACCACCACGGCCACAAAATTTTAAAAGGTGTGGTGGCTTGAGGCGGCCCACCACGGCCACAAAATTTTAAAAAGGTGTGGTGGCTTGAGGCGGCCCACCACGGCCACAAAATTTTAAAAAGGTGTGGTGGCTTGAGGCGGCCCACCACGGCCACAAAATTTCAAAAAGGTGTGGTGGCTTGAGGCGGCCCACCACGGCCACGAAATTTAAAAAAAGGTGTGGTGGCTTGAGGCGGCACACCACGGCCACAAAATTTTAAAAAGGTGTCGTGGCTTGAGGCGGCCCACCACGTCCACAAATCTTTTAAAAGGTGTGGTGGCTTGAGGCGGCCCACCACGCCACAAAATTTTAAAAAGGTGTGGTGGCTTGAGGCGGCCCACCACGGCCACAAAATTTCAAAAAGGTGTGGTGGCTTGTGGCGGCCCACCACGGCCACGAAATTTTAAAAAAAGGTGTGGTGGCTTGAGGCGGCCCACCACGGCCACAAAATTTTAAAAAGGTGTGGTGGCATGAGGCAGCCCACCACGGCCACAAAATTTTAAAAAGGTGTGGTGGCTTGAGGCGGCCCACCACGGCCACAAAATTTTAAAAAGGTGTGGTGGCTTGAGGCGGCCCACTACGGCCGCAATTTAAAGAAAGAGGGGAATTTTGAAATTGTGAAAGATGGGGGTGCGCTCTCTGTGTGAGCGGCTTTATTGATATAGAAAGGATATGGCGGGATCCGTCTTGCTGTAGCGAGATCCGTTTGCTGGTGTGGGGTCCGTTTGCTGATGCGGGATCCGTTTGCTGGTGCGGGATCCGTTTGCTGGTACGGGACCCGTTTGCTGGTGCGGGGTCCGGTTGCTGATGCGGGATCCGTTTGCTGATGCGGGATCCGTTTGAGAATGGCGGGAACCGAGGATCTGTCTGCCTATATGTGATATTTTTGTGTTGCTTGATGGAAAGGTGGTGATTTTTCGGCTCACCATGGAACGAGTTGTTGTCATTGAACTGTAATTGTTTGACTCTGTGGGATCCAGGCGTAGTTGACGGCGGATAATTTATGCTGGGGATGAAGTGCCTTGAGTTGCAGATGCTGTTGACCTTGTGGTGGTACCTGTTAAGTGTGTGCTTGGCTGGTATATGTGTTTGTGGTGGTACCTGTTAAGTGTGTGCTTGACTTTGCCACTTAGTCAAATCCAAGACTAACGGAGTAAGTCAGGAACTTAACGGAAAGTAACGAAAGTTAACGAAAAGTAACAAAACTTAACAGAAAAGAGGAAGACAAAGAATGTGTATGCAATCGGGACATGAGAGGTCCAATGCGGGGTGTCTACAATGCATCTCTTCAACTTTTCGCTTAATGAGATGGTCCCTACTGTAGAGGAGATGGAGGCTATCCTGGATAGGCCATTGACAGGAGTGATTGCGGTGCCCAAGTATGACAAGGTACCGACGGAGTCTCTCAGGGATTTATTGAGTGTAGGCCTTCCCGAGGCGCAGAGTTATATTTATAACCGCTATGTTGATCTCCACGCTTTGCCTAGGAGATTTAAAGGTCGGGTGACTCGCTGTCACGGGGTGGATTCCCAGTGTTGACTCTTGGCATTGTGCTTATTACGAAGCGCATTTTTCATGAGCAAATGTGGCATGGCGAACACGGAGCTCGTGGACATTGTTCTGCAAGATAGAGGACGGGTGTTCAACATAGTCCCTCTTATCTTGGGGGAGACCCTTCATGGTCTTGATGAGCTATACCGAACCGGCTCCATGACTCGGGGAAGTCCATTATTGTTGACTATTTGGCTCAGAGAACATTTTAAATTATTGGACACTCTGATAGAGTATTCTCCTTATACTTTTCATAGGCGGAAACTATTGGTGAAGGGTCTCAGCACCGAGGAGTGGGCCTTTCTTTTTGCCACAGTGGAAACTGATGATATTGCTTGGTGCCCCTCCTTTTGGAAGGTGAAGCGGTTCGTAGCCAATACCCTTGGGTACGACAAGGTCGTCCTTCCGGGTCTGAGGGATTCCTCTTTCTATTTTGCTCGGAGGGTAATGCGATAATTTGGTCAATAGCAGGACACTTTCGTGTTAGGGGAACGACCTCAAGACATTTCTTTCATGGACTTAGAGTTCTCTACGGGCTTAGCTCGCGCTTAGGGGCAAGGCACCACAATGGACCATTGGACCAATATTCGTCATGATGGAGGGAGCATCTACTTGTCGGAAAAATACTTAGATTGGTTTCTCACAGAAATCCGTCCTAGTGTCAAGGGTATTGATGAGATTCGCCGCTCTCTGTTGGGGGACCAATTTGAGCCTAGCTTGAATTTGAGGAAGAAGGAAGCTGAGGAGGATCCTTCTAATGTCAGAGTAGATGCCACTCAAGACTTTCTGGATAGTGACTTTTACGAGAATAGAGCGAACGGACTTTGTACAAGAGGAAGACGAATGACAAGGCGGACCGTGGTCAAGCCCCTACTAAGTCAAGGAAGAAATAGATCCTTAGGAGTATCGAGAGATTGCCATAGATAGATCAATGTTTAGATTTTTAGTATTTTATTTATTTTCTTTTGCAAGTTGGTATTCATGTTAGAAATTTTCTTATTGCTTTCTTGAAATGCATTCAGTTAATAAGAAGACGAGATTTTGATTTTATTTATTGAATAGACCGGACCAAAAGGCTACCTACGTTCTCCTTTTACATTAATAAAATAAGGAGCTCAGGTCATCGTAGTTCTTGTCTAAGAAAGAGAAAAATATGTCTGCTAACTGACATGTCTCGTACGAGACATAGGTATCTCGTACGAGACTGTCCCTTATTCCTTTTTTTTATATGCACACCCTGATTTTTGCCTAGACCGCCCTTTCAGGTTTTCAATCGAGCGGGCTTCTTTCCTCGTGCTTTCGTCTCTAACTTTTTCCTAGGCCGCCCTTGCGGGTTTTCAACCTAGCGAGCTTTCCTTCTTTTTTTTTTTGAAATAGGGGATGGAGCTATGAGTAGTACTTCATCAGCTTGTCCATGTTGACGGGCTTCGGCAGTTGATCTCTATCTAGGTCTGCGAGTTGTGCCGCTCCTCCGAAGAAGATCTTCTTGACTATGTAGTGGCCTATCCATCTTGGTCCCCACTTTCCTAGAGGATTGAATGGTCCAGGACGATGTTCGCGTAGGACAAGGTCCCCTTATCTGATGTTTCTAAATTTGATTTTCTTATTGAATGCTCGGGCCATTCTCCGTTGATACGCTTGGATATGCTCGGCGGTTCGAATTCATCGTTCATCTAGCAGGGCTAGTTGTTCATAACGGTTGCTCAACCATGCGACTTCATTCACTTGGTTTTCTAGGAGAACCCTCAGTGATGATACTTCTAATTCAATTGGTAACACTGCTTCCATCCCATAGGCTAAGACATATGGAGTTTAACCGGTGGCGGTACGGATCAAAGTACGGTAGCCCCAGCATGCAAAAGGTAACTTGTCGGGCCAGTCTCTGCCAGTCTTAGCCATTTTCCTAATGATGGTCTCTATGGTTTTGTTAGCAGCTTCGACTGCTCCATTGGTTTGAGGTCGGTATGGTGACGGCTTATGTCTCTCTATCTTGTACTCTGCAAGTAGTTGGTCACATTCTTTCTCAAAGTGCGTGCCATTATCAGATATCATCTCATTAGGTACCCCATATAGGCATATGATGTTGGTCTTAATGAACTCAGGCACCTTTTTGGCATTTAAGACTTTGTAGGATTGAGCCTCAGTCCACTTAGTGAAGTAATCAATGGCGACCAACACGAATTAGTGCCCATTATGACCTGTCGGTGAGACTTTGCCAATGACGTCTATTCCCCATGTAGAAAATGGCCAAGGGGCTGTCATGGGGTATAACACGGACAGTGGTGCGTGTTGCAGGTTGGCATGTATCTGACACTTGTGGCATCTTCTAACCATCTCGGTGCAGTCGGCTTCCATTGTAGCCCAATAGTACCCTAGTCTGATAACTTTCTTTGCTAGCATGTTGCCATTCATGTGGGTTCTACAGACTCCTTGATGGACTTGGTCCATGATTTCTACAGCTTCGTGCTCATCAGCACAGAGTAGATACTGCTTGTGGTGTTTCTTGTAGAGGCGATCACCTATAATAATGAATTGGGTGGCAAACCGTTTGAGGGCTATCTTCGCTTTAGGTGATGTATCTGATGGGAATGTTCCTTCTAGGAGGAAACACCATACATCATAATACCAAGGTTTATTGTCCAAGGCATTCAGAGAGTTACACTCTTCTTTGTAGTCGTGCAGGTCTATGATTGAGTAATAAGCAGGAGTCATTCGCCTCGCGACTTTAAAGGTTTTGACCTCAGTCCATTCGAGAATTTCCACAAGTGATGCTAGCGTGGCTAGCGAGTCTTCTAAGCGGTTCTTATCTCTAGGAAGATAGTAAAAAGTGACCTCTTTGAACTGTTTGACCAAGTCTTGGAGATGGTCGTTATATTTCTGGAGTGTAGGGTCTTGTACCTTCCACTTCTTGAGTGACTGATAGATTATAAGTTGTGAATCTCCGTACACCTCTAGTGTGTAAGATACTCACGGGAAAATGTAAATGGTTCCTGGAGAATCAAACACGGCATTTCAATGTTCCAACAAAAAACGGAGTCGCCACGTTAGTTTAATTTTAAACCCAAACTTAACGAAAAATGGTTAGAGATTGCGAGTTCGGAGGTCAGGTTACACTTTGGGAAGAACACTGGTTCACCCAAAGTGCCTCGGAAAACCGAGTCTCCCTAAATTTTGTTGACCAAAAATGTGCGAGTGTGTGTGTGTATTTTCAAAATAGAAACTGACTTTTAACAGAAACCAGTTAAAAAATTAACAAAAAGGGTTTATTTTGCAAAGTTTATGACAGAAAAGGGTTAAAACAGAATAACTTTCCACATGGCCAAACCATCCGTTCGGCTAGTCAAAACTATCTGTACGGTTGGTTGTGCCGTCCTAGAAGGTTTTTACAGATTTAACAGAAACAGTCCAGTTTCAAGCAGAAACAGGGGATTCTGCTAAAACTGGATTGATTTGGGTTTGTTTAGCTTATTTTCTAGTTACAAAACATGAATAAGATCATCCCTATGCCATTGATCACTAGTTAAACACCAAAAACAAAGATTCTTGGGTTTGATCAAGGCAATCATTGGGGAAATATGAAGAAAGTTGATAAATTATGGCTTTTGAGCCAAGATCATCATTTGGATGGTTAAAGATTGGAACTTTAACATCCAAATGAATGATTCACCCATTGAAAACCTTGGGGAAACAATAAATCAACCTTTAGATGGATAAAGATTGAATATTTACCATCAAAAGGGACATTATTATGAGTTGATCAAGACTTTGAATGGTAAAGATTGAGACTTTATCATCAACGTTAATCAAACTCAAGTAAATCAACATAAATGTAAAGACTTGGAGATAAATTGCATTAATTTAAAGACAATAAAAGTAAAGACTTGAATGTAAAGTGCATTAATATAAATGACAATGAAATAAAGATACATTAAACATAACAAGCCTTGATCATCATGGTTTGTAACCCACAATCACACACTAGGCATGAAGGGCACCATTGATCATTCCAAGGCTTGGAGCCAATTTATATAATTGCAAGGAAATGTAAAGACATTATGTAAATAAAGAAGATAAAATAGAATGAGATGAAGAGAATAGAATATGGGGGAAGGAGGCCTCACCAATATTTAGTTCTAAGCCTTTCTTTCTCTCTCTCTTTCACTCAAATGTGTTTGTGATTATGACCAGCTCTCAGTTCTACAGAGCTTCAGCTCACTAAACAGTTCCCCCCCCCCCAAATGATCAGCTAGGGGTCTAATTTATAGGGACTGAGGGTGCCTAAACCATCCGTACGGATTGGCCCCTCTAGTACCCAAACCATCCGTACGGCTCAGCCTGGCGAGCTTCTGGATTTTTCCAATTTTAATTTCAGAGTAGTCCTGGAATCTTCAGTTTATCTTAGTGAGATCCCAGCCTATCAGTTTATCCCTGAATGGTGTTAAGAGTTCCTCTAAGGTTGGTCAATTTCAGATTGGGGTACTTACAGAGCCCCTTGGCAACGTCTCTTTGGAAAAGCGGGGTTGTCGATAAAAATAAGCATCCCAATCTGATGGGAGGACGGCTTGACCAATTTTGGTTTGCATGGCTGGACCTAAAGGTATAGGATTCCTACGTATCCCGTTTGCTGGGAATCAAGCCTAACGTAGTTCAGAAAAAGAGAGAAGTTTTATGGTCATCCAAACCTAAGGGCTAGGCGGATATCAGTCATCCTTTCCTTGGGGGACGAGCATGACTCTCGGCGAGTTCAGAGGCGGGACATGGTCAACTTGGATCTATGGAGAGGGTTGAATTACTCAAGGAAGCGTGACTCTCGGGGTCAGAGGCGGGACATGGTCAACTTGGCTCTATGGAGAGGGTTGACTTACACAAGGAAGCATGACTCTCTAGGTCAGGGGTGGGACATGGTCAACTTGGCTCTATAGAGATGGTTGACTTACACCAGGAAGCGTGTCTATGGAGAGGGTTGACTTACACAAGGAAGCATGACTCTCGGGGTCAGAGGCGGGACATGGTTAACTTGGCTCTATAGAGAGGGTTGACTTACAAGGATGGTCTTATGTCATTCTGGACTGCCGAGGACAAGGACTTCAACTTATAATGACTATTCTGAGTCAAGGCTTGGTCAACTCCATCTTTGGGGAGTTTGACGGGAAAGCTGGTCTTACATCCCCCGAAGGATGGTCGGGGTCAAAGACTTAAACCTATAATGACTATTCTGAGTCAAGGTTTAACTTGGGTCAACTCCACCTTTGGGGAGTTTGACGGGAAAACTGGTCTTACGTCCCACTAAGGACAGCCGGGACAAAGGCTTGAACCTAAAATGACCACTCTGGGTCAAGGCTTGACTTGGGTCAACTCCACCTTTGGGGAGTTTGACGGGGAAACTGGTCTTACGTACCTTTAAGGACGGCCGGGACAAGAGTTTCAACCTATAATGACTATTATGAGTCAAGGTTTAACTTGGGTCAACCCCACCTTTGGGGAGTTTGACGGGAAAATTGGTCTTACGTCCCTCTAAGGACGGCCGAGACAAGGGTTTCAACCTATAATGACTATTCTGAGTCAAGGCTTGACTTGGGTCAACTCCACCTTTGGGGAGTTTGATGGGAAAACTGGTCTTACGTCCCTCTAAGGACGGCCGGGACAAAGGCTTGAACCTAAAATGACCACTCTGGGTCAAGGCTTGACTTCGGTCAACTCCACCTTTGGGGAGTTTGACGGGAAAACTGGTCTTACGTCCCTCTAAGGACGGCCGGGACAAAGACTTGAACCTAAAATCACCACTCTGGGTCAAGGCTTGACTTGGGTCAACTCCACTTTTGGGGAGTTTGATGGGAAAACTTGTCTTATCTCCCTCTAAGGACGGCCGGGACAAGGGTTTCAACCTATAATGACTATTCTGAGTCAAGGCTTGACTTGGGTCAACTCCACCTTTGGGGAGTTTGACGGGAAAACTGGTCTTACGTCCCTCTAAGGACGGCCGGGACAAAGGCTTGAACCTAAAATGACCACTCTGGGTCAAGGCTTGACTTGGGTCAACTCCACCTTTGGGGAGTTTGACGGGAAAACTGGTCTTACGTCCCTCTAAGGACGACCGGGACATTTTAACTTGACCCTTTTGGTCAAAGTTTGTACTTTGGTCAACTCAACTCTACGGGATGGTTGACACTCT
The DNA here is from genome assembly GCA_026119855.1 of Campanula takesimana. Classification (NCBI taxonomy): domain Eukaryota; kingdom Viridiplantae; phylum Streptophyta; class Magnoliopsida; order Asterales; family Campanulaceae; genus Campanula; species Campanula takesimana. Next base: position 692,575 of record JAOWBW010000037.1, read on the forward strand.
TTCTTGACACCGGGGGAGAGCCTAGGGGTGACCTTTGTGGACAAAAAAGTTCAAGATTTTGGAAAATCATTCTTTGATCAAAAGCATTTTGCTTGAAACATTGTTTTTTACCAATGTTTCCAAATGGTCAAATTTGGAAATGCTCATTTCTAAAGGCAAATCTTTAACGAAGCATGTTAGTCAAATTTTTGATTTTAATTTAACCATGAGGTTTGTCATGCATAAAGTCCTTTGGAGCTTTGTCCATTTCTTAGGAGTGATCGGGAATAAAGAACCCTTTTTCCGTTGATGTTGGGGTAGCCGCATGTCGTTGTCGGTATCGGGGTAGCCCCATGTCTTTTTCGGTGTCGGGGTAGCCCCATGCCTTTGTTGTCATTGATGTTGGGTAACCCCATGTCCTTATCGTCGTTGGTGTCGGGGTATCCCCATGCCTTTGTTGTCGTTGATGTTGGGTAACCTCATGTCTTTGTCGTCGTTGATGTCGGGGTAGCCCCCATGTCCTTGTCATCGTTGGTGTCGGGGTAGCCCCATTCCTTTGTCGGTGTCGATGGCGGGGTAGCCCCAATATCATCTTTTGTCCTTTGAAGAGAGGTTAGGAACCCATCCCTTTTTCATGATGTACCCTTTCTTTTGCCTAAGCCGCCCTTTCGGGTTTTCAACCTAGCTGGCATCTCTTTTACGTCATTTATGGCACACCCTGTTTTTTTGCCTAGGCCGCCCTTACGGGTTTTCGACCTAGCGGGATACTTTTTTTGTGCCTTTCATGATGTACCCTTTCTTTTGGTGGAAACATGCAAGGGCATTTTATTTGGGAGAGAGTCCCTTTATGTTGGTGAGCTCTTTGAGCAATGTATCATGAAATGGGAGGAAGCCCTTGCTTGACAGAACATAAGTGTTTAGCTCTTTCCTAAGATGTAGAGGAGAAGACTTGTTGAGACATTTGATATTTTCCTTAGTTAATGTCATCAAAATGATTGCTTGAATGGACCATGTTTATTATTAAGTCAAGATTATAATAAGAAATTAGCCTTAACATGCATAAATGTTGTGATCAATTGAGATTAAGATTCGATCAATGGCAAGATCGGAAGAAGAAGGTGTGTCTAGGAAATCGGTCGTTGATGGGACCGAGGGAAGAGAACTTGGTCCTTTTGAGGGGACCACGGTTTGATGGTTTTATTTCATGTTGTGACCGGACCCGAAGGTTGCCTACGTTCCCCTCAGTTTGAGGAGCTCAGGTCACCATGGTTCGGCCATGGATCATGTTTTGTTGAAGTCGGTATCCTTTTGAAGGATGTGGTTGCTTTGCTGATGTAGATCGCTTCGCTTTGCGGTGAACTCCTCGGGATGTTCTTTGAAGTGGACTTTTGCAGTGAACTTGATGAGCTTTTGAGGTAAACTTTCTCTTCGCCAATATTCATTTCCTTTACATATTCATTTCCTTTCCCTCTTCTCTTTTTTTTTTTTTTTTTTTTTTGAGGGAGAGGGGAAACATTAGCCCCAACTTGCTATCTTGGACATTGGCTCATTTGTAGCCCCTTGTAGGAATGTCTGTCACTTCTCGTTTTGACTTTTGAAGATCCCGAAAGTCCTTTGCTTGGTTGCTCACGCGCGATCACGGTTGAACTTTGGTGGTTAAGCAACAACATCCTTGCCTTTTCATTGTCTCGGGATGCCTTTGATGTGCATCAAGAATTTGTATCTGAAAAGTGTATCGGGTTGTGTATCAGGGATGTGTATAGAGGAAGGTTTGCCATTAATGGTTTCTTCATGCCAATTGATCACAACATTTATTCACATCAAGATTAATTGTTTGCATTTAGCATTTTCATTTGTTTTAGGTCCATTCATCCTTAATGAGTCGTCATTGACTAGTATGCTTAGAAGTCAATTCATCATTTTAGGGGCGTAACAATCAATTGATAATAACAAGCAAGGAAATTTCAAGAGTAAATGTATATTGCAAATAATGTCTCAAGTCTAGAGAGAAGAGAAGGAAAATGACTTTTATTTAGATAACTTTGTACATACATGTCCAAGTATGGACCTTTGTAAAAATAAAAAGACACAGTCCGGGACGGACTTTGGTGAAAGTCTAGAACCTACGAGGCTGGATGACTCATCATTTTTTTTAGGGATGGGTTCCCATGAAGCACGATGATCCATTTTCTTCCTCAATTGTTGGAGCGGTTGTCGGCGGCATATTCCATGTTTTCCACGGGGAACTCGGGTTCCATGTCGTCGGGAAAGATGTCGCGAGGTCTCCATTTGGCTTGGTGTTATAATTGCCAGATATGTCTACTCATGAGTTGGGAGTTTGCATTGGCCGTCTCCGTTTGGTGATTTCCTTCCGAGGCGCGCAACCTTTGTTAATGACACTCGACGAGGGTACATACCTCCATTTGATGTAGCCGCCTTTGGGCTTCCGAAGCACGGCTTCTCCTTGTTGTTCACATGGATGGTTGTCTCGGACGCCAATTCAGATGTGGGCTCCTTGGTCGATGTTTCCACTGGACAAGGCCGCAGAGGACTTTAGCATATTAAACCTCAAGGTGAAATTATAACCGGGATTTGAGAAGAATGCTTCATTATCAGATTAGCCTTTTAGGAAAAACTTGATCTTTTATTTTAAGATTTTTTTTAAGACACACTTTTGTTTTGAGTGAAAGTCTCACACACATTTTTGCAAACTTTGACAAGGCAATAATAATAATAATTTTATTAAGAAAACTGACAATGGATTCAGAATGGTCACCACATGGCATCAACCGGGGAGTCAAGACTCTAAACCTAACTGACCTTTCTTAAGGGCTTACCACACATCTTAAAAGCAACTGACTCTTCCTAAGGATGAAAACAGACTCTTTCTAAGGGGCGGTTGATGGGAGAGGTTTTTGACATTCCGCTTCTGACCATAGCTGTAGCTTCATTTCCAATTTCCCAACTGGGGGCATTCAAGCTTTCCTTTCGCGATCAACTTCCGGATGACACATTTTAAAGCGGTGCAATCGTCGGTATCATGTCCATGATAGTTGTGAAAGGCACACCTCTTGGTCTTGTCGAGACGCCTTTTGGGGTTTTTAGGTTGAAAATTGACAAGAGGTAATGTGAGGCCCTGCTTGACCAATCCTTCAAATACCTTTTTTATGGACATTCCGCGTGAAATGGGGTTTGGCTTGGCATTTGGCTTTTCTTTCATCATTGACCGGAGCGTGGCGGGGATAAGAATCACTGTCTCTCCATGCAAAGGGGTTCTCATTGAGTGTCCTTTCAAACTTAGGTTCCATTTGCTTTCTCTTTCCCAATGGATGGTTGAGGGGATTTTGCGGGGGCGCAGGGGCGTAGGCATACCCATAACCTTGGTTGCTTGCAGGAATATACATTGGAGGCATGCAAGGAGATTGTAGTCCAAAAGGTCTTTGATTGTAGAAATGATACGGGTCACCCCGGAATCTCATCGGGAAATCTGGCGGAGGCAAGTTGGTGATGCCTGTTCGGGTATCCATATATGGTCTAAACAGTGACTGAGCTCTGGTGACTTGGTTGATGGCGTCAAACCGAGAAGGGATTTGATTGGGAAGGTGTTGTGAGTACGATGCTCGAGGCATAACCGGTGTGGACATCGGTTTGCGGGCCTTTTGAGTGGATTGCGCTCGGGGTTTTATAGGAGGCGTCCCATGGGAGATGTTGGATTTGGGATGTGGCGGTGATGTTTGGTTGCAATTTGGAGGTTGGGTAGTTTCTACCTCTTTTTTGTGGTTGGCAACTTTGGTGAAGGACCCACCAATTTGAAACAGAGTTGTGACACCTTCTTGTCTCGTCGACTCATCAAACGGACTTTGCATTTATTTGTGGCTCTCTGTGATGACTTCTTTCTCAGCCCCGGGGGTTTCTAGAGCTTGGAGAAAATCTTCTTTCGTAGGGCTATCCGGATTGTCTACGACGTCATTTCTCAAGCTACTGTCCATTGAAGTGATCTTTCTGAGGTATCGGGTCGGAGGAGTTGTAGTGACCGGGGAACTTTCTGACTCTACACGCACCAGTCGGTGGCATGATGCTCTCTTCCACTTCATCTGAGCCACGGGGAAGAAAAACGGTAGTTTAGGCTCGGGTAAACACTGGGTGAATGCTTGGGCCAAAGGCTATTTTGAGATATTTGACCAGGCCGAAGTTGCCTACGTTCCCCTCACCACGAGGGAAGGGGTCCCACGCGATGAGAGGCTCAGGTCAACGTAGTTCGAACGGGTTTAGAATTTTAAGAGGAAAAGATGAACATGACTGACTTCTTGGAGGATAACGGGGATCCGTCCAAGGACTTGACTGGCTTCTTGGAGGATAACGGGGGTCCATCCAAGGACTTGACTGACTTCTTGGAGGATAACAGGGATCCATCCTAGGACTTGATTGACTTCTTTGAGGATAACAGGGATCCATCCAAGGACTTGACTGACTTCTTGGAGGATAACAGGGATCCATCCAAGGAAGTGACTTACTTCCTAGGGATTTAACGGGAATCTTAACGGGGATCTAGGGGACTATTCTTAAGAATCTAATGGGAGCTTAAGAAATTAATCCTACGGGTTCACAGAGATCTTGGAGGATAGCGGGGACCCATCCAGAGACTTAACGGGTACCTCGGAGATCTTCTAAGGACTTAACGGGTTCCTAATGGACTATTCCTAAGAATCTAACGAAGATTCTTGGAGGATAACGTGGATCCATCCAAAGACTTAACGAAATGACGCTTGTTAACGAAAGAAAGCGATGTGTCAAAGAAGCAAAAGCGAAGCAAATTCATGCAAGGTGCAATTAAATAGCCATTCAAGTTTACTTAAAACACATTTTTATTCCTAAATCGTTGGAAAATATTTCTCTTCTTTTTCGCAACTACTCTAAATCCTGGATCAGTGGAGGCCAACACTACGTCTATAAGCCCCTCGTTTTTCACCTGTATTGCACGCTCCCAAGGACGGACTATCCCGGGCGAGGGTCCTATAGGGCACGTGGCTTCCACCGACCAAAAGAGCCAATCCTAAGGTCTAGTGCGTCACAAAGTTCCAACGCGTGGGTCATTCTTATCATAATTAAGCCCCGGTCAAGGTTAAGATTGACTTAACGCTTCAACGAAATTCCGGCATGACCTCATTTTAATGAGGGATCTCGGACCTTAACCTTGGGCTCAAGGATGATTAGGATGGGCCAAGTATGAGGGCTTAATGACACGGTGTCATCCTATCTTTAATACATGACTTTAGTTAATTATGATTGATATTAACGCATAAGTCAAGGACCGGGTCAAAGATGACCTTGGTCACACTTGGTTTCACAAGGAGTCGTGACTCGGGCGTTAACTTGGCCATAATTAACTTTGGACATGTATTAGGGACGTGATGATGTGAGCTACACCAAAAACCAACCATGGTCACGGTATTTGTGTGTCACGGACATGTGTGGTTGACTCGGCTCGGAAGGGGAGGTGGAATGGACCCGTGCGCGCGAGAAGGGCACAAGAGCACCAATCAAGCTGCATCGTGGCATCCATCCCAGGTTTAAAGGGTTTTTGGAACGTGCACAAGGTCAAGTGCGCGTTGTGTGAAGCCTTCTATGTTCCCTTTTGAGTCAAAATAGAAATTTTCGGTCTGTTTTAATTTCATGAGCAATGTATGAACAATTGTATGAACAAGTATGATGAACAAGTAAGATGGACAAGTATTTTGCACAAGCAAGTAAACAAACATATTAACAAGCAAGAATCCAAATTTGTACATGAAAAGGTCGTGCACAACCAAAGGTTTTTGAAACCAAAATTTGGCAAGAAGAAAAACCTTTTGAAAGTCATTTGTAGAAAAAGATTGTACACAATCAAGAAGAATTTGAAGACCGAAATTTTTATAAAAATGGTTATGCACAATGAGGCTTTGAAAACCCAATTTTATGTCCAAAATTTTGTGCATAACCAAACTTTGAAAATCCATTTTTGGCTAAGAAAAAGAAGGTAGAAGTGCACAAGTAGAGGCTGTAAATTGGAACCTGGACAAGAAGAAGCAAGGGGACCATCAGAATGTTTCTGCCCTGTACAAAATTGTTAATTTGAAACATTCTGTGGGCCCGGCCAAACTAGCCGTACGGCTAGAACAAGACATCCATTATTTTTGGCAAAATTTCAGCTTCTGATCATCAAGCCCCAGTTTATTGCATTTCCAGAACAGCTTCGACACCAAAAATTAAAACAGAAACATAAAACACACACAACATAAGCATAAAGTCAACAAACGGGGACGGGAGCTTGACCCACACAAGAATGCCCCCGAATCTTCTAAAAAGAAGTCCGAGAACAAACTATTCCCCAGCGGAGTCGCCACTGTAAGATACCCGCGGGAAAATACAAATGGTTCCCGGAGAATCAAACACGGCATTTCAATGTTCCAACAAAAAATGGAGTCGCCACGTTAGTTTAATTTTAAACCCAAACTTAACGAAAAATGGTTAGAGATTGCGAGTTCGGAGGTCAGGTTAAACTTTGGGAAGAACACTAGTTCACCCAAAGTGCCTCGGAAAACCGAGTCTCCCTAAAGTTTGTTGACCAAAAATGTGCGAGTGTGTGTGTGTATTTTCAAAATGGGAGAAACTGACTTTTAACAGAAACCAGTTAAAAAATTAACAAAAAGGGTTTATTTTGCAAAGTTTATGACAGAAAAGGGTTAAAACATAAAAACTTTCCACATGGCCAAACCATCCGTCCGGATAGTCCAAACTATCCGTACGGTTGGTTGGGCCGTCCCAGAAGGTTTTTACAGATTTAACAGAAACAGTCCAGTTTTAGGCAGAAACAGGGGATTCTGCTAAACCTGGACAGATTTGGGTTTGTTCAGCTTATTTGCTAGTTACAAAACATGAATAAGATCATCCCTATGCCATTGATCACTAGTTAAACATCAAAAAAAAAAAAAGATTCTTGGGTGTGATCAAGGCAATCATTGGGGAAATATGAAGAAAGTTGATAAATTATGGCTTTTGAGCCAAGATCATCATTTGGATGGTTAAAGATTGGAACGTTAACATCCAAATGAATGATTCACCCATTGAAAACCTTGGGGAAACAATCTTGATGATAAAGTCTTGAAAACCTTGGGGAAACAAGAAATCAACCGTTAGATGGATAAAGATTGAATCTTTACCATTAAAAGGGACATTATTATGAGTTGATCAAGACTTTGAATGGTAAAGATTGAGACTTTATCATCAAAGTTAATCAAACTCAAGTAAATCAACATAAATATAAAGACTTGGAGATAAATTGCATTAATTTAAAGACAATAAAAGTAAAGACTTGAATGTAAAGTGCATTAATATAAATGACAATGAAATAAAGATACATTAAACATAACAAGCCTTGATCATCATGGTTTGTAACCCACAATCACACACTAGGCATGAAGGGCACCATTGATCACTCCAAGGCTTGGAGACAATTTATATAATTGCAAGGAAATGTAACAATATTATGTAAAAAAGAAGATAAAATAGAATGAGATGAAGAGAAGAGAAGATGGGGGAAGGAGGCCTCACCAATATATAGTTATAAGCCTATCTTTCTCTCTCTCTTTCACTCAAATGTGTTTTTGATTATGACCAGCTCTCAGTTCTACAGAGCTTCAGCTCACTAAACAGTTTCCCCCCCCCCAAATGATCAGCCAGGGGTCTAATTTATAGGGACTTGTAAGGCTCCCTCCCCGTGACGAAGGAAACGAAGGGTTTTCGTTTTGAAGGGCGAAACACCAAACACGGTTATCACGCAAAACATAACGAAGTCGCCACATTTGTTAATTATTTAACCCAACAAATGGAAATGTTAGAGATTCTATTAGTTCGGAGGTCAGGTTACGCCTTGGGAATATTTTTACGTCACCCAAGTCGCCTCGGATAGAACCGAGTCTACCTAATGTTAGTTAACAAAAGCGCATGTGTGTGTGTGTGTGTGTTTCAAAAATGGGAGAAACGGACATTTTAACAAAACTGGTTAATTATTTAACAGAAAAATGTTATTTTGCAAACATTTCAATTAGAAAGGGACGAAACTGGATAATTCACTCCCTGGCCAAAGTAGCCATACGGTTAGGGAGAGCATTCCAGGGGTTTTTGATAGTTTATCAGAAAACTGTCCAGTTTCAGGCAAAACAGAGTGTTCTTGCTGAAACTGGACTGAAATGATCATTTTCAGTTATTCTTCTTTAACAAAAACATGGATTTAATCATACCTATGTCATTGATCATAAATTAGACATCAAAAACAAAGGTTTTGGGTGTGATCAAGACAATCATTGGGGAAATTTTGAGAAAGTTGATGAACATGCCGTTTGGGCCAAAATGACCATTTGATGAGTAAAGATTGAAACTTTACCATCAAAATGGACTTATTATGCAAGATTAAACCTTTAGAAACAAAGATGTAACATAAAGATTATCTTTATGTCCCATGCTTGGTGATTTTATGGCTAGGTCATGGTTGGGATGATAAAGATTGAAACTTTATCACCCAATCATGACTCTCATGGCCAAACAAGAACAAAATCAACATAAAACTTAACAAACCATGATCATATTTAGGTTATACCCCACAATTATACACAAGGCATGAAGGGAACCTTGAATCACCTCATGATTTGGTTCCAATGTACATATATAATCATAATACATATATATATATAACAATAATATATATAGCTTGAGAAGACAAGACTTGTATATATATATATATATATATATATATATATATATATATATATATATATATATATATATATATATATATATATATATAGTGCTTGAAATGGACAAGACTTGCAAGAAATGTAAATTGCTTGAATGGACAAGGCTTTGCAAGAATAATAAGAAATAACACAAAGTAAACAAACAATATGAACAATAACAAAAAGAGTTTGAGATGAAGAAGAAGATGGGGAGAAGGAGGCTTCACCTATGATGGTTATGGCCTATCTTCCTCTCTTTTCACTCAAATGTGTATCACTCACAGTTTCTGCTCTCAAACTGGTAGAGTATCAACACACAAAACGTTTTCTCCCCCCTGAAATGATCAGCATGTGGTTCAATTTATAGGGACTGAGGGTGCCCAACATAGCCGTACGGCTCAACCCCTCAAGTACCCAAACCATCCGTACGACTCGACTTGGCGAGCTTCTGGATTTTTCTAAGTTTAATTCCAGTTCAGTCCTGGAATATTAGGTTTATCCTAGTGAGGTCCTGGCCTATTGGTTTATCCCTAAATGGTACCAAGAATTCCTCTAAAGTAGGTCAAATTCAGATTGGGGTACTTACAGAGCCCCTCGGTAATGTCGCTTTTGAAGAAAGCGGGGTTGTCGACAAAATAAGCATCCCAATCTGATGGGAGGACGGCTTGGCCGATTTGTTCTATGGCTGGACCTAGAGGTATAGGATTCCTACGTATCCCTATTCGACGGAATCAAGCCTAACGTAGTTCGAGTGAGAGATTTTAAGGCTACTCAAACCTATGGGCCTTAGGTGGATATTTATTCATCCCTTCCTAAACAGGCATGGCTCAAAGGCCGGACTTTGTCAACTTGGCTCTATTCAAAGAGGGTTGACTAAGGGGGCTAGCATGGCTCAGAGGATCAAATAATGGGTATGGCTCAGAGGCTAGACTTGATTAACTTGGCTCTATTAGGAGAGGGTCGACTCGAGGGTAACTGGTCTTACGTCCGACTAAGGACTGCCGGAACACATGGTTAATTTTGTCAACTTATCTCATGGCGGAGGGTCGACTACACAAACTGGTCAACTTATCTGATGGCGGAGGTCGACTATAGAAACTGGTCAACTTATCTCATGGTGGAGGGTCGACTATACAAACTGGTCTTACGTCTCTCCAGACTGCCATCCCAATGATAGGCTTTCTCTAACCTGGCCACCCTCGGCGGACAAAGGTTTTCTTAACATAATCATGGCTATACTGGTCTTACGCCCTACCAAGGGCTGCCGAGGTAATGATATCTTAACTTTCATCCTGGACTTTCACGATTTCACTTTCTACCCTGGACTTACGAAGTACGGCCGGGTCAACAAAATCCAATGGTCTTACGCCACGCCGGACGGCCAAGGACATATCTCAGAAAACCTAATGGTCTTACGTCACGCCGGACGGCCAAAGGACAAGTCTCACAGAACCTAATGGTCTTACGTCACGCCGGACAGCCAAAGGACATAATCTCACTAAACCTAATGGTCTTACGTCACACCGGGCCGCCAAAGGACAAGTTTCACAAAACCTAATGGACTTACGTCACGCCGGACGGCCAAAGGACATATCTCACCGAACCTAATGGTATTACATCACACCGGACTGCTAAAGGGCATATCCAACGAAACCTAATGGACTTATGTCATTCCTGACCGCCAGAGGACAATTTTTCATATTTTTAACTGGACTTACGAAGAACGGCCACGTTAACTTCACAAATTCAAACTCTTAATCTGGACTTACGAGGCGCAGTCGGGCTAATTTCATACTCTTAACCTGGACTTATGAATTATGGCCTGGTTAAATTCATACTCTTAACCTGGGCTTACGAAGCGCGGCCGGGCTAACGCTAATTCTCACATTCTTAACTGGACTTACGAAGTACGGCCATGTTAATTTCACAAAGCTGGTCTTACATCCATCTAGGGACTGCCCGATTTTCATTTTCATTGGGAACATAATCTTTCTAGGTTCAATTCAAGTTGCATGAGCTAAAAGGGGCATTTTGGACATTTTCCAAAGGGAAGGGGCCTAAGTTCTATTTCCAAAACCTAGGGGAAACCATGCTCAAGGCGCCAGGGGCCAAAGTGTAAATTGTGGGCTGAGATTTTCTCTCGCCCAAACAAGCCGTACGGCTTAAGAAGGTGTCTCCTTCTTTGTCGATTTTGTGCATTCCTGAGTCCTAGGGTCCATGTTCACGCAATTTGGGATTTTTGCCTTCCTAGGTGCAATTCCGCAAAATTGGCTTCATTTTCACGTTATTGGGATCACTAGGGACATGGGCATGTGTTCATATCGTCATTTGGACATGCGTAACTATACTTTCTAAAATCAAAGCGTGTTACCCACGATTCGTGCATAAACTACTTGTACCTTAGGCTTGACTAGTCATTTTGAGACATTCAAGTGCATGCTAGCTTTTCTTAGGACAAATTGTTGCATACTTGTGAAAATTCGGGACACTAAGATTCACAAAAGGGACGGGTTTTTGTTCCTTCGAGACAGGAGAAAAACCTTTTCAAATGAAACCTCACACATTTTTTTTCACAAAAACACACCCTCAAACGCCCAACGCCATTTGAAAAGGGTAAAATCGCATTTTTTCACAAAACATACCCTCAAACGCCCAACGCCATTTGAAAAGGGTAAAAACACATTTTTTTTTTTTACAAAACATACCCTCAGACGCCCGATGCAATTTGAAAAGGTTAAAATCACAAAACATTCATTTGCATGATATATTCATCATATTCATTTAACATACGCATTGGTATTTTAAAACTGAGTCATTCATACCTTTGCTGTGTTTACCTGCAGGGCGGTGATCCCAAATCTTGAGGATCTCCTGACATGTGCCGTTCCTTATGGGAGGCCATGCCCGAGGCTGTCGCGATGGGCCTGGTCCGAGGGAGTGGGTAGAGGGCACCGGATTGGTGCCATTCATTCATGCCATAGGCCAGCTGGTTAGTACTAATAGGAGCCTGGGACTCATCTCTGCCTTGGGCGACCACTGGTGGAATACCACCCACACTTTTCATTTGAGCTGGGGGGAGGTGACTGTGACTCCCGCAGACTTTTCCGCTATTACCGGGCTCTCCTTTGGCGGCCGTCCAGTTATTTGGACCGACCGGCTCTTTGCCGTGGACATTGAGGCACTCATCGGTTTTTCGGGCCCTACCAAGGGCTTGGGTATCACTGGCAGGATGTTGACCGGGCCATTCGAGCCATAATTCCTGAGTATCTGGCGGGCTTGGTGACCGCGGAGTAGCTCGGGCGAGCTTATACATGGCTCTTGCTTAGCAACACCCTCTTTGCCAATGCCGACACCACATGCATGTTCCCCCTACCTGGATCATTGTCTACTCCCGAGACCGTCTGGAGTATTGCTTGGGGAGAGGCTGGATTGGCTGAGCTGTACATGGAGCTCGACAAGTTCAGTCGAAAGGCGAGCAAGTCCTTGGCTTGCTTTCAGTTCGCCTTGGAGGTACATTCTTTCCATTCCCTCATTTTTTGTTTTCCCCTTCTTATTCCCTTTTCCGGTTTTTGGCATCTTAATGGTTCCCTTGCCCTTTTCCTTTCAGGCTTGGTACTACGAGGTCTTTGGTGGCTACCCATGGGAGCTGACCGTTGATCCTGCCATCACATTCTCAGCCATGGTCTGTTGGGCTCGGGAGGCCCGAAAGAAGATAGGATCCAAAGGGTGGGTCTCCGTCCGTCATGCCGATGTCAGGGCAGTGCTAAGGGGAGCTATGCCGGCCGAGCTCAACCTCTTTCCTTGGTCGAGGTATGTGGGGCAAGGGCTAGGCATTAACCTGTCTGATGCTCTGCGGGTAACCTGGTAGAGGAGACTGCTCGTAGGGTTCCGAGGAGAGGCTTTCTATCTGGGGGAGAGGGTGCTTTGGCAACACAGGCTCGGGCTCATACAGAGGGCTCCTATTGACCCTCCCAACACTATGTTCGTGGCCGATCGAGGGGATTACCCCTATCTCATGGGGGTGAATGCCTCCCACTTCATCACCGACGAGCCATACGAATGCTTCGTGGCCCGAAGGCTGAGATCGCCACAGGTAGTGGCTTCCAGGGTGGTTCCCCCAACGTGGCAGGACTTCTCATACATATACTCAGATAGCTGGGTCCACATGGTGGCCACATCTATGGCGGGAGAGGGGGCCCTCCTAAGGATGCTCCTGAGGGCGTGGTATGCTTTCACATATTTCCTTTGCACACACTTATCCCATATCCTTATTCCTTTTTACTGAGCAGTTTCACTTTCATGTGCAGGTTGCTGCGCGGGCCTTGCTGGTGAGGCCTTCCCTCATAAAGCGGGCCAAGAGGTGGCTCAAGAGGTTTGTTGGGCGCTCCTCCAAGGGGCCTCGTACTGAATCATGATTTGCGCCGAGCAGAAATTCAGTGAGTGGTGGGGAGAGGTCTTTCCATCAGTCCTCGAGCGCGGAGCTACCGCCGTCCTTCGTTCGCCGCCAAACTTTAGGCGGGGCTGATTTGGAGGCCTTCCGTGATTCACTCTGTGATCCCGGCTCCCACGAGATTGCTCCGGACCCGTTTGCTCACTTGGCCTTCAAGCGTGTCGACCCCTTGCCAGCCAGACATCCAGGTCCTCACTCCCAGATTCCTCCTTCCTTCTTCCCGGGCCAATCCTCTTTAGGTGAAGGCTCAAGCATGGCAGAGTCCATTTTATTCTTTGACCCTAGCATGTACCCATCTCATCCCTTGGAGAGGGTTCACTCGCCTCTGGAGGATCCTTATCCAGACTCAGATTAGGATACACCAACCTGAACAATTTTTCTTTTGGTTTGTTTTATAAGAAAACAATGTATGAAAATTTGTTATCTTTAGTTGTTTAAAACATTGTCCCTTTTATTTGTAAATTCACCATTTATGCATAGCTTGGGCCTCGAGAGGGCTTCGTGGTCATTTCTGGACCGTCGGGGATTCCCGAAACGTGTTTGGACTCAATTATTTGGACCTTGACACGTACTTGACAGGTTTTGAACAAGTTAAAATGAGTTTCACTTGGGGGAAATCAGCTGATACAAGCTGCTGATATGAAATTTTTCACAGGGAAAAACCAGCCGTACGGATCATACAAGCATGGTTGACTTTTTGACCAAACTTTCTAAGGACTTTTTGGGAATTTTGACAGACGGGAGACCTTATTTGACTCAGACCGTTTTACCCAAAGCATGACTCTTCGTTGGTCATTCCATTGCACGATTATGGCTCGCCAGCCCTAGTGCTCCGATGAGAGCGATGAAGATTCTGACAACGGACTCGTTTGTTTGGTTGCAAATGATGATGATGATGCCAATGACGTTACTGATTATGACTCGGATGACTTCACAAAAGATGTTCCAGATATGAAGATCTTGAACAAACCAATCAAGAAATCTGCTAGTCATTCCGAAGTGAAGAAGAAGAAAGGACCAACCATCAACGAGCTCATTGAACAAGGATTTATAACTCCGGCTCAAACCGATGGTGGATTGTTATTCTCAAGATGTGATCTGAGTGCAAGAAGCAAGCTCAGAAAAGGAAACTACATCAGACCTCAAGTTGAACCAATTCCTATAATCACTCATGATGAAGATATTGCCAAACAAGAAAAGTTATTCGAAGAAGCTTAAAAGGTAATTAGTAAGTTTGGTAAAATAAAGGAAGCTTTAGCACTATCATGTGATGAAATTTCCCAGCTTAAGACCGAGAAATCTCTTCTTGAATCTGAACTCACCCTCCTTAAGGAGAAGATAAAGAGCATGAATCCTCTTACTGTTAAAAACAATCTTCTAACGGAACAGAACTCACTTCTTAAAGTTCAAAACGATGAATTGGTTAATCAAATTACTGATCTTAAAAAGATTACAAATGAGTGGTCCAATTCTCGTGTCAATATGGATAACATATTTAAGTCCCAAAAAGTCAGTGGTGATAAAAGTGGCTTGGGATTCTCATCAACTAGTGAAAACTTTAAATGTGATGTTTGTGCTGAAAGAGATAGTGAATTTACAAACCAGCAGACTTTTGAAATTTCCAAGGAAAAACATTCTAATTCAATGTATAAAGGACAGGAAAAAGTCAAGAGACAAACATTCCATTATGTCTACCCAATGAAGCAATTTGGGAAAGCTAATGGGAAAAATATAGCTACAGATGAATCACCCCCTAGAAAAATCATTCTTGAAACTAGGCGCGCTCCTTCTCCGAGTGCACATTATGCGCCTAGGAGCCACGCGCCTCACCGCCGTGCGCCTCCTAGCCCCATGCGCCCTCCAAGAGAAAGCGCTCCAAATTTCAAAAGAAGAATTTTGTTAAGGCTGGCTCATCTGACCCAAAGAAAAATGCTATCCCAAAGAAAAGTAAAGAGTTTGTAAAAACTCATGTGATTGGTGGCTTTCATCATTGTTCAATTTGTGATTGTTCGGGACATAAGGCCGTGGAATGCCTTTTGAAATTCACTCCCAATGCCAAAGGACGTAAGAATCCCAAGGTCAAGCAAGAGTGGGTCATCAAAAGTTGCTAACTCTAGGACCCGAAAAGGAATAAAGGGGACCTGCTTTAAATGTTTATATTTCAGGTTCTTTGCTTCATGGATGGATCTTCAAAAGCTAAAATGTATGAATGGATTCTCGATAGTGGGTGTTCACGACACATGACTAGAGATGAATCCTTACTTGAAGATGTTCATGAAGAAAGAGGTCCCTCAGTAACGTTTGGTGATAATAACAAAGGTCAAGTTGTAGCATATGGAAAGCTCAAGAAAGACAAAGTGTGCATTGAAAGAGTCTCTCTCGTCGAAGGACTCAAGCACAACTTATTATCCATATCTCAATTCTGCGACAAAGGATTAGAATGCCATTTTACTTCAACTTAATGCCTTATCAAGAATGGCAAAACTGGAGCTATCTTACTCACGGGATATCGTAAGACAAATATTTACATTATTGATTTTCATAGTATGAACTCTAGTACTAATCTTTGTTTTATAGCTAAAAGTGTGAGCGAAAATAGTTGGCTGTGGCACAAGCGCTTAAGTCACTTGAACTTCAAGTATCTATCTAAACTCAGCAGGAACAATCTTGTAAAAGGACTTCCCAAGGTTGCTGATCATCATGACAAGAAGTGCGCCGTGTGTCAACTTCGCAAACAACCGAAAAAGTCTTTCTCCAGCAAGACCAATCCCTCAACTACTAGATGTTTGCAATTGCTGCACATTGATCTATTTGGACCAGTCACCACCGTAAGTATTAGAAGAAACAAGTATACTCTAGTTGTGGTGGATGATAATTCAAGATATACATGGGTGAAAATGATTATCTCAAAAGACGATTGTTATGACATTTTGACCACCTTATTCAGACTGCTCCAAACCCAAAAAGAAGATGACATCGTTAGTGTTCGATCCAACAATGGAACAAAATTCAAGAACAACGGTGTTGCTCGATATTGCGATGATCATGGGATAGATCACAACTTCTCAACCGCTGGAGTTCCTCAACAAAATAGTGTTGTGGAAAGAAAGAATAGGACGTTGATTGAAGCGGGAAAGACAATGATAGCTTAAGCTAAATTGCCTAAGTACTTTTGGGAAGAAGCTATCAACACAGCATGTTTTACTCAAAATCGTTCCCACATCAACAAACTTCACAACAACAATTCGTATGAACTTTGGCGTGGTAGAACTCCCAACATTGCATTCTTTAAGATCTTTGGTTGCAAATGTTATATCCTCTACAACGGAAACGAACATAGAGGTAAATTCGATGCCAAAGCCGACGAAGGTATTTTTGTTGGGTATGCCAAACATTCTAAAGCTTTTCGCATTTTTAATAGATCTACATTAGTGATAGTTGAATCTGTAGATGTTACTTTTGATGAACATTATCTCCTTGAGCCATATTTGGCTCCAAATGTTGCTGATGATTCTGTTGAGCTTAATGATACAGGTGCTCCTATTCATGTTGCGCCTACTCAAAATTAGAATCTATCAACTCAAGGAAATCCATCCACATCAGTTGCGCCTAACTCCTCATATGGCGCGCCAAATGGATCATCAGTTGCGCCTCACTCACATGTTGTGCCTCTTGATTCTTCCCACGCGCCTATATCTACTGCTGCATCTGGTGTTAACCCTAGTTTTAATTCTGAACCACTTCATCCCCCAAATTTTAATGATTTTGAATTTGGTGAAGATGTACCAATTGAAGACCTTCAAGTTACTACGACTCAACCTAACTTACCTCCTGAAATTCGTGAAGTTAGAGGTCACCCAATCAATAATATCATTGGTGATCTAAATGTTGGTGTTCGTACAAGGAGAGCTCCAAACTTTGATGCTTACACTGCTTTTATCTCTCAAATTGAACCGAAGAAGGCTGATGAAGCGCTCCAAGATCCTAATTGGGTTGTTGCAATGCAAGAAGAACTCAATCAATTTGAACGATGTAAGGTTTGGACTCTTGTTCCAAGACCAAATAATCAAGGAGTGATTGGTACGAAATGGGTGTTCAGAAACAAGATGGATGAGAATGGAACCATCACAAGAAACAAAGCAAGATTGGTTGCACAAGGCTATAGGCAATAAGAAGGAATTGATTACGATGAAACTTTCGCGCCCGTAGCAAGACTTGAAGCTATTAGACTCTTTCTAGCTTACGCCGCTCACAAGAACTTCAAGTTATATCAAATGGATGTAAAGAGCGCGTTTCTAAATGGTGAACTCCAAGAACAAGTCTACGTAGCTCAACCACCTGGGTTTGAAGATTCACAATTTCCAAATCATGTGTACAAACTCCAGAAAGCTTTGTATGGGCTCAAGCAAGCACCAAGAGTATGGTACGATACACTATCCAAGTTTCTCATTGAAAAGGCTTCACTCGTGGTTAAATCGATACTACTCTTTTCATTTCCAAACATAATGGTCATAAATTACTTCTTCAAATTTATGTTGATGATATTATATTTGGTTCTACTAATGAATTGTTGTGCAAGCGCTTTAAGAAACTAATGAAGAGCAAGTTTTTTTTAAAAAAAAAAAAAAAAAAAAAAATTCAAATTTAATTCATAGTTGAACTCAATACATAATCATCAGCAGAAGCGCCTAGGAGACAAATCCCTAGGGAGAGAAAAACTTCTCTCTAACTTCTGGGGGGAGGGGGGATCGAACCCATGACTTCCAGGTTGGAAGCCATGAGCTCTGGCCACCAGGCTAAAGCCTGATGGTTAATGAAGAGCAAGTTTGAAATGAGCATGATGGGAGAACTCACATTCTTCCTCGGGCTTCAAATAAGGAAAATGAATGAAGGCATATTTATCAACCAAGCCAAATACACAAAGGATTTAATCAATAAATTTGGACTTGAGAACGCCAAAGCTTATGATACTCCAATGGCCACCGGAAACAAACTCGACAAAGATTTAAAAGGTAAACATGTTGATCAAACTCTCTATCGAGGTATGATTGGCTCACTCATTTATCTTACTGCTAGTAGGCCAGATATAATGTTTAGTGTTTGTGTTTGCGCTCGTTATCAATATGACCCTAGAGAAGCGCACTTAATTGCTGTGAAACGTATTATAAGATATCTCTCCGGTACTGTTAACCTTGGACTTTGGTACACCAAAGATTCGAACTTTAAACTTGTAGGTTATTCAGATGCGGATTATGCAGCGTGCAGAATTGATAGGAAAAGCACAAGTGGCACTTGTCATTTCCTCAGATATCGACTTGTGTCATGGGCGAGTAAGAAACAAGCTTCAGTATCTGTCTCAACAATCGAAGCTGAATATATTGCTGCGGGAAGTTGTTGCTATTAAATACTATGGATGAAGCAGCAATTGGTGGACTATGATATCATCGAAGAAAATTGTCCCATCTACTGCGACAACACTTCAACCATTGCCGTTTCTGAAAATCCTGTGATGCACTCCAAAACCAAGCACATCGACATCAAATATCACTTTCTCAAAGACCATGTGGAGAAAGGTAATATTCATCTAGAACACGTGGGAACTGACTATCAAATCGCCGACATTCTAACGAAATCACTTGATGTGAAACGGTTCTTTTTTAGAGGTGAAATAGGTATGCTTGAACTCAACTAAATCCTTATAGTTTTGTTATTACTAATGATTTTTGTTTTTTTAAGTTATGAGCATCCTAGGTATAAAAGTTATATATATATTTCAAAGTTTCAAGGAAACCCACGCGTGCCCCAAACCCTTGCGCGCCCCACTCTCACTTTGCGCGCCCAATGAGCCATTGCGCCTGATCTATGTTATTCGCGCCTATATGAGCTTATGCGCCCCTCATGCGCTCATTAATGATTGCGGCTCAATCAATGCTCAAAATTAAATATTTCAATGATTGAACGTATTCAATTTGTCACAAGTACCAGGTAAGTTATTCTGTTCATTTATTATGGAGAATTTTTGTCTTTTGACATTCCATAATTGTTCAAGGGTACTTGTGCAATTAAATTTTTCCCTCGTTTTACGTTTTTCAAAAATTTTATTTTCTGGGGATATATTTCTTGCACCCCATACTTACACCAAAACAGATGTTTTTGGTGTTTATGCAAAAATTTGGTCATAATTGTTCATACACTTATGATAAACTTTTTGGCGACTTGAGTGATGATCAAGTTCAGGGGGAGCCAGAACTTGATGACTATATTCCCTCTCCTCACGCTCCTACTCCATCACCAGTTAGGCGCTCCTCTTCTACTGCGCCCCAACCTACTCCTGCGCCTCCTCCTCCCTCTCCTGATATGAGTATGGTTATCTCATTGCTTCAGCAACTTCAGCAAGGCCAAGCTCACATTAATTCTCAGATGGAGCTTCTGTCGCAACCCCGACCCCGCGGGCCGGGGACTCGCGAGCTGGACGTCGACTTACAACAATACACCAAAATACTGAAGATAAAAATTCTATTTTTTTATACCCAAAAGGTTTAAAACAGAGTTTTAGAAATCCAAGTTTAACAACAACCATATACTACTAGTATAAGCTCCACAAGCTTACACCAAAAATACAAAAGATTACAAATCTTAATGACGTCATTGTTTGTAAAACTATCCCTAAAAGGTTATACATTTAAATAATGCAACCGATCAATACCAACCTGCCCAAAATCTCAATCCTCTCGACGTCCTCCTCGATCCGCAAATCCTAATCCTTTCCTCCTAGGGGGGGGTTAAGGAAGAACAAAGATAAAAAGAAAGGGGGGTGAGATAAATCTCAATAAGTTACTAATGCAACTACATGACATGCTATATGATGCAATAAACAATAATAATAATCTCACATAGCACGTAGCAAATATCATTTAACAGATAGCAGCGGAAATAAACAAGTAACAAAGGATATTGAGCCAAGGTTTCCCCAACAAAGGATATAACAATCTGATCAATGACGATAGGGCCGCATCGAAGAGCAGCATCAAAGAGCCGATAATCCAATCAACGATAGCAGCATAATAGCTGAAGAGAAAACTCGGTACCGGAACCAATAACCAAACGATAACTGAGTATACGACACGTAGTCGCAACCCCTTATAATAGCTAGACTGTTCCCAAAAAAGGAGCTAGCTCATCTCACATCCAAGGCCAATCTGGAGGAGGGAAATAATGGGGCAAAACAATGGTCAACATTATAATGGACTCGGCTCGTTGCCATTATAATCTTTTCCATCGCCCGACACAACCACAAATACCAGCTGGACTTTCAAATGAATGCTAAGTAATAAATACTGGCTTAAATAAAAAACTCATGATTCCAAAGTAGGGAACCATATCAAATAATCACCAAGAAGATGAAATAAAACCAACCACACATAATAAAGTGCTCAACCATTTCCAAACAATAATTAATCAAATCCCATAACACATTTGTTCACGAAGGAACCATTTTCAACACTAGAGTATCCCACAATGTCTATTTAAATTAATTAGAGTGACACCTAAAGTCTATACCTAATATATAAACCAAGCCTAAACCAAACAAAAGAGAGTGCCAGGAAACAGAGGCGGGCGGGCGCCTAAAAAAGGGCGGGCGGGCGCTCAAACAAGGGCGGGCGGGCGCTCATTTGGTCAGAAGGTCGGCAGAAGGAAAAAGGCCAGGTAGTCGGGCGCTTGGCTCTACCCGGGCGGGCGGCTGGTCGACGAACTGGGTAGGAAACCAGCTGGGTTCTTCAATTTTTCAAACCATTTCATACCATTTCCAAAATACCCAAAATCAACACTTCCAACAAGTTTAACAAGGTATCCAAACAACATCTAAGCTTAATAGGGACCAAAATAACATCATCTATCAACCCAAACTAAGATTAAATCCCATCAATCAATAATGAACCCTTTATCAAAATATCACAAAATGGGTAATCAATCAAACACTTCAAAACCCAACCAAGAATCAATGTATATCATCTAAATCATCATATGAACATAGAATGAGCATTTTAACATAAAAATGGGGGAAAGTAAACTTACTTGAATTTTATCAAAGTTGACGGAATTCGAAATTTCTTTGCTCTACACGATCCTATCGACGATCTAAACATTTTTCATAAAATGAGAAATGAGAAATAATGGGAGGAATATGACTAAAAAGAAGAGAGAAGGAGGAGAGAAATTTACCTTCTACAACCATGGAAGAGAGAGGGAGAAGTGGCTGGAAATGGTGAGGGAGAGAGTGAGGGAGGAAGGTGAGGGGAAAGGAGGGAGTAAGAAGGATGATCATAAAAGAAGTTACACTTAGGCCCCCTTCCCCTACTCAACTAACACAAAAACTCATTTCCCCCTATCAACTAAGACCCAATAAATTCCACACTAGCACAATTGGTCAATTAAAATGCTAAGCATAAAATATTATGAAACACAAAATGCACACATAATTATTTAAATAAATAAAAAATTTAAATAAATAAATAAGAAATAAATAAATAATTAAATATTTATTACTAAGAAGTAGAGGCGGGTTTTTGGGTCGTGACATTCACTCCATCTTAAAAGAAAATTCGCCCCGAATTTTAAATTACTTACCCGAAAGATCAAATAGCCACGGTTACGCGAATTCCGTCACTTCCCGAATTTCTCAATCATCCATTATAAACCATCATATGGCAACCTTAAATAATGCTTACAACATAACAATCTCTCGTACTTAACTTCCTTCAATCATTACCTTCACTACTAATTAGAATCCATATTCAAAATCGAAGAATCCAAATTGCTCCTAAACATAACTCTCGAGATACTACAAGCTTATCTCATTTCATAACTTAATTACACTGCAAGGATACTTCCATTTGTAAACCGCATACTTAGTATTACTCCCCAGAGATTCAAAACATTAAACCATCTCGAGCTAAATCAGCTTCTTACAATATGGAAAGCTAAAGAAATTTTCCGTCCCCACAACATTCACCAAGGTGGCTATATCTCCAAGGATTTCCATTATAGTGCTTTCACCTTAGATGGCACCTTAAACTAGAGGTACAATGTAAGCCCAAAATTTTAATACAAAATGTTTACTTAAATCCACGCTATAATTTCATCATCACATTACTCCAAATCATTGAAAGCCTAAAACAATTACAAACACTCAGTAGTCCGTAAAACAATCCAAATTTTATCTCCAAGGGATTTCCTTTAACTCCCTTTTAATTTGATAATTCGTGCTTACACACCCCAAGGAAATTTAGCAATTCCTAAATCTTCAATGGCTATCCTACCTTAGTATTTCACACATACATTTATAATCTCAATGATACTTAGGCCCAATCGTACTACCATCATAATAAACCAATTGGCTAGCCACATTCCAACTGACCCAATACCAAATCATAGTACTCTTTAATATGCCCAAGTATTGATACCCAACTTTCTTCACATACTCTTAATCCAAATCGAGAAACGCCACCAAGAAAAGATTTAGAACCATAAAACAACCATTTAACTAAAACTCAAAATGCCTTTAATACGATTCGAGAAATTCTTGCCCTCTCAAAATGTGCTTAGTCCTTTCAAACTTAACGCGCTTACCACCATTAATGATTATAACTTCCACAACATACTAGTCACTCGTAGCAAATCATGCATTTCTTCATACTAACCAATTCCGATGCACTCGCGTAGATGTACTAACAGTAAACAAAAATCTCCTATCATGAAATCCTCAATTGAATCCTCAGCTCTTATAACCCAACCGATACAATATGGATATTGATCTAATTATTAGCACTACCACCTTGTACCATAACAACTCAATTTAACCCAAGTTCCTCCCCAAACACTAGGCACTATACAGAAGAAAATGGAAATCTTACAAATGACAAATACACCCAACAATTTGGTATAGACATCCCATTGTCACCTACCTAAATTATATATTCACATTCCATATAAGAAAAGATGTGTATAACTCTACCCAAAGGAACGGTCTCAAAACGATTTTTGGAAATCAGGAATAGAGAATGTAACAATCCTCCTAGAACAATCGACTAAAGCATGACATTTCCCTTCTCAAAATAACATCAAAACCTTATAATAGTAATATGATTAATTTAGCAGGTAAGGCATGTCTACCCTTAAGCACAACATAAGCACATAAGACTTCGTCAGATATCCCACACTCCTCCATTGGAGTAGATACTGGCAACACATAAGTCAAAGACTCAGGAGAAATAAATACAACTAAATGCACAGAAACATGTGAATGCGATGATCCTAAAAATGCACGCGCTCGCTCTCTCGACGCAAAATTAGTACCTCCTGAAAGTGATGAGTCACCCATTGAGTGCTGATTGATCGCAAATACCCTACCCTGAACCTTTAGGGTTTCCTGAAGTATCTCTCTTCTGACCCTGTGCAGTACCAGCGTCACTCCCGGATGGTTGATATCTGCCCCTAAGACAATCTCTCACAAAATGGCCCAACTGACCACAATTCACACATTTTCCTTGTTTCTTCCAACACTTGTCTTCTGAGTGTCCTTCCCTCTGACAATAGTTGCAGATCTTCCCATTTCGTGTCCCCTGATTAGTACCTTGATTCCTCACTATTGGTTGTCCCTGAGGTTGCTCTCCGAATCGAGTTTGCATTTCAGAATTACCTCTGTTATCCGAATGTTGCTGTTGTGACTTGCTCTGCCCTCCTTGATTACTCGGGTTAACCGTCTCAGTCTTCCTTTTGTGTTCCCCGATGTCTTTCTCTATCAAATAGGCACGGTCCACCGCATCCTGATAAAGTTGAATTCTCTGGGCTATTAACTGTGTCCTAATAGCTGTCTTCAAGCCCCTGATAAACCTCATTGCTTTCTGCTCCTCGGTCCACACAAGGTAGTCACAATACCTGGCTAATTCTGTGAACTTAGCCGAGTATTGTGCTACTGACAACAAGCCTTGCTCCAAGTTGAGGAACTCGATCTCTTTCCGGTTCTGATCCACTAGAGGGATAAAGTGTTCCCCGAATTTCCTCACGAACAACTCCCAAGAATAAGGTACAAGAGTCGCATCCCAACTGGCCTTAAGTGCCTTCCACCAATGCTCAGCGGCTCCCACTAGCTTGTAAGCCGCAAACCGAACCCTATCCTCGTCCGTGCAACCAAAAACATCGTAAATCTTCTCCATTGACTCAATCCACATTTCCGCCTTTTTTACATCAGGCCCATCATCGTACTCACTTGGTTTCAACTTTAAGAACTGCTCCAACCCATATCGTGGAGGTGCTATATGTTCCTCTCTCGGCCCGTGGTCATGAATTGCTTTCATCGCCGCTTCAAACATCCCCTGAAACATTGCACGGTTCTTTTCCCATAGATCATTCTGATTCGGAGTCCCACTAGAACCTTCACCAGCTCTTCTTCTAGCCATTTAGAACAAATACCTGCATAACATCAACCGTTACTGTCACGACCCGAAAACCCGTCTCTATTTTATTGATAAATAATTATTTATTTATTTATTTATTTGATTTAATTATTTATGTGCGCATTTTATATCCCATAATATTAATTTGTGCCTAGCATTATTTGGTTGATATTGTGTTAAGTGGGTAGTAGGGAATTTGGTTTGGGTTATGTGTTAGTAGATGAGGGGGCCTAAGTGTAACCTTTTGAAATAATTTTAACTACTCCCTCCCTACTCTTCCTTCTCCCTCACTCTCTTCCTCACCCTACTCCCATTCCCAGCATACTCCTCTCTCTCCTTGGTTTGGGTAAGTTTTCTTCTCTCCCTTCTCTCTTCAATCTAGCTATCTTCCCCTCATTATCTCTCATTTCTCATAACTTGAAACATGTTTAGATCGTCGATAGAATCGTAGGAAGCTAAGAAATTTTGAGTTCCGTCACCTTTGAGAAATCCGGGTAAGTTGCTTTCCCTTTTTTTTTATGCTAAAATGTTCATCTTTAGTTTATGTAATGCTTTAGTTCATATATATGGTGTTTTAGTTGCGTTTAGAACTCATTTGGATTTTTGGATTGGTTTTGTGATATTTTGAGAATGTTGGGATTTAATCTTGGTTTGGGTTGATGGATGATGTTGTTTTGGTCCCTCTTAAGCTTAGATGTTGTTTGGGTACCTTATTTGATCTTGTGGGAAGTGTTGATTTTGGTTGATTTGGAAAATGGTTTGGAACTTTGATAAACCCAGCTGAAATCCCTCCCAGCCCGTCGACCAGGCGCCCGCCCGTGCTGAGCCAGGCGCCCGCCTACCTGGCCTTTTCCTTCAGCCAAACCTTCTGGTCAAATAAGCGCCCGCCCGACCCTCTGCGCGCGCCCGCCCGACCCTCTGCGCGCGCCCGCCCGCCCCCTGTTCTGGAAATTTACCTTTTTGCTTGTTTAAAACTAAGTGGCTTCCCTAGTTTAAGTTTATTTACTCTAATTAACTTAAGTTAACATCGTGGAACACTTTATTAATTGGAATTGGTTCTTTTTTGAATAAATATGTTATGAAATTTGATAAGTACCGTTTTGGGAATGTTAGACAACTTTGATGTGTTGTTTGGATTGGTTTACCTTTGTGGTGATTTATTTGGAATGGTTCCCTACTTTGGAATCATTAGTTGTTTATCGTGCTAGTATTTTATTACTTAGCCTTTACTTGAATGTCCAGCTAGTATTTGTGTCGTGATTGGGCGATGCGAAACATTATGATGGCACAATCCAAGTCCATTATGATGTTGACCATTGTTTTGCCCCATTATTCCACTCCTCCAGATTGGCCTTGGATATGAGATGAGCTAGCCCCTTTGTGAGCATTTTAGCTATTGGTTTTGGGCTTTGACTGTGTGTCACTGTCCCCTTATTATTATTGGTTCCGGTACCGGGGGTTTTCTCTTCAGCTTTCATGCTACTATGAAGATGTTGATTGTTGATTATTGAAGCTGCACAGCGACCTTTATTTGGTTCTATCAGTTGGGAAACCTTGGCTAATATCCTTTGTTACTTGTTTATTTCCGCTGCTATCTGTTAATTGATAAATGCTATGTGCTAAGTGATATTTATTATTGTTTATTGCTTATTGCATCATAGCATGTCATGTAGTTGCATTAGTAACTTATTGAGATTTATCTCACCCCCTTCCTTTTATCTTTGTTTTTCCTTAACCCCCCCCCCCAAGGAGGAAATGATTAGACTCGCTGATCACGAGGAGGACGTCGCGAGGGTTGAGCTTTTTGGGAAGATTGTTATTGGTGGGTTTACATTACATAAATGTGTAACCTTTTTGGGAATAGTTGTACCAAACTTGACGTCATTAGAATTTATATATTTTATTATTTTGGGTGTAAACTTATGGAGCTTACACTAGTTTTTCTTTCTTGTTGTTCAGTTGGATCTCAAAACTTTGTGTTATCATCTTTTGGTATAAAAGGAAAATTTTATCTTCATTATTTTAGAGTTTATTGTTTAAGTCGACGTCCAGCTCGCGTACTCCGAGCCCGCGGGGTTGGGGTCGCGACAGTTACTCACTCCGAACACAACTACCCTCCTAGGTCATTCTAGTCCACCTATACTTATACTTAGAGCTAAACCATAGCTCTGATACCAACTGTCGCAACCCCGACCCCGCGGGCCGGGGACTCGCGAGCTGGACGTCGACTTACAACAATACACCAAAATACTGAAGATAAAAATTCCATTTTTTTATACCCAAAAGGTTTAAAACAGAGTTTTAGAAATCCAAGTTTAACAACAACCATATACTACTAGTATAAGCTCCACAAGCTTACACCAAAAATACAAAAGATTACAAATCTTAATGACGTCATTGTTGGTAAAACTATCCCTAAAAGGTTATACATTTAAATAATGCAACCGATCAATAACAACCTGCCCAAAATCTCAATCCTCTCGACGTCCTCCTCGATCGGCAAATCCTAATCCTTTCCTCCTGGGGGGGTTAAGGAAGAACAAAGATAAAAAGAAAGAGGGTGAGATAAATCTCAATAAGTTACTAATGCAACTACATGACATGCTATGATGCAATAAACAATAATAATAATCTCACATAGCACGTAGAAAATATCATTTAACAGATAGCAGCGGAAATAAACAAGTAACAAAGGATACTGAGCCAAGGTTTCCCCAACAAAGGATATAACAATTTGATCAATGACGATAGGGCCGCATCGAAGAGCAGCATCAATAAGCAGCATCAAAGAGCCGATAAACCAATCAAAGATAGCAGCATAATAGCTGAAGAGAAAACCCGGTACCGGAACCAATAACCAAACGATAACTGAGTATACGACACGTAGTCGCAACCCCTTATAATAGCTAGACTGTTCCCAAAAAAGGAGCTAGCTCATCTCACATCCAAGACCAATCTGGAGGAGGGAAATAATGCGGTAAAACAATGGTCAACATTATAATGGACTCGGCTCGTTGCCATTATAATCTTTTCCATCGCCCGACACAACCACGAATACCAGCTGGACTTTCAAATAAATGCTAAGTAATAAATACTGGCTTAAATAAACAACTCATGATTCCAAAGTAGGGAACCATACCAAATAATCACCAAGAAGATGAAATAAAACCAACCACACATAATAAAGTGCTCAACCATTTCCAAACAATAATTAATCAAATCCCATAACACATTTGTTCACGAAGGAACCATTTTCAACACTAGAGTATCCCACAATGTATATTTAAATTAATTAGAGTGATACCTAAAGTCTATACCTAATATACAAACCAAGCCTAAACCAAACAAAAGAGAGTGCCAGGAAACAGAGGCGGGCGGGCGCCTAAACAAGGGCGGGCGGGCGCTCAAACAAGGGCGGGCGGGAGCTCATTTGGTCAGAAGGTCGGGAGATGGAAAAAGGCCAGGTAGGCGGGCGCTTGGCTCCACCCGGGCGGGCGCCTGGTCGACGAACTGGGTAGGAAACCAGCTGGGTTCTTCAATTTTTCAAACCATTTCATACCATTTCCAAAATACCCAAAATCAACATTTCCAACAAGTTCAACAAGGTACCCAAACAACATCTAAGCTTAAGAGGGACCAAAATAACATCATCTACAACCCAAACCAAGATTAAATCCCATCAATCAATAATGAACCCTTTATCAAAATATCACAAAATGGGTAATCAATCAAACACTTCAAAACCCAACCAAGAATCAATGTATATCATCTAAATCATCATATGAACATATAATGAGCATTTTAACATAAAAATGGGGGAAAGTAAACTTGAATTTTATCAAAGTTGACGGAATTCAAAATTTCTTTGCTCTACACGATCCTATCGACGATCTAAACATTTTTCATAAAATGAGAAATGAGAAATAATGGGAGGAAGATGAATAAAAAGAATAGAGAAGGAGGAGAGAAATTTACCTTCTACAACCATAGAAGAGAGAGGGAGAAGTGGCTGGAAATGGTGAGGGAGAGAGTGAGGGAGGAAGGTGAGGGGAAAAGAGGGAGTGAGTAGGATGATAATAAAAGAAGTTACACTTAGGCCCCCTTCCCCTACTCAACTAACACAAAAACTCATTTCCCCCTATCAACTAAGACCCAATAAATTCCACACTAGCACAATTGGTCAATTAAAATGCTAAGCATAAAATATTATGAAACACAAAATGCACACATAATTATTTAAATAAATAAATAATTTAAATAAATAAATAAGAAATAAATAAATAGTTAAATATTTATTACTAAGAAGTAGAGGCGGGTTTTCGGGTCGTGACAGCTTCATACTTCTATGCTTACTCAGCAAGCTGATGAGATTGCTACCATTAAGGGGGAGATGACGCGCATAGATGCGAATATCAAGGACAAACATTTTCTTACTCCTCAACAGTGGAATGATGCCATAGACCAAATGAATGAGCTATTCAAAGGTACTCTTGCTTCCCTACATGAACGTATAGACGGTGGCATCAAACTCACTGATGGCCAAGATATCATTAACGCCATAAGGGAGGTAGAGTTGAATATAGCAGGTGATATAAGGAAGTTGTTTGAGATGGTGGCTGGAGATAGCCAAAAATTATTGAGTGTTGTTGATAAACTCAAAGAAGTTAAGGATGAACTAGAAATCCTGGGTTTAACAGTATATGGTGCTGATCCTGGCGCAGAACCCAAAGCTCCTGAATCCCATGCGCCTTCAACTCCTGAAACTCCTGCGCCCTCTTCCAGCTCTGCTCCTGGCGCGCATATTGACATTAATTCACTGCTCTCAAACATTGATGTTTTGAAGGAATTAGTTGTCACTCACTTTAATGCCGCGCATTCCAGTGCAGACAGGCGCACAAATAGAGCTTCTGCTGATATACTCACTGCCCAAGCTGCTGTTGAAGTAAACTTTCAAGCCTTCACTGAAAACTTTTCACAACAGCAATCCATCACTCAGAGCACCATTGATGAGTATCAAAACATCAATGTCGATCATCTGCGTTACATTAGAGATGGTGTCACTGATACTCATGGTGTTGTCAACCGTACTCTTCAAATGTCAAAGCAGATTCAGCGCTCCGTGAAGGAAATTGAAGAAGGATTGAAGGACGATGATGCGCCTCCTCCTAATCCTTAGTTTCTTTATGATTGTAAGTTATTAGAATCTTTTATGATAGAAAACTCTTTTGTTAGTGATTTAGTGCTTAAGTGTTTTAGCACTCTTTTGTCTTTGTTCTTTTAAATACTTGTAATCTGTAACTCTTATATTTCAAGTATTAATGAGAACAATGCATCACTTGTTATCAAACCTTGTTCAATCAAACTTCTTGTTTGTAGATCAATGAATGTTGTTTAAAATCATATGCATCATATTTAAATTGCTTCATATTTCATGCATTAAGTTTAAACTTTGTTTAAACATATTTCAAAACTAAAACTCATATATCATTTTGAATGTGTTAAACTGTTATTTCTATCATTCCATTTGTAATGTCTTATCTTTATTGGAATAGATTGGAAATCTATATCTTGGACTAGTGTGTGCATTAACTTGAGATATGATTTACCAATATCATTTATTTGGACATGTTTTTATCAAGTATAATGTTTGTCCCTGATATAGTAGGTAATGGCATCAATCAAATAGGGGGAGATTGTTGGGTATGCCCACTTATATCTCAGTTTCAATGTAATAGAATTGATTAGATTTGATTGATCCATCACCTAAGTTTTATTTCATGAACTTTAGACCTACATGTAAGAAGTATTTATACTTCATTTTTTAGGTTGTCCATTGTAATAGAATTGGCTTAGGAATAGGGCAAGAAGATCAAGATTCAAGATAAATCACAAGTTCAGTTTGAGCCACGCGCCTATGCGCCTCTCTCTTGCGCCATGCGCCTCCGTAGACGCGCGCATGAGTATGCGCCTAGCTTAGCTCATGCGCCCCAGATGGCTTAGCGCGTGCTATGACTACGCGCCCCTTGGCTCAACGCGCATAAATGTTGAATTAACATTCAGTGATTTAATGAAGACTCGAAAACTTGAAGAGATTCAAACTACGCCAATGATCCAACGGTGGTTAAATAACACGTATGCACCTGCATCTAAGGACACTTGTCCATAACGGTCATATTTGTGTTATATGTCTAACGGCTATAAAAGGACACGTTCTCCACTCAATGAGCGACAACACATCCGTCCTTTCTCTGACTCACCAAGGATTTCCAACGGCTAGTTTTTGGGGCTCTACTATAAATACCCCATAACTTCAACCATTTGAAGTTGCTAAGCATTTCAAGAATTTCTCTCTCAAGCATTTGTTGAAGATTTGAAGATTGCCTTTGATTTACCAGAATTCTCAAGAACATCTTTATACCTTCATCCTTAGCCCAGATCCTCAAGCAAAAACACTTTAGTTTTCTTGTGCTCTCAATCTCAAAGATCTAAAGAGCCTTGATTCTAAAATCACACACGCACCTCTTTAAGTTTGATCACTTAGATCGTTCTTTAAGAGATACACCGGTTATTATCTAGGATTTGTTCTTTCATAGATATTAGATCTTGAGTTAGTGTATAAGCTCAAAACGATTGTAATTTGTAACACTCTTTCATAATATAAGATCTTCATTAGAAATCCAAGACTAACCATCTTGGTAGAGGACGTAGATAATTTTCCCAATCGAACCTCTCCAAATAGCGTGTACTTACTATCTTGTCATTTACCTTCAAGTCATATTGTCGCGCCCCGACCCGTGGTCCTACTTGGCCCCACGCCCGGGACACGCGAGGAAGACGTCACAAACATTTTTAAGAAAATTTTTCGAAATATACTTTCATAAAAAGTCTTATATGACTAAACAACATTTATTAGACTTGACTACAAGTCACAAAACAAACTTTCTCAAATGAGTACTTAGCCACTTGGCTATAACAAACTTTACTTATAAAATTTACAAACACGAACACCTACTTAAAGAGATGATACAAATAACTGAGTCACGGGTACACTACCCTAAAGGTATTACATTTACATAATGTATCCTTTATACACATCACTTCCCAAAAGTCTTACCAAAGATCTCTTTACCGACGTCCTCCCTGTGCTGTGACCTATTCCCTGGACTCATTCTTATCTAAAACGGTAAACAAATAAGGGGTGAGAATAAATCTCAGTAAGTTACTAAAATGCAACTACATTACATGCTAATATGAGAAACATAAAGGAACAATACCACAAATGATCATATAGCATATAGCACATAATATGAGAGGCTCCCTATCGCCAACCGTCCCATACCGGTTGGAAATAACGACCAACTCATCATACAACACCTAAAGCGGAAATAAACACTCATACGTGGATACTGAGCCAAGGTTCTCAAACCAAACAATAGCCATCTGAGAGGCATCAACTGAGCAGCATCGAAGAGCTGAGACGGGTTCCGGAACCAAACAACAACAACAACAACAACAACGGGGAAAATGACACAAAGTCATAACCCAAAGTGCCCAACCTTTGGCCTAAGGAAGGGGGTTAAAAATAGGAAACCAATGATAGGAGCCTTATAATGTACTTGGCTCGTGAGACCATTATTATCATACTAATGGTCTCACGAGCCAAGTACATTATAAGGCTCCTAGAGCTAATGCCATGGCTCTGATACCAACTGTCGCGACCCCGGACCCCGCGGGCCCGAGACCGCGATCTGGACGTCGACTCTAAAACCAAAACTGTGAAATACTGAAGTTAAAAATTCCATTTGATACCAAAAGGTAATGATCCAAAGTTTTACAAAACCAAGTTTGATAAAAACCAATTACAACTATCATAAACTCCACAAGTTTATGCACAACAAAATACAAATATACTATTCTTAACGACGTCATTGTTTGGTACAACTATCCCAAAATGGTTACACATTTACATAATGTAAAACCAACCTATAACAACCTTCCCCAAAAGAATATATCCACACTCGACGTCCTCTTTCTCGTGATCAGCGAGACTAATCCTTAGCACCTGGGGGGGGGGGGTTAAGGAAAAACAAAGATAAAAGAAAAGGGGGTGAGATAAATCTCAATAAGTTACTAATGCAACTACATGACATGCTATGATGCAAGAAGCAATAAGCAATAATAAATATCACATAGCACATAGCATTTATCACATAACAGATAGCAGCGGAAATAAACAAATAACAAAGGATATAGCCAAGGTTTTCCAAACCGGAACATCCAAATAAAGGATCGCTGCGCAGCTTCAATAATCAACAAATCATCATCTTCATAATAGCATGAAAGCCGAAGAGAAAACCCCGGTACCGGGAACCAATAACCATAAAAGTGTCACAAAGGACAAGGACCATGACACAAAGTCATGCCCGGTAGCTAGATACATTCACAGAGGAACGCTAACTTGACTTTTCCAAGGCCAATCTGGAAAAGGGGTAAAGAAGGGGCAAAAACAATGGTCAACATTATAATGGACTTGGCTTTGCCATTATAATCCTTCCCATCGCCCGATGCAACAAATATGCCAGCTGGGCTTCCAAATAAATGCTAAGTAATAATAATTTAGCATGAATAAACAACGTAAGGTTCCAAAGTAGGGAACCAATCCAAGAAGTCACCAAGAAAGTGAAATGAACCAACAATACACAATAAAGGTGTTCCAATAATCTCAATTAACACTTAATTAATTTCAAACACAAACTTCATCACAAAGGACCCAATTCTATCACTAGAGTGTACTATAATGTTCACTAAGGTCAACTAGAATGACACCCAAGACTTAGACCAAAACGCATTCTTCAATCACACAAAATTAACAAATGTAAACTTTCAGAGGTTCTGTGCGGCCGCCCAAAAGGGACTGTGCGGTCGCCCAAAAAGCCCTCAAAACAAGAACAAAAGCTTTCAGATAGATGTGGGGTCGCCCAGACATTCTTGTGCGGCGCCCAATGTTCTGAACTACTGGAAATCGGGAAGAACAACTGGGTTCTTCCATTTTCAAACCCAAAACACATCTCAACCAAAATCCAACATTCTAACTAGCATACTAATGTACCAACACAGCTAATAAGTCAAAAAAGACTCATACAACAACATTTAACAACCAAAATCAAGAATCAAACCCAACATTCAAGATTCACCATTTTGATCAAAACCCAAAATAATTTCCCAATAAATTCCAAACAAATTCAAAACTCAACCAAACTTCAAATATAACACATCAAACATTATCTAGACATGATATGAACATTTTAGCATCAAAATGGGGGAAAAGTAACTTACTTGGATTTTCTCAAAGTTGATGGATTTCGATTCTTTTTGGTTCTACGCGATCCTATCGACGATCTAAACAAGGTTCACGTTTTAAGAAATGAATGATAACAAGAAGAAGGTGAAGAAAAAGAAGAGAGAAGGAAGAGAATGAGAAACTTACCCAAAGCTAGAGAGAGGGAGGGAGTTGGCTGGGAGAGGATGGAGAGAGTGAGGGAGAAGGTGAGGGAGGTGAGGGGGAGTAGGGAAAATTATTCAAAAACTTACGCTTAGGCCCCCTCTCTCACACTACACACAAATACTACACTCCCAACAATCAATTAAGACCCAACACTTCTACACTAGCCCAACTGATTCGAATAAAATGCTAGGCGTAAATATTATAACACATAAATTGTACACATAATTATTTAAATAAATAATAATTTAAATAAATAAACAAGCAAATAAATAAATAATAATTATTTATTACTAATAAAATAGAGCCTAGATTTCGGTCGTGGCATTCACTCCCCTTAAAGAAAATTCGACCCGAATTTTAACGAGACTTACCTTAAGCAAAAAGCCACAGAAATTTCCTCTCTATCTCATCACGAAGCTCCCACGTCGACTCCTCGATGTTATGATTCCTCCAAGGACTCTAACCAACGCAATGCTCTTGCTCCTCAACTCTTGAACTTTAGAATCTAAGATCCGAACCGGTCGTTCCTCATACGTCATATCGGGCTCAATATCTTCCGGTATCCTCGGTAACACGTGAGACGGATCATGAACATACTTCCGAAGCATAGATACGCTAGAAGTCCAACCTTTCCCAAAATCTCAAACGGGCCAATAAACCTCGGAGCCAATTTTCCTTTCTTCCCAAACCTACGAATACCCACCTTTGGAGATACTTTCAAAAACACCAAATCACCGGTCTGAAAACTAAGATCTCGCCTTCGGTTATCTGCATAGCTCTTATGTCGACTCTGGGCTGTCTTCAATCTATCCCGGATAACTTTGACTTTCTACCGAATCCCGAAGCAAATCAATACCCACGATCTTCGCTTCACCACCTCATCCCAACACAATAGGCGATCTACATTTTCTTCCATACAAGGCCTCAAACGGTCCATCTCGATACTAGCCTGATAACTGTTGTTGTAAGAGAATTCCACTAACGGTAGGTGCGAATCCCAAGAATCGGAAAAGTCTATCGAACACGCTCGCAACATATCCTCCAAAATCTGAATAGTCCTCTCGGACTTGACTCGGTCTGAGGATGAAAAGCTTGCTGAATCGCAAATCCGTACCCAAAGCTTCCTGAAATGCCTTCCAGAATCTAGAAGTAAACCTCGGGTCTCGATCTGACAACTGCTAACCGGAACCCCATGCAATCTAACGATCTCATCAATATAAAGGGTCGCAAGCTTCTCCATCGAATATCTGATGTCAATAGGCAAGAAATGGGCACTCTTGGTCAATCTATCCACTATTACCCAAACACTGTCATACTTCCTACGGGTACGATGTAGTCCCGTAACGAAATCCATAGTCACATGCTCCCATTTCCACTCGGGAATC